>OY776281.1:6110678-6223056 GCA_963675445.1 Linnaemya vulpina | reverse complement strand
AAAGGGGTAAATGTTCAGCCACCTCAACCTAACGTTGTCCATGGAATAGGTGCATATAGAAAAGCACAACAACAATTTGAGTGTTCCAACTCAGGTATTCAAGGTGAGCAAGTAATGGCCCCAGCTAAGGCCATATCAACTGCCAGTGAACCAGTTATGCAAAAGGCTTATTATCAATGTGGCTCAAATATGTCAAGTGGTTCTCTATCGGCTCACACACAACTACAGTTGCAGATGCTGGAAGAGGAGAAGGAATTGCAGAGGAAGTATTTGGAGAAAAAATATAGTATCCTATCCAAAGGTGATATGTCTCAAAATTTTAATTCCTTTATTAACCAAAGTTATTCCCAGCCAACTGCCTCACAAATCGCAGCCACACAGGTAATACCTAAGGAGTTACATAATTTCGATGGTAATCCTGAGGACTGGCCCCCATTCATCAGCAACTACAAAAATAGTACGGAAATCGCTGGATATACTGATGGTGAGAATTTAATTCGCTTGCAGTCGTGCCTCAAAGGCCGTGCAAAGGAGCTCGTGAAAAGTAAACTTCTCATGCCATCCATGGTGAACGAAATTATCCAGACTTTGGAGATGTGTTTTGGCCGTCCAGAGCACATTCTTGATAGCATGATTGAAAAGGAAACCAGGATCCCGCCACTCAAGGATAGGCTCGATAGTATTATTGATAATGCAGTTACTATTCGCAATATTTGCTCAACAATGGAAGCATGTAATTTGATGGCCCACTTAAACAACCCGTTGCTGGTAAGGACTTTGGTCGATAAATTGTCCAATAATCACCAATTTAATTAGGCGATGCATTGCAAAAGACGATAGGATTCCAGCGGCGAAATCCTTCAGCGATAGGATTTACAATATAGCATCTGATGCCAGCCAGGTCGTTTCTCCTATCGGCTCAAAAAAGGTGCCCGGATCAACACTCATTCAGAACAAGCCCCTATCAGGAAATTATTTTGCGTTTGTTGTAAGAGCGAGGGACACAAAGTTCAAAATTGCGGTGAGTTTCAATCGTTAAGCTTAGATTTAAAGTGGTATGTGATGACAGAAAATAAATTGTGCCGCCAGTATTTGAATGCTCATCAACGTAAGTGTTTTTCGAAAAAATTATGTGATATTGCGAATTGTAACGCAAAACACCATCCTTTGCTGCACAAATATATTACGTCGGCTCATCCAAACCCAGTTCAAGTAGCAACATCTGCTCCCAGTGAAAGCGTGAATGCACACAACGACCGCAATAATAAACCCTGCTTTAGAATACTCCCGATTCGTATATATTACAATGGTGGTGCTTTGGAAACGTTTGCCTTTTTATATTAAGGCTCATCCGTGACCCTAATGGAGCAAAGTTTATTTAATAAATTGGGACTCTCTGGTGAAAAAGAACCCCTAGAACATTGATGGACCGGTAATACTACACGATCCAAAAGCAATTCTGTCAAAATTGAAATTGAAGTATCCGGTACCAACTATGATAGTAGATTTACACTTCACGATGCTCGTACTGTGAGCAATCTTGGTCTACCCATACAGTCAAATAAATTTGGTGAGATCTTGAAAGTCTACCCGTATCTCAAATGTTTGCTAGTCCAATCGTACAGTAACGCTAAGGTCCTAATTGGACTTAATAACTGGAGAGTTGCAGTTCCGTTGAAGATAAGGAAAGGAGGTCGAGATCAGCTCATTGCAACAAAAAATCGATTGGGATGAACCCTTCAGTGTAGTGGCTCCGATCAAAGCCAGGCTTCGTCCTTGAACATCCATACTTGTGAGTGCGAAAATCGATATAGGGTCTTGCACGATGAGGTCAAGGAATATTTCAACCTAGATTCCCCGAAAGAGAAAGCCATTTTGTCGCCCGAAAACAACAGAGCATTGAAAATACTTGAAACTACAGCCACCAAGAAGAATCATCAATACGAAGTTGGTCTACTGTGGGAAAATGATTCCCCTATATTGCCCGAGAGCTGTCAAGTCTCTAAAGTGTATCCAAAAGAAGTTTGTCAAGGATCCGCAACTACGGCAGACTATGCAAGTGGAAATAGACAAACTAGTTTCTAAAGGATACGCTAGAAAGGTGCAAGAAGCAGAAAGGTCATCGTATAAGGGTCGTACATGGTATGTGCCTATATTTATCGCCGTTAATCCGAATAAACCTGGAAAAGTTCGTCTGGTCTTTGATGCAGCAGCAAAGTCACATAAAAAGTGTTTAAATGACTTTATTATTTGTGGCCCTGACTTACTTAAGTCACTTTTCAACATTTTAGTAGAATTTCGTGTGGATCAAATCGCCATATGTGGCGATATAGCAGAAATGTTTCATCGAATTAACGTTAGAGACGAGCACATGCATGCTCAACGGTTTTTGTGGTTCGAAAATACGCAACGAAGGCCCTAACATTTGGTATAAGCTGCTCACCCTGTATAGCCCATTATATTCGAAATAAGAATGCAGATGAATTTCGTGACCAGTATCCACGAGCTGTTAAAGCAATTCAACACTGCCACTACATGGACGATTTTATTGACAGCGTAGATACCGAAGAAGAGGCGATAGAACTAGCGGTCCAAGTACGCACAATACATGCATCTGGTGGATTCCACATGAGAACTAGGATGAACAACTCTAAAAGTATACGAAAACATTTATGCGATGATGGCTCAACAACGCAAAACTCATTCAAGGCTATAGAAAAAATTCTTGGCATGTATTGGGAGTCCAATAATGATTTTTTCCAGTATAATTCCAGATTCTCGAGGCTCCCAAGCGATGTATTCCAGCCACATGTGATCCCTATCAAGAGGGAAGTTCTACAAGTCCTCATGTCAATTTTCGATCCCTTGGGATTCGTGTCCAATTATACGATTGGACTCAAGATGCTCCTACAAGACATTTGGCGCTCGGGAATAAAATGGGATGACGAATTATCCGATGGCCTTTCACTGATGGTTATCCCATCAGGTTAGGATATCATCCGTAATCATCCCTCGGTGCTACTCGAGACTCTTAAAAACAACGAACAAGGAGCAGCTGCATACGTTTGTCGATGCTGGTGAAAACGCATTTGCTGCAGTAAGCTATTTCAGAATCCAGTATAATGTTGAAGTAGAAGTGCGAATTGTAGCTGCTAAATCGAACGTTACTCCCTTAAAGCCAATATATATCCCTAGGTTAGAGCTTCAAGCTGCTTTAATTAGTTCAAGACTAGCGTCAAAAATTCGAAGCGCTACACGTCTCAGCTGTGAAGAAATTTTCTTTTAGTCCGATTCGAAAACTGTCCTAAAATGGCTCTCAACGGATCCTAAAGATTTTAAAGCATTCGTTATGTATAGAGTTGAAACTACTAACGTGACGCAAAGGAATTGGATAGCGCCCAAATTAAACCCTGCAGACCGAGCAACAAAATGTATAATTCCGACGACGATATGTGGCTCAATGGTACTAAGTTTCTAAAAGATGAGAGGCATACGTGGCCTAAAAGTCCAGAATTCAACGTCGTCAATAATAAAGAGGTACGAAATCATCTTCTCATTATCGATAAGACGAGTGGTTTCACAATCAACATAGGATATTTTTCGTCCTAGAAACGGCTGTACATGGTTCTTTCTTAATTCGAGTTTTACGTGGAGAAATTGAAGTCCAAAATCCGAAGTGAAAAGCCGCAGCTCTTATGTTTCGAGCACATACAAAAAGCTAAGAATATTTCCCTTAAATATGCTCAACCCAGCGAATTCGCCGAAGAATTTTCGTGTCTCAAAAATAATAAGAAGCTGCCTGCTAGAAGTAAACTTAAGGCAAATGATGGTCAAGTTCGTCGTGTTAAAGCCAAAAAAAGTACAGCCACATTGGATAGGCCCCTAACTAAGGTAGCTGTTCTAGACGTCGTTAATAGACAGGATGGCAAGCTCATGGTCCATAATTCGCTTACGAAGGGGGGAATGTTACCGCCACCACCCTAATGTTGTTTAAAAACCTGTACTGTTTCTATTTACTTAATGTTAAATTACACATAAATGTGTATGTTATAAATATGCACATGTTACATGTATATATGTTTGCTTTGCTCTTCTTTCTCATTGCCCAATTGCTTAATAGCGGGTTCTTAAATTGTTTTTATTTACTATATAAACGAATTTCTTTAGATTATTAATGGGTTTTTAATAAGAGAAACGAGCGAGACAAATTGTTTTAAAGCGTACAAATACCGAATAAAAATTATACATACATAATAAAATTCAAGTAGTAATGAATTACTTTAACTGTTTTGTTCTTTCTTTGTCGCTCTTGAAAGTTGCATTTCATTTAACTTGTTTCTCGAAGCCAACAAGAATAAATAAGCCATTGGATTTCGTTGCTAAATACTTGTGCACCGCATCATAGAGAAGCACAAAATGTTTGAATTTTAATAATATATGACGTGCAACATCTTTATATTATAGAGTCTTTGCTGAAAATTGTTGTACATAATGGAGTATACACAGAGTACTCGCGTATACCTACTTGACTCATCACTATTTTAAGTTGAACATTTTGGATGGAAAAGTGTTCATTTACTTTTTGTTTTATAGAATTTCTTTATACTCTCTAGTTGATGGCAAAAGATGGATAAGTAAATGAACAGAGCTATTATAAGACAAGTCAAAATACATCGAATTCATAAATATATGTATATACAAAAAATCTTTGAACAGTAATAACTCTACTCAGCAACAAAATCCTTCTTTAAATAAAACTATGTGGACTACATGGATTTTGATGCGCTAAACTCAAATCCATTTTCGTTTTTCTCCATCAGGTCGGGATTTTTTTTATAGGCGTGGCAAATTTTATCCCCTAAATTTGTAAGTTACGTAGTCATATTTCACCCTCACTCGAGAACGAGCCATCCGATTTTCAAGAATAAAACACTAGAAGATTTGTAACGAAATTTATTTTGGAAAATCGGATGACTCGGTCTCGAGTTAGGGTGAAATATGTCTACGTACCTGACTAACTAAGGGGAGAAAATTGCCACGCCTACAAGAAAAAAATTCCGACATGATGGAAAAAAACCGACAACGGGTTTGAAATATAGAAGGAAGTTGCTTAACCACCTAACAAATAATTTCATATATGACATTTAATATATGTATATGTAAAGGTCTACATAATCAACTTTGTTCCTCGTGTCGTCATATGTAATTTATCGAATCACTACACAAAATGACCGTAAACTAACAAATCAACTAACTGCTTATATAATAATGTATAGCTGCAGTCTCAACTTAAATATACACAATAGACCTGTAAACTGCTTATAATTCACGGTTTGGTTTGAGATTAAACAAGATCGGCATTGCACATTTGTAACAGTAGGCGATAATGGGTTAGTAAATGTACATATATGTATTCTCTACATTGAACACACGTATGAATTTGGATGTATTGCAAATATCGTTGTTGCTTAACCCTCCATGATATACATATTTTATTTGTCATATTGATAACACTTAGGCCCCATATCATTATACATATTAGTATGTTTAAGTAAACAAAAATCAATTTTGGACGCGAAACACAAATAGCTTACATCATCGCAAGGGTGTTTATTCAATTAATTTTTGACACGTACTTTTCATAGTTGTATAAAAAAAGCAATATTTTGAAGTAAAAATTTATTAATCGATAGAACTGAAACTTATTTATTCCATTCAATTAATTTTTGCCACATACTTGTTATAGTTGTATATATAAAAAAGCAATATTTTGAAGAAAAAATGTATTATTCGATGGAACTGAAACTTATTTATTCCACTTAAATATATTATTGAAATACCGTATTTGAACATTTTGATCAAAACTACATGGTCTTCTTCAAATTTCATCACTTTCCATTGCGTATTCTTTACAGCTCTGCTATTGCTAATTACTACTTTGGTTATCTTTCATAAAAATCAAAAATCGCAAGAGTGATATTAAATAAAATAAATAAGACATATATTTCTTTCCTTTATTTAACTTACCTGTACTGGCTTTCCAAGAAAAGATTCGATTATTGAAAGTGTACTAAATTGCTTTATATTGTAAGCGTTATTCATTTGGTTTTCAACAGTACGAAGAACTAAAGAGTTTCATAAACTACTCAAACAATTCCGCCGTTTTTTCGAGCAATTTAAAAATCCCAAAATCAATTAATCCCTTTATCTAATGAAACTAAAGGTAATATAAATGGATACTCTACTATATATAAAAATTAATTTAAAGAACGTTGTATTCATGTGAAAAAAATTTTGCGAGCTTTTGAAGAAATAGTTTTATTTTATATACTTTTGGTAGACTAATTGCTCTAACTATACTATAGAAAATAGAACATGAAGAAAATAATCAAACCACAACACAGAGACTTAACCAAAGTTTATTACAATCGGTTTGATACAGTAACGGTTAACTAACAAGTGTTAGAAATCAAAAATAAACATTGAGTACTGATGATGAAAGTCATGCAGCTTTCGAAAAAAGCTGTTAAGCTCTGCTGTGTACGTTGAATAGTTAAAACTGATGTTTACTTTCCTTTATGCCTTGGAATATTTATCGTGTCTTTCTGAATTCAAACCACTTTTTAATATTAATTGGCCTATCAAAATTCATTGTTCTGAGTTCTAATACAAAGGATATGAGAGGAAATGATTTAATTCTTGCGGTACTGATTAGAATAATGAGACAGACCTACAACATTATTGTTTTTTCAGGGGTTCGTTATACATATGTACAAAGTTTAAAGTAGATTTGCCCGTTAAAAGATGGTCAACATCGAGTCTAAAGGAGTCGATTACAAAGAGCACACAGAAAAGTGAAGTTAATGAAAGGTATTTAAAAATTAATCGTTTAAAAAAACTAATGTTGTTATGGTGATGGCTTAATATAAGATAATAATTCCCAGTAAGGGCAATGGTTGAATTTATCTATGTATGTATCTCAAATATATTTTGCAAAGTAATTTTGAAAAGTATCGGCACACAGATGCCGAAGGGGTTAGTTGACTATATGTCGGCAATGTTGTTAACTCGAACTTTAATCGTCCCACGACTGGTGCCTTCAGATGAGAAGTGGTGACATTGTTAAGCACGCAGAATTCCATAGAAGAACAGTAATCTTTTACAGTTATCTAAAAAGTAGAAGCTAACTAGTGCCAGTGATACGCAAAATTATCGAAAAGGAGTCAACTATCAGTAGTCTGGCAACATTCAAAGAACATTTGCCAACAGGACTTGATGTTGACTGATTAAGAGCTGCTTTGCGAACGTAATTTAATAATAATTTTTTTTTTTTTAAATTACCTAATATACAAAGTAGTAGTATGAATTAGACATTTCAATGCTACTATATAGGCAAACAGAACTGTTTAAAAATATGTGTGTAATATTAGTTGAGTACGTCAATGGTCCTGTATTTCATTCGTACATATACCAGATCTTCAGTATATTTCAGCCCGAAGCCCAATGTTCATAACACGCGCCTCTGTCAAAAATGTAGAATCACTGAAATTTTGACAAGATGAAAGAGACAACGAGAAGAATGCCTAGACACATATAATGTGTAAAATATATCTGCTTTTGTAAGAGGCACGAATTTTATATATATTTTTGGGAAATATAAAAAATATATCCTTTATTAATTTTTATTTATTGAAAACGAACCTTGACTTGGGAGTAGTAAGTTAAGACTGAATTTACAATATTTCTTAATCTAAAATGATAACCTGCTTATTACTTAATTATGTTCTCATTCTTTTACCATTTTCATTTAATATTAAAATTATTTACAAGCATTTTGAAATAGTAATGTTCCAATGAACATAATTCTTGCAGGAAGTGCAATTTATTGGAAAGTGCATTAAAGCATTATTAGTTTTGTTATGTCGAAATACTGTGACCTAGTTACAGTTTTAAATGTAAATGAAATTAAAGTTCACTTTTACCTTTTTTTAATATATCAATATTATCATTATAAGTTTTACATTACGTTGAGAGAAGGTTTGTGTATGGGATAAAATTTTTGTAACAGCGAAAGTGAATATTTAGTTTCATTAAGTGGGGATTCACATTTCGTGCTATTTAGTCATATTGTCATAGAGTCGTAAAATTTTAGACTAGTTTAAAAAAGTTGTTGTTTTGCTGCATATAAAAAAGTCATAATATAGTAGCACTCTTGCAGGTATGTTTTTGTGTTGTCATAAAATAGCTCTGGAGATCTAAGTCGAACTCTGAAAATCTTTAAGCGAGACGGCGGTATATATATGTTTCACGACTGAAAAGTGGATAAAAAATTATTCAATCTATATGTCTGTATATTAAATCACATTTTTATAACATAAGATATATTAAAGGAGCACTAAAACGCAAAAACTAAATATATACAATTGAAAAATTTTTCTCGTTTAAATTACGTAGCTGGCAGCCACTGAACGTTTTTTCATATGCCGCCGCAAAAAAAATTTGTTCAGCTCATAACAAGGCATCAGCTGCTAGAGTTTATATATACAATTTTACTTAGCAGACCAAGTTATGACGGGTTGTTCACATTTGTCATATTTTAAGTGCTATTATTTTATGACTTATGACTATATGACTACAGTGTGAATCCCCCATATGATTTTATCAATTAAGAATTACAGAAGAAACAGCCTAATATGCTTTTAAATGCAAACACATAGACGTACCTCACCCACAACAAAGTTTATGTTAACAATATTAACTGATGTAAACATGTTACAACTAAACCATAACAATATATAAGTGTGTCATTCGAATTCGGTGTTTTAAAATTACGTAATAAATTGAGAAAAACTGTATACTTACTAAATTTGTTATAAGAAAGCTTTTTACATATATCTAAGTATAAATATGCATATGTATAAGCAACACCCAATTCACCATATGCATTTAAATGCATGTGTTTTTTTTAATTGGGATATACATACATATGTATGTATATAGAGTATGACATAAGAATATAAAATAGTTATTGTTTTAAAAAGTTTCAATCTTCTCAACTTATCAAAATAGTCTTATAAACCATTTGAGAATTTAAATAAGAACTCACAAATCATTTTCAAACATCACATAATAATAGGTGTAGTAGGCTATGAAACTTATACAAATCAAAACTTTTCAAAACTGTGGGTGAAGTCTACTGGTGATTTGGTATGAAGCGCCAATGAAATGCATATAAACGTTGCTTAACCACCCAACAAATACATTTCATATTATCATAACACAATGAAAACAATGTGTTAAATAGTAAATGTATTAACATCAACGTTCCTGTAAAGGTGCGGACGCATTCGGCTATTATTTGTGTCAAATATGTTTGCTCATTTTTGGGAAAATAATATTAGAATTCATATTAATTTTATTTTGTAGTCACATTAGCCACATTTGTTTGCCTCTTTTGTTAGCTCACACATCTGTCAAACAACAGAAATTGTTTATTTGACAGCAAATGTTTTCCCAATGGTCACATTGAATAGTTTGTTTGCCGTTCAAAATTATTTACGCAAACAATGAAAAAACACAAATTTATTTGCTTAAGAAAAGTATTGAAAGTTATGAAAGACATTGAAGATTTCCTTTTGCTAAGTTGCGCAGCGGGATCAGTTTTGGTTTTGGAAGACCAGGAAAAAATTAAAAAGAACAAAAGAGAATGGGTACAATGCCGGGAGGAGATGGGATGTTGCTCAAAACTGCTACGCGAGCTCCGTTTAGAAAATCCACATTTGTATAAAAACTTTTTACGGATGAATTCAACCGATTTCGATTACTTAGTAAAATACTTTTCAGAAAAAAATCCATAAAATTCTAAATTTCACGATATTTTGCAGCTAGAATTGGTAGAGCCATTAATTGCAAAGAAAACAACTAGGCTTCGGAAGCCGATTTCTTCCACTGAACGCTTGGCAGTTACACTAAGGTACCTCGCGACTGGTGAAAGCTTCAGATCCCTTCAATACATTTTCCGCATTCCCCACAACACAATTTCTAAAATCATTCCGCGTGTATGTCAAGCTATTTACAAAGTGTTGCAGCCGGAATATTTAAAGGTACAAAATATGAAAATCTCTCCATTGCTGTTAATTAGTTTTAACTTAGGTACCATCAACCGAGGAGGGATGGTTAACTGTATCCGAGGAATTTCTTAAATGATGGAACTTTTCGAATTGTATCGGATCGCTGGATGGTAAACATGTTGTTATGATTGCGCCGGCTAATGCAGGAAGTATTTATTTTAATTACAAAGGTAAAGATACCTAGCTTAACAGAGAGTATTCTATTAACTTCGTTGTTTTTTAGGAACACATAGTATTGTTCTCATGGGAATAGCAGATGCAAACTACAGGTTTTTGTATATCGATGTGGGGTCGAATGGACGCATTTCCGATGGAGGCGTTTTTCGAAAGTGCTCATTTAGCAATGCTTTAAAAACAAGAAGCTTAATCTGCCTTTGCCGAAACCGCTGCCATCGAAAAATGTACCTGTTCCGTTTGTTCTTGTAGCCGACGATGCTTTTGCTTTATCACCAAACATACTAAAACCTTTTAGTGCACGTAATATGAACGCTGTTCAAAGAATCTTCAATTATCGCCTCTCAAGGGCAAGGCGTGTAATTGAAAACACCTTTGGTATAATGTCATCACGGTTTAGAGTAATGCGTAGTCCAATAAAGCTCGAACCCACAAAAACAAAATTAGTAACTTTGGCTTGTTGTGTATTACACAATTATTTAATGCAACGTAAAAGTTCTGTTTACTTTAACACAAACCTTGTTGACCATTATACTTCTGATGGGACCCTTATTCTTGGCGATTGGAGAAGTGAAGAAAACAGTCAAAACTTTTTTAATCTTCAAAATCATCGGTCCTATTTATCACAGAATAATTTAAATATAAGAGAAGAGTTTTCCCAATATTTCGAGGAAGAAGGTGAAGTGCCTTTTCAGTATAAATATATATGAAATTGTATATCACCTCAAATAAAATAACAATAAAACAAAACCAAAACATTTCATGTTCTTTATATTTAACACTAAAAGTGAGATCACAAAAATAAACAATTTCAGGTAATGGAAAGGCTTAATACTAATAACAGTCTTGTTTGCATAAAAAATAAGATTATGACAACAAAAATAAAATAAAATTCAGTTCTAACTTTTTAAACATTAACAGAAAATAATCTAAATAATTAGAAAAAAAACATAAATTCAAATTAAGCATATAATATAATAGTTGTCTTATAATTACTAACTACAAATTTCTTTTAATCTCTCCTCCTCCAGACATTCTAAAAAGAATATAGTCACCCGTTTCCGAACTGATGCTGCAGCCTCCGCTATTAATGTTTTTAACTCGCTCCCAGGGTAGTTACAAAACGTTTTATTGGGATCAAAACTGTTCTCCCTGCGTTCTTTTAAAACTGTCACTGCTGCACTCATACTTTCAGCGATTTGCATGGCAGCTGTTGATCCCATTTCTTTTGTAGCCACTGTTTTTTTCTTTACTGGAGGTGTTAATGTGACGTCATCATCAAAAGCTGTAATAAATGAAATGATTTTAGTTTATACACTCGTTAAAAGCAATAAGTTAAGTATGTACATGTATATACTAATGTATGTAAATATGTATGTACATATACTTACAATTGGTATCAGTTTCGTCTTCTAAAATGAAGTTAGAAACACTTTGTTGTGTCTGCTGAACCTCAGCTCGACCCACAAAGCTCATGGCATCATAATACTTCCACTTGGGAGTTGCTGTTGTACCCTGACCAGACTTTGCTTTTGCTCTGCCAGCATAACCCCGAAATTGTATTCGCAAATTCGACCACTTTGCAGCACATTCAACCGCAGAATACTTATTGTCGAATCTTTCTTCTATATTTCTCCATGCGCAGGCTCTTAATATTTTATTGTGGTATGTTTCTTTGGAAGCATACCTGATTTTCAACCGCAGAGATTAATTTGAAGACATCATCTTCTTCCCATTTCCTCTGCACTTTCGGTTTGGATCTTTGCTTCTTACTAGTTATTTCTTCCATTATTTCACTTTTCTAAAATAAAAAGAATTTAAATAAAAGAAATCTACTTATCCTTAAAAATATTGCTCACTTACCCTTTGTCGTTAACTTTGTATTGTATATAAAATACTTTACAAAGTAAATTTCTAAGGTATTTGGTGCACATATGCCAGTGTGTGACTGAGACCATATACAGGCGATGCTGACTGACTGCACACGATCTATGCCTTCACATATAGAGTGGTAACGTAGTTAACCACAGCTGTTTATATTTTTTTGTTGTGTAAAAGTGTTGACAACCCCGTTGTTTTGATGAAGATAGAAAATATGTAGTAGTTCAAATGAAAATAACTTAAATATGACTCACAATTTGAAAAACTATTAAAGTTTGTGAAACTATCTTTTATTCTAATTAAATTTTGATCATTGCAGTAAAAAATGATTTTAGTGAACGGAGTAAATTCAAATTAAGGACACAGTAAAGTATGCGTGCTCTTTGCCTAATTGCATTTTCATGTTAAGGATATCTTTATGCATTTTTACACAACTGCTTTTTTTGCGAGTAATCAATCCTTCACAGATTTGATTTTAAAACATATCTGTTGATGTATTGTGTTTAGTTTAATATATATTTGTATGTATTCAAAAAATGTATTATTAAGAAAAATTAATAAGTAATAGATTTGTTCGAGTTTTGATTTTATTTTATACTAATATATATACTCAAAAGTCAAACAAATATATTAATTAGTAAAAGAAAAAATTTTAAAAAGATTAGACACAAGCATCATATTAAGAACAATTTTTATAATCACTAATTTTTTTCACTGTTTCAACTTATAGGCAGCATTGTCGAAACAGATGTTATTTTCCACTGTTCTCACAAAAACTTTGTAAGAGCAAATAATTGTTTGCCGAAAAAAGGGGAAAATATTTGTCAATGTGTGTTCACACTTTGTTCACATTAAACACATTTTTGTTTGCCGGAAAACTATTTTGTTTGTATGCTAACAGATATTTTTTTGTTTGCTGATAATAATTGTTTTGTGGTCACATTACAGCGAACTAATATTTGATGTTTGCAGCCAAATATTTGCCCAATGTGACCGTAGCTTAAGGCCTACCACTAGGGTTGCCAGTCGGGCTTATTTTGGCTGGATTGTCCAGCTTTTTAAGTACCTGTCCAGTTTCAAGCTAAAATAAAATTTGTCCAGCTATAACAATTTTACACAAAATGCTCGTAATAATTATTGCCTTAAATAAAATTTTTATTATAATTTTTTACACTCATGTGCAGACAATAATAAAAAAAAAAAAAAAAAATAAGATAATATTTTTTTTCTTTTTTTTTATTTATTTTATTTTACAGTCTATGAATTTACAATTCTTACAGACTATTTACATACATGCATATACACATATACAGATTATAATTCAAAGAAATATCAATTATTGGCTGTTATTTAATGCAAACAAAATATTTCGTTTAATCAAATTTTCACTGAAAGAGAAATCAACATAATAATATATCTTGTTAAAGTCCTTACAGCATCTAATAAAAGGATCAGAATTAGCGTAATTTGTTCTTAGAAATTTAATATTAAGTAGACAGAAGAAACGAGTACGACGTTGAGGAACAAAAAATGATAAATTTTCAATTAAGAATTCAGAGCAGGTTTTACCATTAATTATATTTAAAATAAATAAAGTGTTTAACATAGATCTTCGACTACTTAGGGATGGTAACTTAATAAGAGCTAGTCTAGCTTTATACGAAGGCAAACAAAATGGGTTCCATTGCAAACTTCGAAGACAAAATATTAAAAATTGTTTTTGTACAGATTCAATTGTGTTGATGTAAACCTTATATATTGGATCCCATATTATTGACCCATATTCCAAAATGGGACGAACAAGCGATCTGAAAAGCTGCTTAGTAACATAAGGATCTTCAAATTCCTTTGCCCAGCGTTTGATGAACCCCAGTTGACTTCTGGCTTTTCTAACAGTTAACAGTAAAATTCCAAGATCTGTGAAAGTGCAAACATTTTCCAGCTCATAACCAACCAAAAAATATTTAACGTTGAAATGGCTCCTCCGAAAGAAACACATATACTTGCATTTTTTTAGAGTCATTAAATTCATTTCACACCAAGAGTACAAAGAGTTTAAATCTGCTTGAAGAAACTTATGATCATCAAAGATATTGTAGGTAAAAAATATTTTTACGTCATCAGCATACATAAGAATGAATGAGTTTTTGATAACTGCAGGTAAGTCATTGATAAACAGTGAAAATAATAGCGGTCCCAGATGACTTCCCTGGGGAACACCAGACGTAACAGGGATCGGTTTAGCTATAGTACTTTTGAATAGAACATTTTGTTTCCTATTAGTAAGGTATGAACTAATCCAATTTAAACAGCCACGTGTGAATCCCATATAATGCAGTTTACTCAATAGAAGTTTGTGGTTAACTTTATCAAATGCTTTACTGAAATCTGTGTAGACTACATCAGTTTGTTTTTTATTGACAAAACCACGATTTACCAAAGTTGTAAATTGTATGAGGTTGGTTATAGTTGAGCAGCCTTTACGAAAACCATGTTGACTAGAACATAATGTTGATGACACCTGGTGGCACAAGCTACTTGTAATTCATTTTTCAAAGAGTTTCGGTATTATACTCAGTTTACCGATTCCTCTGTAATTTTTAATGTCAGTTTTGGTACCAGATTTAAACAACGGAATAATATAAGAATTCTTCCACATTTCAGGGAATGTTCCAACTTTAATTGAAAGGTTGTACAATAATGTAAGAGGAATCACTAAGGCATCAGCACACTTAATTAGAACACAGCTAGGAACATTATCAGGTCCACTCTTGTACGAGAATTTCAGTTTTTTCAATCCATTAAGAACAGAAATTTCATCCAGAAATGGAATTAAAATAGATTGACCCAGGACAAAAATTTGATTGCAACCCAGTAGTAATAGTTTGATCAAGAGAATAAGTAGATGAAAAGAAATCCGCAAACAAGTTACTAATTTCAGCCTCGTTATCTGATTCTTTTTCATTTAGTTTCATAGTGGACGAAAAGGAAACCGATTTTCTTTTTAAGTTCACGAAATTGTAGAAAGACCTTGGATTTTTCTTCAAGTTGTTTTTAATTTTTTGTAAGTAACTTTTATAACATTTAAGATTTAACTTGTTATAGTCGGCACGGGCAACAGAGTATTTTGCAAAATCTGAGGATGATCCTGATTTTTTTGTATTTTTCATAATATTTGTTTTTGCTATTTTTAAGTTTGGAAAGAAACTTTGAATTCTATGGAGGTCCAGATACTTGAGAAGCGACTTGTTTAGGAACACATTGGGTCAAGATCCAATAAATCATATCGTAGAATTTTATGGTTATGTGATCAATAACATTGGGATTGTTTTCTAAGTTCGAAGCTACGAGTAAATTGTGCCAGTCTGTATTGTGTAGAAGTTCGATTATTTTGTTATAACTTGCCCTTTTAAAACATAAACTCTTGACTTTTGAGTTGTACGCAGAAAGAGATATATAAACAGATGGAAAATATGTAGATATTAAGATTGTGGGATGATAACAGTCCTCCGGTGAGGTTAAAGGAACAGTGCGAAGGACAGACGTGTCAACACAATCATTTACAAAAACCAAATCTAAAAGCTTATGGTTATCATTATATATGCCATTTATCTGATAAAGATCCATATCCAATAAGCAATCAATAAACTCGTTATATTTCAGACTAAAAGTAGAAAGCAACCATTATCAGCCGAAAAATCCCAAAAAATCGTTGGCATATTGAAGTCACCAACTGCGATGATGCTATCATTATGATGAGACATATGCACAACAGTTGAAATAGCATCCGAATGCTTTCTATAAATTATTTCAGGAGAATTTGGGGGAATATACGAACAGGTTATGAAAATTTTTTATGATTTATTTTTACCAAAACACCCATAAACTCAATATCCAGTGAAGAAGTAAACGATAACTTTTCAGAAGAAAGCATGCTTGACACTGCAATTAATACACCTCCTCCCTTCATGTTATTGCCACGATGACGTCTATATATTAAGTAACTTGCACCCATTATTTCTGTGTCCAATACATTATTATTAAGCCAAGTTTCAGTGAAAGCGATAACTTGAAAATCAAACGCATAACTTTGATTAAATAAAGATGATAACTTTGTCTTAATGCCACGAACATTTTGATATAAAAGAGTAAAATTTTCAGTATAACCATTTAGTTTTTTGAAGTAGATTTTACAGATGACGGCAATCGAACAGCATTCTTTTCTCTTGTTTTAAACAGAAACTCACGAACGTATATACCATCAGGCCAAAATCCAGGAGAAATAATATTGTTAAATAACTCATCCGGTACTGTAATTTTAAAAGATGCAACTATTCTTGGTTCTGTGTAGGAAAATTTATACACTGATACACCTAAGTTGGTACCACAATTAAAATTTATGTACGATTGGAGTTCTGCGACGGTAGTATCTGAAAATTGTTTTATTTGGCGGTATAACTCTAAGTGTATTGGGACGATTCACATTAGAGTTAACGTTACTTGACGATGCTAAAGTTTGAGCATTACTAGTACAATCGTCTGGCAAACTATTTGTTACTGCAGCACTAACAGGAGTCTCTAGGGCTACTGCAGTGCTTAAAACGTTATTTGATGAAACATGATTTGCTGGAGAATTCATGTCACTGCTCGCAGAATTAGAACCAGATGCTACAGGCAAATCGCATGGAGAGGCACGGTTCTTGGATGTTTGCGTGGAATTATTTTCCATTGGCACAGAGATTAGATTTTTATTTTTATTAGCTTTCCTAGCAGATTTCCTAAGCTTAGGAGAAGGTTGGATGAGTGATTTTAAGTTTTCAAGTGGTTTATAATCATCAAAAAGTTTGCCATATGTAGAAATACGGTCTGAAAGCTTGCTTACTTCTTTCTGTACTTCGTTAAAGTAAGTTTTAGTACCTTGAAAAAATCTGTAGAAACTAACATCAATCTTTTTACATCTATTGCAGCACCAACGTATATAATCATTTTTTGAGATAGCATCAGCTACAATCACTGAAAGTCCACTACATTTAAAGTGACACAAATCGTGGCACAGCCAACAGCATATCATATTTTCATAATCGGTATCAAGAGTACATCCATTATTTAGACAAGACATCATATGAGTTTTTTGTAAAATAGCAGTAGGGTAAGAGAGCAATTTAAAATGTTCGCTGGGTTTACCAAAATCAACTCACCAACAGATGGCGACACAGAAATAAATCAATTAACGAATGATAATAAATGTATCAAATATTCAGCATAGCCAGCTGATCGCACAGATGGAATAATTTGTGACTATCAGAAGAATTTAAGTAGAGATGTAAGTATGTATGTCCAAACATGCATGTATGATTGTCGATATTTAGGTATATGTGTGTGCGTATACTTAGCATCAATTCTGAATTTATGATTTTGTTTTTTCGTTATATATGTTCAACAATAGATGCTGCTATTATTTTAATAGTAGCTAAATATGTACATATATGTATATCGATATGGATAAATGAACTGAGAAAAATTTAAGTGTAGTTAAATTTTGTTATGTTAATAGTATATTAGAGTATTATATAAAAATTTTAAAAACAATGTATTTTTTAATTAAATTGTTTGTATGACAAAAAAGTAACTATTTTTTCGTGATATTTTTATACCAAAATGTCCAGCTTTTTTAATAATACCGCTTTTTTAATTCAAATGTCCAGCTTTTTGTTACTCTCAATCTGACAAGCCTACCTACCACCAATTTTGAAGTCTATAAACCTGAAGGTAATTGAATCTTATTGTTCTGTAAACTTTAATAAATGTTCTTGGAAGTAATTTGTTAGCTATAGTCCTACCGTGTTCTATGTAAATATATCATATTTGTCCCGACGTTTCGTTCACTTTTTCAATTGATCTTCGTCTATTTAGTAAAAAAGAGATACATCAAAAATTGTTTACAATATATTGACAATGGTTTTTATATAGTAACTTAAATGTATATAAAATATTATATTGAAAGATTTTTTAATTATTACATTTTAATTTTAAACAGATGTGTGATTGAAATTTTATAACTGGCGCTCAAATTATGCGTGTCCTCTTTGATATTCTTTGTTTTGTTTATTTTTATTTGAATTCTTAAGCTTTCTGTTATACATCTTTTCTTAGTGTTGTTTACTTTATCCAATATTCGTATATTGTTACATATTTGTTTTTCTTTTTGTTGTGCCAATATAAAACAGATTACAGCTGTTTGTGTCATTACCTTTGCATGGCATTTCGCACACTACGTTACTTTGTTGTAATTTTTCTATTGGGGGTTTTGTGAATATTGTATTTAGGGCCATTATTACAACTTGGTGTTATCTTAAAGTGAGATATTATCGGTCGGATAAATATACTTTCATTATTACAACTTCCCTTTAACCTAAACATGAGCAATAAATTAAAGGCATGTTCGACTTTGTGACAAGTTTTACTAGGAGGACTTATGTTTATATTACCATATTTTCTTATTTTTTAATATAGTAGCACCAAACATAGTTCTTCTTCACTTGAAAAGTTTTTTGCCCACTTTCTAACAGCTCGCGCGATTGTTTCCTTAGATGCTGACATTTTTGATTTTATGACACAAACTTATACATATTTTCACAAACAAAAGCTGCAGACATTTTCAAAAGGTAAAAACAAGCGCATCGTTGCCGCTACAATATTTCGCGATCTAAATAATCTTTCAAAAGTAGTCGGTAATTGCTAGAGATATTGCCACACGACAAGAATTATACATATACCGGTGCTACCGGCCACTTTATCGTTATTACCTTTGGATAAAGTGGCCGGTATCAACTTCCCTTTATTACAACTTGCCGGTAATATTAAATGTATATTTCTTATTGTGTACTTTTGCAAGATTATTTAGATGGCGAAAATTTGTAGTGGCAAGGACGCACGCAACTTATAAGTTTGTGTCTTAAAATAAAATATGTCGGCATCTAAGGAAACAATCGTGCGAGCTGTGAGAGATCGGATAAAAAACTTTTCAAGTGAAGAAGAACTATGTTTGGTGCTACCATATTAAAAAATGAGAAAATGTGGTAATATAAACATAAATGCTTCTGGTAAAACTTATCGCAAAGTCGAACTTGCATTTATTTATCGCACATATTTAGATTAAACGAAAGTTGTAATAATAAAATTGTATTTATCCGACCGATAAAATCTCACTTTAAGATAACATCAAGTTGTAAAAATGTCCCTCAATGTTTAATTGGGTTTGTATGTAAAATTTATATCATTTTGGTCTGTTGTTGTTTTAATTGTTTTGTTGTCACTGAGGACGGGAATATATTTAATTCCATAAAACCGTTTTTCTTGGTTGTGGATGTTTGTTCTCCAATGTGGGTTTATAGGATTTTATAAAGGATTTGATCAATCATGGTGGGAAAATATTACATTTAAGAATTTGAGTGATTTTAGTAATGTGTTTTGTATGAAATTGTTTATCGCTAATGTACAATACTCTTTTTATAAAATTCCTTGCTGTTTTTATGATTTGTGGTTTAGGTCATGTATTTATGATTTGTGATAAAGTTTATTATTTTCCGGATGATGAGTTTTTTGCATACGAGTCGAATGTTATTTTATTTACAAATTTATGTAATTTCGTGTCAAGATAAGGAAATTCGCCTTTTTTTCAATCTCAATAATGTATATAATTTTTGAGTGGAATTTGTTGAGTGTTTCTAGTATTTTATCCTTGTGGTCAATATATATAATAGCTAGGATATCATCTACATAAGTAGTATGAATAAGGGGTTTCTAGATAGAAATGTGCAAAGGAAAAATGTGCATACCTTAACGCTTTAACGACCGATGGGGTTAAATTCGACCCCATGATATTTTGTGTTATGAGGGGGCAGCGTGTTCGGTTTTGCTTAAAGTGAAGTCGTGGTGGGGGGTTCGGTTTTGCTTAAAGTGAATATGAGGCGGCAGCGTGTTCGGTTTTGCTTAAAGTGAAGTCGTGGTGGGGGGTTCGGTTTTGCTTAAAGTGAATATGAGGCGGCAGCGTGTTCGGTTTTGCTTAAAGTGAAGTCGTGGTGGGGGGTTCGGTTTTGCTTAAAGTGAATATGAGGCGGCAGCGTGTTCGGTTTTGCTTAAAGTGAAGTCGTGGTGGGGGGTTCGGTTTTGCTTAAAGTGAATATGAGGCGGCAGCGTGTTCGGTTTTTCTTAAAGTGAAGTCGAGGTGGGGGGGTTCGGTTTTGCTTAAAGTGAAGTCGTGGTGGATGTTATTTTTGTTGAAGTGAAGTCGTAACATATAATGTGTTTCTTAGAGGATTAATACAATATGAATTAAACTACATTAGGGCGTTTACGAAAGTCTGTGATTTTTTTGCTAGTATTTAATAAATAAAATTCATTTACTGCGGTATATATTAATATCCCTAATACTACTCGTATTTGTTATCAGTATAAAATGTTAACCACATTATTTAAAAACAAAACACTAGTATTTAATAAATAAAATTCATTTACTGCGGTATATATTAATCTCCCTAATACTATTTGTTATCAGTATAAAATGTTAACCACATTATTTAATTAAGTGTAGTGGTAATAAAACAAAATCAAATGAATGAAATAAATTCATTGTTGTACTAAACTCTAAGGTGTGATTATACTTTTAGTTATTTATTCACAAAAAAAATTAATAAAATAAATCAAATTAAAATGGGTGGCAACTTTATTTGTGATATCTGTGGAAAAGTGTACAGCCGCAACTTTTCATTAAATAGACATATCAGGATGCATCATCATCAAGGTTATTCATTAAGGTGTACGACTTGCAACATTAATTTTTCAAGTAAGCAAGATTATCTTAAACATATCCACTTAATAGAGCATCAAAATAATCAAAAGAAAGAAATTATACACTGTAAGGAGTGTAAAGAAGATGTAGTAAGGAAACTGTGGATATATCATCAACGCACAAACAAACATAAAGATAATTGTTTAAAAATTGTTGATGAAATCAATAATATAAAGTGTTTGGATGCTTGTTTCAAAAACCGTATTACTACATTTCGGTTTAAAAACAACAATATGGATAATCTAAATCCCGAATTGTTTTTCAATAACATAAAGGATAATGTAGCATGTGTTTTGAAAGATCATCTACAAAAACATACAAGTTTAAAATTTAATTTCGAATTACACTGTGAATATATGAAGATGAAAGACGATGAAGAACCCATAATTACTATAATACTACATCAAACAAAAATGTATATTTTGTCTTTAACTAACCATATGAATGATATTGAAAGATTTTATGCAAATAAATGTGAAATAATTATGCAAAAAATGGATGAGTTCCAAGAACGTGATAGTGGTTTTGCGTTAACAAAAATTAATCACCTTGATGTTAATATTAATAAATATGCATGTATAAAAGGTTCACAGTATATTTCTTTACCAACATACATATCAAAAAAAAAAGCTTGTGTTAATATACAAAACAATGACGTATACTGTTTTAAGTGGGCTATAATATCAGCGCTATATCCAATAGAAAATAATAGTGCAATTTGTTCTTCGTATAACATAACCAACATTCAAGATGATATTATAGTCCTGGAAAATAATATATTATTAAATTTTAAAAATTTAAATTTCCCGCTATCTGTCAACAAAATACAGCAGTTTGAAGACAACAATCCGGGAATAAGCATAAATGTCTTTGGTCTGGAAAGATCTTTTGAAAAGAAGAAGAAAACATCTATACTTGAAAAAGATACGTATTTAGAAGTTTATAATGTTGTGGGACCATATTATTTCTCTCAAGAAGAAAAAAGTAAACATATAAATTTATTATTGATGGAAGATGAAGAACGATTCCATTATATTTCTTTAATTATAGATTATTAAGAAGTCAATTTACAAAACATAAAAATAAGGTGTATATTTGTAATACATGCCTCATACACTTTTACAAAGAATCATCTTTAAAGAAACATAAGGAGGAATGCAACAAAATTGTAACTATAATGCCAACCGATAAAAATTCTATACTTAGATTTAAGAATCATAAAAACCAACTAGATGTTCCGTTTGTAGTTTATGCAGATTTCGAATGTATTCTGGAATCAGTTGATATTCAAAACTCAGCTAATATTAATTCAGTACAAAAGCATATTCCATTTGCATTTAGTTATTATATTAAATGTTCCTATAATTCTAGTTTAGATGTACATAGAATCTATAGTGGTGAAAATGCATCAACACATTTTTTTAAAAGTTTAGTCGAGGACGCATTATATATTTATAGTAACTATTTGAGTGTAGTAATACCAATGAAACCTTTAACGTTTATACAACAAAAAAGACAAGATGAAGATATGAATTGTCATATATGCGGTGAAATCATATCTATTGGAGATAAAGTAACTGACCATTGTCATCTAACAGGTGATTATAGAGGTCCTGCACATAATATATGTAACTTAAAGTATCAAATTGGAAATTTTATCCCTATATTTTTTCACAACCTTTCGGCATATGATTGTCATTTATTTATAAGAGAACTTTCATCAGTACCAGGTGATATAAAAATCATTCCTTTAAATAAGGAATTATATGTATCCGTATCGAAGAGAATTAGGGTGAGTGAAAAAGATACTATTGAGCTACGTTTTCTCGATTCATATCGTTTTATAGCATCAAGTTTAGATCAACTTGCAGGTTTCTTGTCTGATGATGATTTGAAAACTATAAAATCGGTTTGTTTAAATGATAATGAATTTGATTTAATGAAACGTAAAGGTGTCTTTCCCTATGATTATTTGGATTCAAAGAATCGTCTCATGGAAACACAATTACCACCTCGTTCTCTCTTCTTTAATAAACTAACTGATGAAGCGTGTAGTGAAGATAATTATAAACATGCTGAAAAGGTATGGAATACATTTAGATGTACGACTCTCTTGGACTATTTACTATTATACTTGAAAGTAGATGTTTTATTACTATGTGATGTTTTTGAAAATTTCCGTAAAGTTTGCAAAAACATTTATAATTTAGATCCATGCCAATATTATACTGTTCCTGGATTATCTTGGGATGCAATGTTGAAAAAAACAAGAATAGAGTTAGAACTATTAACTGACATTAACATGTATAATTTTGTTACACGTGGTATTAGGGGAGGAATTGTTCAATGTTGTAAACGACATTCTGTAGCTAACAATAAATATGTAAGTGATTATGATTCTACTAAAGAATCGAATTATCTTATTTATTTAGATGTAAACAATTTATACGGTTATGTCATGTCGCAGTACCTTCCTTATAAAAATTTTGAATGGGTTGAAAACATTGAAAATTTTAATTTTAATGCTGTGGAAGATGATTCACCATTAGGGTATATATTGGAAGTGGATTTAGAATATCCATCCACCATACACGATCATCACAATGATTTCCCATTTTGTGCAGAAAATAAAAAAAATGAACATATGAAACAGTCTAAATTAATAACGGATTTAAATGATAAAACAAAATATGTAATACACTATAGAAATCTTAAACAATGTATTAAACATGGTCTTATTCTAAAGAAAATTCATAGAATTCTTAAATTCAATCAGTCGGATTGGTTGAAAAGGTATATTGATTTAAATAATTATCATAGAACCAATGCCGAAAATGAATTTGAAAAAAATTTTTTTAAACTTTTAAATAATGCGGTATACGGTAAAACAATGGAAAATGTAGCTAAGAGAAAAGATGTTAAAATAGTTTGTTCATGGGAGAGTAGAGGTAAGAGGTTGGGAGCTAGAGCTCTTATAGCTAAGCCAAATTTCCATAGTTTACTTAAGATTCAAGAAGAAATGATTGTCATTGAAATGAGTCGAGTGCGAACGGAATATAATAAACCAATTTATATTGGGTTTTCTGTTCTAGAATTATCTAAGTTGAAAATGTATAATTTCCATTATGAATACATGAAACCTAAATATCAAGAAAATATTTATCTGAATTATATGGATACTGATTCCTTTGTTTACGATATTAAGACATATGATCTATATAAGGATATTCTAGATGATATCATCTTACAGTTTGATACGTCTGCTTATCCGAAAGATAATGTTTTTAATATACCCTTGTTAAACAAAAAGGTTTTAGGAATGATGAAGGATGAATGTAATGGTAAGATAATTAAAGAGTTCATTGGTTTACGCGCTAAAATGTATTCAATTAAAATTGATGAAGAGGAAAAAGAAATTAAAAAAATTAAAGGAGTTAAAAAATGCGTAACCAATAGACTAACGATTAATGACTTTAGAAAATGTTTATTTGAAAAAAAAATGTACTATGATTCTATGTATGTATTTAGATCAAAGATTCATGAAATATATACTCAACACATTAGTAAATTAGCATTAAGTTATTTAGATGATAAGCGATTAATTAGAGATAATAGTATTAATACATATGCATGGGGACATTATGCAATAAATAGTCAACAACCATCATCATCATCATCATCATCATCATCATCATATCCCAATGAAAATGTATTAACATCATCTTCAAGTGATAATATTGTACAATAGTATTAAGTGATTTTAGATTATAAGTGAATATATATATATATATATATATATATATATATATATATATATAACGTGAAAAAACAATAAATAAATAAATAAATAAAGAATATCATTAAAATATTTTAGTTTGTTTTTATTTTAAACTATAGTTATCTATTGAATAGGAGTTTTAAACACAAGTAACCAAAATTTGTTTTTGTGTGAATAAAATTTAATCGTGCTTGTTCTTAACCTTACTCAACTAAGTTGATATAAAATTTAATCGTTTAGAAATAAAAAAAAATCAAAACAAAACTTTTTTATATATTATTTTATTTTTTTTGAGAATTTTATAATATAATAAAAATAAATCTCATATTGAAGTATATATAATATTATTGAAGTTCATCTTTATTGATCCAAGAATTATGTTGATTGGAAAATCCCAACCATTTTACGTACGCCTGGTGCCCCTTAGTTTTAATAACATTTTCAATCAAGTATGTATTTGGAAAATGTGTCTTTAATAGTTCATGTTCATAGAATCCACCAACAATCGGATTCCTTTGATAGTCTTCCAATAAATAGGTAATGGGGTTTGTGTTCTGTAAAGTACGAATTTTAAAAATTTCAGTTGTCCAGTTTGGAGTATATCCTTTTGAAAAAATATGTTTATATTTGCTAATTCGAACGTGATCTCCAACTTTTAGTTTACCAGATTTATATATTTTGGGATGATTATAGACTTGTTTTAGTATAGAACTTTCATTTTCTGCGTTAACAGACTTTGGTGTCATTCCAATTGTTCTATGCTTTTTATTATTATATTGATTAATTAAATCCTTGCATATATGTATCCATTGATAATTTCCTTGTAGACTAAAATTTTTCCACATCATTCCTTTTAGAGTTCTATTAAATCGTTCTACAATAGACGCTTTCATGATACTATATGTAGAATAGTGGTTGATATTATGTTTTTTCATCAAGTTTTGAAATATTTTATTATAGAACTCTTTACCATTATCGGTTTGCAAGTTTTTTGGAATTCTCTTTAGCGAAAAAATAGATTGCATAGCATTGGTTATATCTTCACTACTTTTAGATTTTACAGGTACAGCCCAAGCAAACTTTGAAAATGTATCTATAACTGTTAAAATAAATCTATAGCCTTTGTTATATTTTGAGTAAGCACCCATTTCAACAAGATCTGCTTGCCAAAGATCATCAATTCCCTTGACCACCACTCGACGTCGAATGAAATTTCTACGTGCTTGCTTATGAAGCTCCTGAACCACTTCTTGTCGCTCCATTTCTAACGTCTATCTTACAGATTACATCAATTTAAATGCTGTTGATGTTGAATTTAAATCAAAAACGATTTATATTTCTATGTTTAAATGTTTTGTAATGAGTTTCGTTTTTTCATTTAGACGTTCTTCAACTGAATCAATTTTGTAATTAAATAATGATCTCATTTCTTTTAGTGATTGATTGAGATTATCTAGTATTATACTTTGATCACGTATTAATTTACTTAAACGTGTTTCTACATTATCAAATTTTTCTGTATTCAACACGTTTTGTTGTTGTATTATTTCGTTAAAAAAATCCTCCATTCCCTTAATTCTCTCCATATACATTGTATCCAGTTGTTTCTTTATTTCACTTAAATAACTTTTCATGTAAATTTTGTTTACAGCATCGTTTTCCAATACAGGACTAGCAATATTTTTTATTCTTCGCAAGTTAAAGTTGAAATTACGATCACTATCCAAATGAATCTTGAAATGTTGATTTTGGTATCTTGCAGATTTTTCAATATAATGTCCAAACTTATCGATAGGCATTTTATGAATATGAATTGTTAAACATTTTTAAGTCTATTTATATAATAATTTTTGCTTCTCTCAATTCCTCAATAATTGATACAATTTCATTATTATGATTTGAGTGACCAGCTGTTGTTGATGAAATCAAAAGACGCAATCTATCAACCAATTCATTAGGATCATCCCAATAAACATAATTATGCTTTTTTCTATTCAATTTCATTAAACCTTTTCCCTTATGAATTTGCTGTTGTTTAAATAGGTTTTTAATAATTGTTGTATATTTAATTGAACGATTTCCTTTAATTTGACCATTAATACTGTTATTTCGTTTATGGGCATTAGTCATCTCCAATATTTGTTTATAATTATTTAAATCTCTTTTATTATAACTGATTGGTTTCTTATAAACTAACAATTCATATAAGCCTGATGTGAAGGGCCATTTTAAATTACCTACAGTAATATTGGTTGAATTGAAAGCGATGGGTTCATTACCCAGTCTCCATATTTGATTTTTATCCTTATGAGGACCATAGGTTTTATCATATATATTTAAGTTAATTTTTGATAAATTGTATTGAATACTTTGATTGGGATGTATTGCAATGGTGTTATCATCATCATTGTTATCATCCTCATTATCAACATTATCATTATTATCATCATCATCATCATCATCATGGTCATCATGATCATTTTCATCATCAAATGATTGAAACGTGTTTGAACTTTTCTCGATTTTCTTGTTATTAGAGCCTGAAGAAAACGTGTTATAATCAAGCTTACTCTTTTTATATGGTGTACTGAAGGCAACTTTATTATTCTCAAGATCATGTTTAAAAGAGTCATCCGGATATTTTTCATGTTTTATAATGGTGTTATTATTATTATTATTAGTTGATTGAACTAATTCTTTTAATGGTTTTGATATTGGTTTCAATGTCTTTTCCAACAATTCATCATTTGCAATTTCTCCAAGCAAAATATTCCTATATTTCTTTTTTAAAATATTTCGAGTTTTAATAAGATTATTAACTAGATTTGTGTTCATATTTATAGATAGAATTAGAAACAGATTCAAAACAGATCAGTTTAGCAGTTAGCGGTTTAATAGTTGAGAAGCTATTAGTTTAATAATTAATCTTGTACTGATTTTAAAATATCTGTAATGTTTCTTTTATAGATTTATAAATATATCGAAACCTTTTCTATATCGACCATTATTCATAGAATCATCTTTGTTAATAACTAGAAAACCATATTTTTCTTTCCAACACTCGGCACATAACTTATGAAATGTTTTGAAAGTCATATCAGAACCAACATGATCATTGTAAATATGCTTAATATTCATTACATCCTGTTTAAAAACTATAATCATATTAGCATTATCGCGAATCAAGTGTTTTGGTATACGTGTATAGGTTTGGCATAAATAAAAACTATCAATATCTTTATGACGGCCCATACAGAAGTAAGAACGTACATGATTTTGTTTCTCACAAGCTATATCGTCGAATATAAATACTGAATTTGGTTTAACTTCGTCTGGCGATAGAACATCATCATTATTGGAAAATGATGAAAAATGTATCTCCTTGATAGGTTTAATTAGACTTTCTAAGTACTTATATTTCGGTTGTTGTGTTGACTTTGAATATAAGTAAATATTTTGAAATTTCAATCCATGAGGACTTTCAATAAGACTGATCATCACATTTGTTTTTCCACAATTTGATGGACCCACAATAAGAGCTCGAATAGAATTCGGTAGTAATGAGCTATGACGAATTTTATTAGATGAACCGAGCTCTGATTCGATATTCCTTACATTAATCCTTTTATGTTGTTTAAAAAAACGTATTCTGAAATCTAATGATAGCATAATATATAAACCAGTCTCTTTTATTTGTTTTCAATCAATTTGATTTTAATCTTTAATCGATAAAGTGTCAATAGATATGACAATCATTTATAAAAAGATATTCAATCGTCATCCATACTTCATCGGTAAAGGTTTTCTGAATAAAATAATTAATAAACTTCCTATTGAACTTCATTTACCCGGTTATCAATTTTGTGGACCTGGAACAAAATTAAAGAAACGTTTAGAGAGAGGTGATCAAGGAATCAATCCATTGGATACTGCTTGCAGAGAGCATGATATAGCATACTCAAACAATAAAGATTTAGAGAAAAGACATATTGCTGATAGAATCTTAACTGAAAAGGCTTGGCAAAGGGTTAATGCTAGCGATAGTAGTTTCGGTCAAAAATCAAACGCTTGGTTTGTTACTACTGCAATGAAAACAAAAACAAAATTCGGAATGGGTAACGTTATTAGTAAAACTAAAAGATTGTCTTCAGTAAATAAACATCAACTATTTAGACATGCATTGAAAAGTGCAAGAAAGAATATAAAAAAAACTGAAAACTTGAAAGATGCTATAAAGATTTCACGAAAAGTAGTAAACAATATTTTCAAGGGCAAAAAAAAATCATTAATAAAAACACCTCGAATTATACCTCTACCTAAATCTGGAGGTTTTCTTCCACTTGCACCTATATTCGCTGCACTGGGCGCACTTGGTGGTTTAGCTGGTGGTGTATCTGGCATTACAAAAGCAATCAATGCAGTCAAAAATGGAAAGGAACAATTGACTGAAGCAAAACGACATAATAGTACAATGGAAGCCATTGCGATGGGAAAAGGCATGTTCTTAAAACCATATAAAAAAGGATTTGGATTATATTTAAAACCTTATCAACAAAATTTTTAATGAAGTTACCTAAAAGAGCTCTTTCTGATGTAGACTTGAGAAAATATGCAAAACATATTCCAAATTTTAGAGGCGTGTTTATGTGTAACACTCTTCCAAGCAAACCATTTAAAAAAGAATGTGGAATAATCAATCTGGATACTTCAAAGGGACCTGGTACACATTGGGTAGCATACTGGAAAAACAACAATCAAATCGAATATTTTGATAGCTTTGGCAATTTGCAACCACCGAAACAATTAATAAAATATTTAGGAAAAAACATTAGTTATAATTATGATAGATATCAAAATTTTAATACAATAAATTGTGGTCATTTATGTTTAAAATTTTTGTTTTCGAAGCTAAACTAAAAAGAAACTATAAATGTTTTAATAAAATACATTGATTAAGAATTAAAAAGATCTTGTTTTATTTATTTTTTTTAATTTTAATTTTTCTAATTTATTATATTATAATTAAATAATTTTTCTAATTTCACTTGTTAGAGGTGAGTATTCGATTAAGCGATCATGAATAACTAAACAGTATGCTGATGTTTTTTCTGGAATTGGTTTGTTTGCTTCAGTATCAAATTCAATTCGTACATCAATAGGTCCAATTTTAACAGTTTCATTTTGATGTGAAACATCAACAACAATAAGCGGTGCGTAAGACTTGTAATCATTAACATCCAGCAATGGTTCAGGTTCTCGCATGTAAAAACTTTGTTGAAATTTTGCATACATATTATATAGTACAGAATACTGGCCATTCTCAAAACGATTATTTAAATCATCATATGGATATGACTCTGAGTTTAGATATACTTTTAAATTAGAGATATTACAATGGTCAAATATATTTCCTTGTTCTTTACTTTGCACTTTTTGTAAACCAATTATAAGAAATCGTGGTCTTTCGTTTTGTGGAGAAAGCTTCACATTCCATAAAACCTTTGTATTCGTTGGTAGTGCAGGATTCACATGACAATCCCAACTACGAAATGCAATTGGTATAGAATTTTTGCTGTTGATTATCTTAAACATTTCCAATTTTGCAAAGTCTGATAGTTGAATATGCGGCATTTTCCATGTTATATCCAGAATTGTTAATTTCAACTGATCAGTTGTATTTGTAGAATAATATGATCTCTCATCGGATGTAGAACGTTGAAGAATGAGTTCATGTTTCGAATTTAATAGTATTTTGTTATAATCTTCAGCAAAACCCATCAACATTTTCAGAGGTATACAACAGCTAAAATGACTTTTTTCTAAAACAAAAGTTTCGTTAAGACACCAACCAGCGTTTTTTAGTGTAGCACTTTCAGCCTTATTCAATGATACAAAATTTTTCATGGTGGATGAAATTCCAAGTTTGCGTGTACGATCAACTTCAAAACCATTAATTTCATAACGAATTTCATCAAACAAATATGAAACAAAGTTGTTTTTAAATTTCACATCTATAGCTGGAACCTCTTTGTTTGCTTCCTTCTTTACTATAAAACCATGAATGTAAATCATACTCTCACTTGGTAAGACAAAGAGATCCTGATTTTGAATTGGTATACGAATTTCATCATTGTTGTTGAATGATTTTAGATATGGGGAGTAACTATGATATTCTCTTTTTACAATACTCTCATCATATATGGGTTTTTGAAGGACATTTAGTATTTCATTCATGGTTGAATATTAAATCCTAATGATTTTAAGTATTCTGTATTATATGATGTTAACGGGTTTTTTCTTTTTATACTTTCTCGAATGTGAGTTGATGAGGGATTGAATGGAAATCCTCTTTGCATTACGTTTTTATTGTAAATGATCATTATTCTGGTTTGAGGTGGAGTCTAAGAGTGATTTTTTCTCCTCTAAAATTTATAAGTTCACCGTCTTGATTTAAGATTCTAATCGTTATGTTGTTTATTTGCTGACAGTTGACAGGAAAATAAATAACATTTCGAGGTTTTTCGCTTATTTTATATCCTGGAGGAACATCAAGAGGAAATTCATGAATAGCATGAGTCGAAGTGTTATTAATAAATGATCCGGTTGTTAAGTTGCTTTCAATGCGTATTGTATTAACATCCGTAATATGTGTAGGTAAGTCAGATTCAAATAACCTTGTAGTATTCAATTGATTAATATCTACAATCGTCACTTCCACAGATTTATCATTTTGAAGATTTTGATCAGTGTTATAATAGTCAGTTGAATTTACTTCTAATTTACTTTTGCTAAATCCGAGCAACTTTCCTATACTGTTTGGTTGTGAAAAATCTATATCCATTGATGAGGTTATTTCAGTTTTAAGTGTGTTATTGTTAGCTTCAATTATTAGATAAATTGATTCATCAATATCTTTTAAGCTTGAGTTTAAGAAAGAATCAATATCCTCAAGTTCATATGAACCAACCGGAATAGTAATAATATGATTTCCTATATGAAACAAATTGTTGTGAACATCTACATTGGGTATGGAATTGAATGTTGCAAAATCAATAAGTCCACAAACATATTTTGTAGGGAGTTCAATTGGAGGAAAATATTCTCCAACCAGAGTTGAAGTGTTTCCGTTTAAAGATATTGTTATTGACATTTCAAGTATTCAGAATGAACTGATGTTTGATGATTATTTTATCTGATTTAAGTGTTAAATAATAAATCAAAAAATGTCTTTTATAATTTTATGTTTTCTTTATTAATATTTGATTTAATAAACTTTCTTAAGAGTATTACATTTTTTTCAGCACATATACAATATTTTCTATGATAACAACAAACATTTACAGATTTATCATTTTGATATAATGTTTTTAAATTTGGACAATTTAGATCATCTAGGTTATAAAAATTAATTTTATCTTTAAAAATATTTTGAATCCACTTAATTTTTTCTAATCCTTTAGCATAATAAATAAAATTTTTATCTTTAACATGCGCAATATAATATTCCACAATATTTGTTAAGGTTGAATCACCATCTTTCCATTTTAATCCATGATGATGACTATAAAGCCAATTAATTGAATCTTTTTCTTTTGTTGTCAACAATGAATATGGAAAAGGTGGTTTAATAATAAATGTTTGTACTTGTATATCTTTAATTGAAATACTCAGTTCTTTTTCGATGAATTTATTGTTGAGATAAAAACCTTGTACATCTACAACTAATATTCTCTCCTCAGACATTGTGTAATACTAATCAAGTCACAACGACGACGACGACTGTAGAACTGTTTATAAAGTCTATGTTTTTAAATTATTATAAAAATTCATTATACATAATGCTTGTTCCCAACTTTTATCGATAAGGGAACATTTACAGGTATCAGGTCCACAAGTTGTTTCATTGTTGGACCACACACAATTCGTGTAATGATATCCAAATTTTGATTTACTTTTCTTATAAAATGCATATTCATCGAATTGAGTTTTTAATTTCTTCAAAATAATCTCATGTTCATACCACAAAAACCTTTCTTCATTCAAGAAGTCATGTAAAATTTTCGAATAAAACTGATTATTCATTATTTTTCTTATTTTAATTTTTTTATTTATGTTAAATAAATCTTCTTAACACATCAACAACAAAGTTTATATTAAGTAGTAGTAAACGTATTTCATCATATTAGTTAATTTATAATATTTCCATATCCAAATCATGTGTATAATCTTGAATGTTGATTAATGTTATATCGGATCGGTATGTAGTATCATCCTCAGAAACCGCCTCAATTTCACCATTACTTAAAATTCTCTCGTATTCAACTTGACGGTATTCGAAACATGAAATATTTAATCGACGTTTCAAGTAATTGCTGTCATATGTACAACGGATTCTCAATTTTATATTATCTTTGTATTGAAGTTGAAAATGTCTATAAAATGGAGCCGAACTTTCAATTATTCCTGCAATATTTTTTTCTTTTTTTACTAAATCTTGCCTAAATGTTTCAATAGCTTGTTCAACAGTAAAAGATTGATTTATAGGTGGTGAGGAGTCGTCTTCTTGTTCTGCTTTTGTTGTTGACTCGATGTTTTTATTTAAATCATTATTAAACTTTAAAAGTTTGAAATTTAGTTGTATGCTCACAGTATCATTATTTGGTAATTTAATTGCAAATTCTGTATTTTTAAGTTCATTTTCACTCAAATCAATAGGTAATGAAGCTGAAAACACTTGGATGATATAGATATATGAAAACAATATGATAAAAATATTTTTCATTTTAGTTTTTCTTTTTAATATATATGTTCTTAAGTTAGGGATATATATTTGAATGAGATGATAGGAATTGTTTCTCATATTTATATACTAATTTAATAATCTTCATATTGCAATGAGTCATCACCACCGCTAGCACCACCAGCTGCTTTCTTAACTATACTATTATTAACCATTTTTTGAGGGAGGGGAGGTTTTTGTTGATTTTTATACAATGAGTGGATGCCAGTCTTACCATTATAAGATTTAGTTGTATTACTAAAAACATGTTCATCTATTTCACTATAAACGCATGATGGTTTGTATGAGTATACATTTATATCTTTAAAACCACCCTCATAGACTGTTCCGACTAGTGATATCATACCTCCAATAACCTCAATTTTTATATGTTGATTGTGACTAAATTGAAATATTGGAATATTTGTTGGCATTTGTTGTCCTCTATTAAGAGAAAAAATTTGCGTTCTAGTGCCTCCTTCTGCGGTTAGAAACACCTGCATTATAATATCCAAAACTATTGCATTTATTATTTGAAAAGTTTTCCACTGTGCATGACAAGTACAATATTTATCACCAGTTTTTAAAAATTGACCCCAATACATATTTAACAAAGTTTTTTAATTCAACTAAATCTCTCATTATAAATAACGTATATATATATATATATATATATATATATATATAACACAAACTTGGATACAATAAGATTAAAACACCAGCTGTTTATATATTATTATTACATACATACATACGTATACTTTTTTAATATTTATGCTTAACCGCAATTGATAAGAAGTTATTAAAATATCTAAAAACACCTTATAGTATCAATTATTGAATATAAAGAATCAGTTTGATAATTTGTTTTACGGTGAAAAGTTAAAAGCAAAATAATGAGAGCAAGTTTAAGAAAATTGTTTCAAAATCCTAATATTATATACTTACCTTTAAAGGATATGGAAGAAAATACTGCATATGAAATCAACAAGATAGAACGAGTAGATACAAAATATGGTGAAAGTATAAGATGTCTTGTAAATAAAGAATATCATATCTATTTACCTAAACGATTTCTGATTATTACTAAAAATCAGATGGATTATCTAAACGCAAATCCACACATTTTAAAGAAAGTTAAGGAAGTGAATGGATTATATACTCTAATCATTAAAAAGAAGAAGCAATATGTATTCTACAACAACTTGTATGACAGTACTGAAGAAGAAGAAGATGACGATGATGATGATGAAATAGAAGAAACATTTTAAACAGAAACCTTTTAAAATTAAAATCATATATATATATATATATATATATATATATATATCAACAAAACTCTGCATACATTAAAATTTCTTTCACATTTGATTAAATATAAACTTTATAAAAAAAAAACGGAAAAACCGCAACAGAAACTTTTAAAAATTTTCTCACACCTTTTAATTAAATAGAAACTTCATAAACAACGGACAAACCGCATCAGAAACAAAACTTTATAAAAAAACGGAAAAACCGCAACAGAAACTTTTTAAAATTTTCTCACACCCTTTAATTAAATAGAAACTTTATAAACAACGGACAAACCGCATCAGAAACATTGTTTTAAAATTTTATTGAAAAGAATGATAAGCTATAAAATTACTTCTCATAATTTTATATAAAAACCCACCCCGCATCTAGTTTTTCTTTAATTTCTATTCAAGTTAAGTACAGAAATGGAAGCACACCTAAAATCAATTTTCAAAAAAAACCAAACAAAAAGCATTCTCCCCATAAAGGAGATGCTTTTTGAATATAAATATATAATTACAAAAATGGAGCGTGTCCAGACGCCTTATGGGAAAAAAGTACGTTGTTTGGTGGAAAACACCAAATACATATACCTACCTGGTATATTCCACGAAACTCTAGACGATGATAGTATAGAAGAATTCCAGCGCAATACCTACTATCTTACTAAAGATAGAAAAGGTAGCAAAGGAAGCAGCAGCAAAGAATATTACGAGCTGAATATACATGCAGCTGCAACTGGTAATTTTTGGTAAACAGTTTTTTTATTTATTTTATTATTATTAAATCTAAATATTATTTTTTTTTTTTGTTATCGTTCTAGCTCAAGATACACTAAAGAAACGATGTGAATCATAAATGTCGTCAAAATTTCCTAGAAATCATACCTTTAAAATTGTTTTAAATTGAAACAAATTACAGCTGATTCGAGTTTTATGTGTAATTGTAAATTATTTAGTCTACAAAAATATAGAATTGTTGCTAATATACATATGTTTTTGTTTTATAAGTATGTAGGTATATGATTAACACTAAAAATAAATAAATGTTTTGTTTTTAAATAATGATTAATATATACCGCAGTAAATGAATTTTATTTATTAAATACTAGTGTTTTGTTTTTAACATTTTATACTGATAACAAATACGAGTAGTATTAGGGATATTAATATATACCGCAGTAAATGAATTTTATTTATTAAATACTAGCAAAAAAATCACAGACTTTCGTAAACGCCCTAATGTAGTTTAATTCATATTGTATTAATCCTCTAAGAAACACATTAAATGTTACGACTTCACTTCAACAAAAATAACATCCACCACGACTTCACTTTAAGCAAAACCGAACCCCCCCACCTCGACTTCACTTTAAGCAAAACCGAACACGCTGCCGCCTCATATTCACTTTAAGCAAAACCGAACCCCCCACCACGACTTCACTTTAAGCAAAACCGAACACGCTGCCGCCTCATATTCACTTTAAGCAAAACCGAACCCCCCACCACGACTTCACTTTAAGCAAAACCGAACACGCTGCCGCCTCATATTCACTTTAAGCAAAACCGAACCCCCCACCACGACTTCACTTTAAGCAAAACCGAACACGCTGCCGCCTCATATTCACTTTAAGCAAAACCGAACCCCCCACCACGACTTCACTTTAAGCAAAACCGAACACGCTGCCCCCTCATAACACAAAATATCATGGGGTCGAATTTAACCCCATCGGTCGTTAAAGCGTTAAGGTATGCACATTTTTCCTTTGCACATTTCTATCTAGAAACCCCTTATTCATACTACTTACATATTTTGTTATGTATATAATATGAATGTTTCGTAGTTGTAATTTCGCTATTGCTACGTCTAGTAATTTGTCTAATATGATATCTGAAATTGTGGGTGAAAGAGATGTTGTCCTTTTGCATTTTTGCAAAATATATACTCCCTTTTGTACTATTCCATTACCATTTTATTGTTGTTTTCAATTAGTACTGTTGTGGGGTCTGCTCTTATTTTTCGATATGTTGCTTTGTCTTCCAGCAAACATAGAATACGGTAGGCCAGTAGGTAACAAATTATTTCCAAGCACAATAGAAAGAAAATTTGGCCATCTATAAATTACAATAAATCTTATTAACTTATCTCAGAGTAATAACGTACTGAAAATAATTTCACTTTAATTATAAATTGTTAATAAAATTATTTTTATGTTATATTGTTTAATTATTCATATATTAATTATTAAGGATATAAACGTCCATTGACACGATAATAAATTAATTAATTAAAAACTCCATGTTGAGCATGGTTCTCTCCACTTCTAAGGCTGGTAAATGGGTAGGGTGAAATAGTATGATAAGAAATTTTTAGCATATAAATTGTCCCATCTAAGCAGAGAAATAAAGTTTGTTGATTGTACGGGGCTACCACTTGCATTTTATAAGATATTCGACCCAATTTAATGAACAATTTTATAGTAGATAATGTCAAATGTTGTCAAATCATAAGAAGAAATCATACAAAAGCAAAGACAACTTTGTAGAAATAAAATGAACTACATATATCAACATTAATTACGTAATAACATAACAGCTTTATATGAAAAAGTTTTCAAACCAAGATGCTTGTTTTATGAAGACCTGTGTTTACTGAAGAAATTGATTGACTTTGTTTTTATGTTGACGTCTGTGAAACAGATTTTTAATACAATCGACAACGACGCAAAAATTTATTTATTTTCATGCTCGCCGATTTGGATAATTTTTTGGTATTTTGTTGGCAGATATCTGAATATTATGATTCCGAAATATTAGGCTGACATATATAATATTTGATTGTACACACACGCTCGAAGTTCAATTTACTCTATATTGAACTTAGAATTTACTCTATATTCAATCTTTTGGTAGAATCACAATAAACTTATCATTTGACTCTGATGCATATTTTCGCAAATTGCGATTGCCATAGATGAGATTTGCATTAAAAAATTGGGAAAATAGCCATATAAAAAATTTCGTAGAACAATATATAAACAACATCATAGTTTCAATGTTCATCAACTTCAGTGTTCTGCATGTTTTTAGCGCTGTTTAACAAAAGATGTTGAATTACAGCTTGAAGTCTTACCTAATATTTAAAAAAAATTTAGCTGCTCCTTTCCAAAAAAAAAAAAGACAGTAAAAACTCTAAAACGACAAAGTAACAAAACATGATTTTTCGCTGATGCTTCTTGTTGTTGCCACAGTTCTTTACTATTTAAAATTATTATATATGTGATATACATACTAGTCAATATTAATTGTTATAGATATGTTTGGTGAAAAAAGCATAAGCTTCAAAGTTGATTAAAGTTGCCACTGGGCATAAATGTGGACGCATTGAAGGAAGATATGGGCACATCAAACGATGGCAATAAGGCAAGAAGGTGTTTAGAAAATCCAGCCAAAACTGCAGACGTAATTGGCATAAAAGAAGAGATAATACATACATACATAGAATTAAAACTATTTTGGCCGCAATAAGTTGTAATGCAGCAATCGACACTAACGAATTTCATATATGTATGTTGCATGGATACTTTCATGTATGTTGATATCTATGGCTGGTACTACATGCCTGTAACTATGCATGAGATTCATGTGCATGGTAGAAAAATTATAGAAGAAGCTATTCTGCCAATAGGTATGTCTCTATCTATGATTTTATTTTTTACATTTTAGGTGATTATTTGTATCAGGTATGCTGTCCGAGGAAGTTCAGGAAGCGAGGAATAAAGACTATAAGCCTATGGATAACATCATTCGCGAAGAATTGGACGTGTAGTCACTAACAAAGACGTAATGCATAATCTTCTATTGTTTTCAGACTAATTTTTAAATAGATTACCCTCAAAACTGCAAATCAAAAAATTGGAGTACGTTATGGATTTTAAAAAATTATTAAAAGACCATGCTACTTATTTAAGTTTTTTCTATTTGTTTTTTGTATGGGAGATGGGCGTAAAAGTCGGCGGATCAGGTATATATTGATACATTAAAAATCAAGGGAGTTATGCCACTTTTTCAATACACGTTGTATGGGGGGGGTGAGCGTAAAAGTGGGTGTATATATATCAAATTTCACACGAATTATTCTGAGGGTTAAAAAGTGGCATATGCCAAAAATCAATACCGTAGGTCAAAATATAATTTTCACCTTGTATGTGAGGTGGGCGGATCATTTTGATTTTTAATTGTTTTCTTAATTTAAGCAAAAAATTCCTGTGTGCCAAATCTCATTGTTCTCCGACAACTTTTTCTATGTTTAGCCGCTCATTATATGAACTTCAACCAATGTGCGACGTAGTCTTCATTTTCAACATTTCCTGCATGACGGTAATTATGTGATGACTGATCTTTTTCCATGGAACACATCACGTACTTATATACTGGGTAGCCGCAAGATAAAACAAATAAACAGCCAAAAGAAACGGGCGCGTCATTATATGTCAACAAATCAGCAACATTTTTTAGATTCTAACTTTTAGGTTAGACGATCAAGTTTTGCATTTAAATTTTTAATAAACTCATACTTTTTTACCAATACACTCATACCTTTAAAAATTAAAACGAACTTGCTTTCAATTTCTCTTTCAAGCTGAAACGAACTTGCTTTCAATTTCTTTTTCAAGCTGAGTTGTTTCAATTTACGTTCAAGAAGACAGCTGATTACAATTCTTAAGAATTATTTCTCATATCAATTTTGCCGCCATAAGGTTTTGTATTGTCTTTATACACATATTCTGCCACAATTTAAAACATTTAAGCGAAATATTATAAATAAATAAATAAAAGAAAGAGTGAAATAGTTTGTGCATAAAAATACTAAATATAATGATATGTTACGGTACAGAAGCCATGATATCCTATGGAACATGACTCTCATCATATAAATATAACATACAAATATAAAAAAAAATATGTATATATATATATATATATATATATATATATATAAATTGCTTTCTAGTTGCGTGCAGCCTACGTCACAGTTGTCAATTTAAATGAATTTTGACGAGCAGTATGTGTGAAAAACTTGAAAGGAAAACTTGATCGTGTGGCTGCAGGGTAGGACAATCAAATAAACCAGGTGGCGCTTCGAGACTATCTAGTACATAATTGTACCACGGTTAGAACCACAGGTTATAGAGATAGGTCACGGCAATCCGGCCAGATCGTATTTTCCTGAATGGCATCTCTAATGGCAATACCTTCTTAACCCCTCATTTGGTGAAGGACAGTATGATATTGCTTTTCATAATCCTATCTCTCTTCAATTCACCGGTTAAACGTCAAAAATTTATGGATTAAAAAATATCTTTGCAAGTAAAAGGCGTTTACTTTTATTAAAATTAAGAAATTTGCGCCTTTTTCTAAACTTTGCTTGATTTTATTGTGTTTCAAAATAGCAAAGGGATAAAGATTGTTATTCTGTGATAAAGATAAGTGTATTTTATTGAGTATAATCCTAGCTTTTTAAGTGGCATTTTTCTTCAAATATAACCTGTGCTGAAAAAATTTTAGAAGTAATGTAAGTAATAATCATGGTAAAATTTATGAAGAAAAATAAAACAGAACCTATATTTCAGGAGCCGCAAATTTATTATGGGTGTCCAAGATTTCAGAAACTTCATAGGTTCCCGAAGAATCCGAAAAGGTAATTGTATGATATAAACATCTTCCGGAAAATTGCGAGTGGCAGATATTGCTTGGAGTTGATTCAGGACAAGCAGTATTTGCACTCATAATTTTCCCTTCATAAGTGTTTATATGTACATATGTTTGTATAGAACTTATGAAAATCAACCCAACAGTATTTCCAAGTGCACAATAACAATGGTATGATCGGCAGATGCATGAATATGGACAGCCTCAAGTAAATCAATGGGGTTTTGCATCAGTGTTTCAAAACGCAGTCAAATCCTCCAATACTGGCTACAAAATACATAGCATTGCAAGAAGTTCGTGAAAGCAGTGTTCTCCCAAAGAGTAGATGGAAGTGAAATGAATATAGTATGGGAAAAAAGTAGTAGTGGAATATATTTAATGATTTCAGGTAATGTTTTTATTTTGATTTTAATTCTTCGCCTTTATTAAAACAATTTCTTTTTATTCTCTTTACTTTGTCAGCATACAAGGCAGTTCGTATAATTGCACCAGCTACCGGTGGTGGTACGAGTACACATCGTCCTGGCACAGTAGTTTCACATGAAATTCGTAGCTATGAGAAAAGTGGTCTTTCAAAATTTGGTTTGTGAAATTGCTCAAGATTTTAAAACTGAATTAGTACACTGAGATGGCTCTTCAGGAAGGCAGTGAAGCTTATATTTTTGGTCTCTTCCTAAATACAAATACCATTTATGCTAAACGTGATACTATTACGTCAAATGATATACTACTGTTGGCCAGACGGATTTGTGGCGAACAAACTTGAATTAAATGAATGATGACAATAATTACCACTACTACTATCCTACAAGATGTTATAACCATTTTTAAAAACCACCGGTCCTTTTCAGGACCACAAATTAAAAAAAGAGATTATTTTTATTCTTTCAAATATTATATATGTATATAAGAAAATTTGTTGAAGTGATTGCTCAAATATATGCTTAGATTGAATGTATCTTATTTTGCAATAATTTTGTCACAGATTTGTGTAGAATTTTTCGATAAAAAGTCCATTTAAAATAAATTTAACATTTTAAATAAATAATTCTAATATTACTTTATTATTATTTTTTAAGGAAGGAATTACAAAAACATTAAATAACTTTAAGAACAATGAATATACATTTTTTTATAACCAGTTTTCTTTGGCATTAATTTTGTAAGACACTTTGCGTTAATAAAACTTTTAAGAAACAAAAACCGCTTTTCAAATGTATTCTTCATTAAATGAATGTCCTCTTGAAGCATTGTTTGCAGCGTTTGATGGAGTATTACTGGTCTTAAGCCGACTGTCTGTAAAGAACGAGATTTAAAATATTAAGGTATACGCATATTTTAGCGATATATTTTTCATACTTCCTGCATATCCGACAACAAATGAATCTCTGAATAAATGGTTTGATAGCCTGCATCTTTTCTAAGTTTAGCAACTGCACCATAAGTATTCTCTTGCCATCATCACCTATGGCAGATAAACAACATCATCAGCAATGTGGCAAACAACTTCTAACTATCATTCGTCTTGCTGCCATGAAATTTTCAGCAAAGGTTGGACAAAAAGAAAACTGCTCCTTCACAGACTATTCCACTATTCAGAATCACTGCACTTTTGTGAGTCTGGAACAGTTTTTCGAAAACCATCGCATCAAATGTATTCTTCTTTGAATCAATGTCCGTCTTGAAGCTCTTGAACGCTGTTTGCAGCGTTTGATGGAGTATTACTGGTCTTAAGCCGATTGTCTGTAAAGAACGAGATTTTAAATATTAAGGTATATGCATATTTTAGCGATATATTTTTCATGCTTCCTGCATATCCAACAACAAATGAATCTCTGAATAAATGGTTTGTTAGCCTGCATCTTTTCTAAGTTTAGCAACTGCACCATAAGTATTCTCTTGCCGCCATCACCTATGGCAGATAAACAACATCATTAGCAATGTGGCAAACTAATTCTAACTATAATTCGTCTTGCTGCCATGAAACTGCACTTTCACAGACTATTCCACTATTCAGAATCACTTCACTTTTGTGAGTCTGGAACTGTTTTTCGAAAACCATCACTAAGGATTATAATTTCTCATTTTCCACACCACACACGATGTTAATACAATGATAAAAATATATGAAATTATGTTGCAGTTGCAAATTATCACGTAACTTTTTTTTAACACATAACTTTTTTAATAACACGAAATATTTTTTCCACAAAATAAAATTTTATCAAAACAAAATTTTATTTCCAATTTGTTTGTTTACCTTTTTTTAATGTGTGTTCATCTCTTCACTCACATTGATTTCTGAAAAACATGGGGTTAACGAAAACTGATACGGGCAAAAATGAACTGTCATTTTTGAGAATTCTGCTTATTTTTTGATTAGAACGACTGTGTGTTACAAAAAGTTTTTGCAACCCTTCCAATTGATTGATTTTAGAAGCGTCCATGATAAATGAAACTGTGACATCACATGATTGTGGTTGACTTCTTGATATAAGTCATTTAACTTTTAAAAAGAATAATAAGTTGAAACAAAGGTACATTCACCTCCTTCAAAACATGTTCAATGCATAATTCAAATGTGGATAAGAACAGGTGACATTTTGTCATTTAAGTGAAAAATTATGATTATATCTTTCTACGTTATTCTCGAAACTGTGATGAGTATTCTTTATCAATTTATCATTTGTTTGTAAAATATTTCTTTTCACGACTGTTATAACTTTCTGTGACAACATAAAAATCTTAATATATATCTACCCATTTATACATATATATATATATATATATATATATATATATACATATATATACATATATATATATATATATATATATATATATATATATATGTATATATGAATATAAATGTAAATTAGGGAGGTTTTGTGTTTGTTAAAATTAAGTTAACTTAAATTTTTTTATATATGTAGTTATACCGTATGTGTGGCAGTTAAAACTAAATATCATATTGAACGGAGCGAGAAAAGTAAGATAGATATTTTTAATAATTGTTTTTTCTTTTTTGTTAATTATTTGATCAATACAACACAACAAGAACAAGTCTTATATTATAGTATAGGGTAGTAATTTTGCAACTAATCAATATTATGAAAAACAAGGAAAAAAGAAAAAAAAAATAAAATTACAAATACATTTTTACACAGATACGAGGATAAAAATATTGTAAAAGTTTGAACAGACAGATGATTCTGTTCCTTTCATCCCAAATACATATCTAGTAATATTATTGTACGTTACACTCTTCTTCGCCTACTTACAGCATCGCAACTGGAAAATAGCTCGCAACCATGCATTAGCGCAGGCAATAAATAAGTTGTGGCCAGTAGCCTTTGGATATCCATCGGTGTATAATATTGTTACATCCCTAGATATCTTAACATATAAAAGGTTTCCCACAGTTTATTTTTACATGGTTAGCCCAATTAAGTCGTTTATTAAAAACCACAAGATATTTTGCAGTATCAACATAATTAATAATCTTATTATTAATCTTTATTGGTGGAAGGTACATATGAAACTTTTTTGATCGCCTAATAAATATGGCATCTGAATTATTTTGGGTTTAGACTTAGGCCATTTGCAGATTAATATGAGGCAAATCTTTATTTATAAGTTGCACACAATTCGCGCCATCTGATATCTTACAGCTTAACAAGCAAATGTCTCTGAACGCTGCTTAATGCATAGAGGTGTTGCACAAGGTTCTATACATAGGCTACTATTATATTCGATATACGTTAATGATCTGCCAATACAATTGAAACATTGTAAATTTTAAATGTATGCTGATGATCTGCAGCTCTACATCTGATGATGTGCAGCTCTACAGCTGCACATCATCAGCATACATTTAAAATTTACAATGTTTCAATTGTATTGGCAGATCATTAACGTATATAGAATATAATAGTAGCCTATGTATAGAACCTTGTGCAACACCTCTATGCATTAAGCAGCGTTCAGAGACATTTGATTTATGGGTAACGCTTTGACTTCAGCCACTTAAATACGATGTTAACAATTTCAATGGAGTTGGAGAGATATTACTCATGTGTTTTAATTTAAGGCAGAGAATGGAATGATGCACTGTGTCAAAAACTTTGAAGTAATCCAACAGTATTAAGAATGATATCATTTGACGTGTATCAATTTGACATCTGATTTCCTCCGTGACATCAATCAGAGTAGTAATGCAGCTGTGCTTTGCTCTAAATCCAGAACATCTATCATTTAGCAAGGACTTTGTATGTAAGTACCGTCTTATTTCTGAATGACTTAATTTTTGAAAGACTTTCGGAAGATATAACAAAATTGCTATTATCAGGTTTCAGTATCGGTATGATTTTGGCGTATTTCCAAATAGTTTATATAATCTAAGCTTGGTCAAAATATATTTTTGGCTCTACAGAGGGCCTGGATTCTGCAGTTTGTGAGAAGTCTCCACATAAAGACGAAACTATCATTATATTAATTATTGGTGTAGGGCGATCCATAGAAAAATATGTTGGTTATTATCCAATTCTTACAAAGGTGTATAAAATAATGTTATATATTTTGACTTATTCTGCGTTTCAGAGAATAACAAATGTTTTGTTGGTGCAACGAGATCTCGTTAGAATAGATGCACATCGATTTGACACAAAACCATAGTGAAATCAATAACAAGATAAGATAGTCGGCTAGGATCGAAAATTATTCTTATATGAATATTTCTTTCATTGAAATAGCTGAAAATTCCAGAAAATATATCTGTTCCTGTGCTTTATATATATATATATATATATATATATATATATATATATATGTTCGTGTAGATAAATTTTTATTATATGAAATGCTATTGCACGACTACTACATGTAAAAAGCAATTATTTATTAATTTCGTTGAAAAGAAACAAATATATAGTTAAAATTGCATTATTTTCATATTAATATATAAAATTTTCCCAAATATTGGAGTAAATACTTAGTACTCGCGTATACCGTATACGTACATAACACATCACTGTTTTAAGTTGATAATTTTGGATAGAAAAATTTTCATTTACTTTTCATTATTAGTAGTAAAGCACCTAGTACATCAGGGACACAGGATGCCGCAACGGATGGTTGTGATGTAAAAACTATAAGTACCTAGATACTCGACAGTTCACATAATAGCAGTAGATAATCGAGTTGTTTAGGATATGCATGTGCATATAAAATAAATTATTTTTAAAAAATCAAGTATTTTATTTAATATAACCTAGGTAAAAATATATTTTTGCCTCTACACAGTGCCGTACTTCCGCACTGTGGGAGAAGTCTCCACATTAAGAAGAAATTGTCATTACTATTGGCATGATATACATTGTTGTAGGATGATCCATAGAATAATATGTCGGTTATTATCCAAATCTAACAAAAGTACATACAATAAGGATAGATATTTTGACATATTCTGCGTATCAGAGAATAACAAACGTTTTGTTGATGCAACGAGATCTCACATTAGAATAGAGGCACCGCGATTTTATACAAAATCATAGTGAAATCAATGACAAGATAAGATAATCCGTTAAGAACGAGAAAAACTCTTATATGAATATTTCTTTCGTTGCAATAGGTCAAAATTACAGAAAATAAACTTGTGTGTGTGTGCTTTAGATATGTTTTTATAATAAAAATTATACTTAAAATCTCATTATATAAAATTTTCCCAAATAATGGAGTATATACTGAGTACTCGCGTATACCTAATTGACTCATCACTATTCTAAGTTGAAAATTTTGGATGGAAAAGTGTTCATTCACTTTTTGTAATCATTGAGAGAAATTTCATAAAATTTCTTCATACTCTCTAGTTGATGGAAAGTGATAGAAAAGTAAATGAACAGAGCTTTTATCAAAACACATTTCTTTCCAATTTGTTTGTGTACCTTTTTTTAATGTCTGTTTATCTCATGTTGCCGCCGAAATCTACTTGATTAAAGATTAGTTTAGTTTTTACTAATATTTTCTTTATTACTGTTAACCATTGCTTAAAGTATTTAAAATTTATTTAATTTATAATTTCATTAATTATTATTCGGGCACTTAATTTTCTTAAATTTGCAAATTCCTTATTTACTTCTGTTAAGCCATTTTACATATGAACCAACATCTACATAAATGCTTGTTTGTTTGTATATATATTTCTTCTTTTAAGATTAGTTCTAAAATAACCTGTTTGCAGAAACTAATGGACCTTTACTATGAGTCACGTAGGCATCGAAAGCTATTTGTAAAATATTTTTAAATGTTAAAGGCAGTTTGTCAAAGACACGGAAGCATACAAAATTTTTTTACAGCTCTCGCAAAATTCCTATAAAAAAAACATTTAAATGTGAATAAGTATTATAAGCTTGGACTAATTTGAAAATAAACGAGTATTGTTAAAAATTTTGTGCTTTTATTTAATGACCGTGGTTTAGTTGAAGACTCAACATTCTTTAAAACAATTCTTGGAAAAATTTTGTTTCTTCAATAAATTATCACTCTGTTAACAGCGGAATAGCTGATGACAGTTGGAGTTGTGAAGGTTGCAATTATGCAGTGGTAAAGCCTCGGCAGGAAGCAAAACAACTATTAAAGATAATAATCCATCTATTGGTAATTCTATGGGTCTATTAAGTCAGCCGCAAGCAGCATCGTCACCGACAATAACAGGAGAGAAGCAGCAAATGGCGAGTAAGACTACCACAGAAATTGTCGATAGGAAATTACCCCCTACAACAACAACAAATACATATGGAGAAACAGTAAAACGAACAACATCTACAGCAGCTAAAAGCTCGCTTTCATTTCCATTTAATAAAAAACAACAAGAACCTAATGCAAACCAACAGAATGCTTCTTTTTCACCTCATGTGGATTTACAGCTAAAATTCTTGGAAGAACAACAACGTTTGCAACAAGAATCTCTAGAAAGAAAATATAAAATTTTATCCCAAATGGATGAAAGCGTACAATTTTAACAAAACCCATTCAGTCTGTCCAATAATTTGATTTTATGGCAGGGCCTACATCATCACAACTAGCAGTACGTCAAGCAATTCCTTGAGATTTTCCCAATTTTAATGGTGATCCAGACGACTGGCCGTTGTTTATTAGCACTTTAGTAGCTGGTTATTCTCACGCAGAGAAATTAATACGTCTGCAATCATGCCTAAAAGGGAGAGCCAAAAAACTGGTAAAGAGTACGTTGATGTTACCTACAATGGTGCCAGAAATATTTCATACTTTGAGGATGTGCTTTGGACGCCCGGAACACATTTTGCAACGAGTAATTGAAAAGGCAAGAAAATTACCCCAGCCTAAATATAAATTGGATTTTTCAAATAGCTCATGCCGCAAGCACAGTAGTCTCGGTTCCGCCATTGATAAAAAATGTAAATGTGAATACACATATAGAAGAAAAGCCACCATTTGGTGTTGTTTGTGTAACAGTGAACATAACATCTCGGGTTGTAGCCGTTTTAAAAATTTGCCGTTAGATAAAAAGTGGGATATAGTGAAGAAAAATAATTTGTGCCGAACCTGTTTAAACAGGCACAAAGGAAAATGTTTCTCCAAGAGACAATGTGGCATAAAAGATTGTCCCATAAGGCACCACAAATTATTACACAAATATCCAAATGAATCTACGCCTTCAACTCCACAACCATATAACAGTGCAGAACAAAATACCACCGCTAGTGGAACATTTAAATCATATTCATCTGCACAACATAATCAAACAAAAATTTTTAAAATTTTACCAATTCGTCTTCATAACAAAAATGGTTATATAAACACTTTTGCATTTCTTGATAAAGGATCTTCTGTGTCTCTAATTGATAAAAGTGTTTTTGATCTCCAGAATATTGACGGTGTAAAACATTCCGTATGTTGAAAGTGGACCGGTAACACTACTCGCATGGACAATTTTTCTTTGGAAACTTTCTTGGTTATATAAGGTATGAATAATGATAAAAAAATTTACGTTACAGTGGGTATATACTGTGGAAAATTTGGACCTGCCACAGTAGACATTGAATGTGCATGAAATGGTTGAAAAATATTCATACTTGAAAGGACTTTCCATAAAATCGTATAAAATGCATTTTAAACAATTGGAGTGTTGCAGTGCCTTTACCTATTCGTGAAATTCAAAGGGGGTCAACCAATAGCTGTTAAAATCCGCTTGGGCTGGGCCATTCAAGGCTGTAGCGATCAAAACAAAAATTCGAATGGCTAAATATTCATAATTTTGAGCGTGAAAGAGACTATAATGAGTTGCACAAATTGGTGAAGGACAGCTTTAATCTGGAAGAATCTACGCAAACGTCGGTAATATCCAAAGAAGATAATAAAGCTATGGAGGTGTTGAAGACTACATGTCAAAAGGTTGATGGTCATTATGAAATGAGGCTATTGTGGAAAAAGAAAGTTAATATTTTACCTGAAAGTTACAACAATGCTTACAAACGTCTAATGTGTCTAAATAAGAAAATGCAGAGAAACTCAAATTTTAAAAATGTTTTACAAGATCAAATAAATAATTTATTTTCAAAAGGCTATGCCAAAAAGCTGATGAAGATGAAATCAGTGAAGTATCAGAACGTGTATGGTATCTACCGATATTCATCATAACAAATCCCAATAAACCCGGCAAAGTAAGATTGGCTTGGCATGCCGCTGCCAAATCTAATGGATTCAGTCTTAATGACTATGTAAATAGTGCTCCTGACGTGTTAAAGTCACTATTCGATGTGTTGTTGAGTTTTCGTGTAGGAAAAGTTGCAGTTTGCGTGATATCGCAGATATGTTCCACCAAATACATGTGAGAAAAATCGATATGCACTCCCAAAGGTTCCTGTGTTGGGATGAAAATGATGGAGTTTAAAAGCCAAGTATTTACGTCATGCAAGCTTTAACATTTGGCATTTCCTGTGCTCCATGCATAGCGCATTACGTTCGGAAGATCAATGCTGAAGTCTTCAAAAAAAAATACCCGCGTGCGGTAGAATCTATCCAGCATCATCATTACGTAGATGACTTCATTGACAGTGTAGACAGCGTCTAAGAAGCGATCGATTTGGCATCACATCATTTATTACTCATAAAAAAAGCTGAAGATCGACTGACCTTAAACTCTGAATATTTTCCAATTGGAGAAGACTGTATCATGCCGTCGCCGTATTTATATTATACTTGGATAAACTAAAAGCGCATTGTAAAGCCCATAAACCTCCAGAAGGATTGTCATTTGAGATGATTAAATAAGCTAAATGCGCTCTATCCGAGATGCTCAACAGGCTGAATTTCATAGTGAAATATATAATTTGAGCAAGGGTGATGATGGCGTATTGAGAGCTAGAGGACATACATAATTTTTAAATCATTTAGATGCAATAGTACTGCCTTCAAGTCACTATATTACATTCCTACTAGTTCGCCATACGCATGAAACTTTTCGAAAGGCCGTTTACGTTCGTGGGCATAGATTACTTTGGCCCTATTTATGTTACCGTTTGCAGGAGAAAGGAGAAGAGATGGGGTGTGCTCTTCACATATCTCACCGTACGAGCAATACACTTGGAGATTGCTCACAGTCTGGACACCAGCTCATGCGTTATGAGCATAAAAAACTTTATGGATCGCAGAGACGTACCAAGAGAAATATACATTGATAATGGTACAAATTTTAGAGCAACATTCAAAATATTTACTGCCGAAGGTGACAACAAGAATATTTCAAAAGAATTTGATAACATCAAGTGGAAATTTAAGCCACCAGCGGCACCGCACATGGGTGGATCCTGGGAGAGATTAGTCCGGTCGGTTAAAACTAGCTTATACCACATATGTCCACATATGAACTTCAACGAAGAAACCTTAAAAAGCGCCATGAAAACATTTGTTTCGCTAAAATCCTGTGGTGATGAAGCTATTACACCATTTATTATTGGGATCGTCCAATGGCCTCAAGCCCATAAATTACAACGAATTTGATTTGCGACAGCGTTGGACCAATAAGCTATTTGCAGATAAATTTTGGCATAGGTGGTTAAAGGAATATTCACCAACACTCATTAAAAGACCTAAATGGCATGAAAGGGCAACTCCACTGCAAATTGGCGATGTAGTCGTCATAGTTGATGCAAATCTACCACGACATTGCTGGCCAAAAGGCAAAATAATTGAAACCCTCATGGCAAAAGATGGTCAAGTGCAACAGGCAACAGTTTAAACACAATGCGGTATCCTTCAAAGACCAACAGCTAAGCTAGCCAAATTAGACGTCGGCGATAACTTGAGGTAAACTCGTCCCGATCATTTATTATTTTAGTTTTTGCTAATTTTTTCTTTATTACTGTTAACCATCGCTTAAATTATTTAAAATTTATTTTATTTATAATTAAATTAATTATTATTCGGGCACTTCCCTTAATTTTCTTAAATTTGCAAATTCCTTATTTACTTCTGTTAAGCCATTTTACATATGTACCAACATCTACATAAATGTTTGTATGTAAGTATATTCATTTCTTCGTTTAAAATTAATTCTAAAGTCACCTGTTTACAGAAACTAACGGTCCTTTACTATGTGTCACGTAGGCATCGAAAGTTATTTGTAAAATCGTTTTAAATGTTAAAGGCAGTTTGTCAAAGACATGGAAGCATACAGAATTGTTTTAAGGCTCTCGCGAAATTCTTATAAAAACATTATTAAATTTAAACGTGAATAAGTATTATAAACTTGGACTAATTAGAAAATAAACCACTGCTGTTAAAAATTTTGTGCTTTTATTTAAAGACCGTGCCTTAGTTGAAGAATAACTCAACACTTCAATCACATTGATTTCTGAAAACCACCTATAGCTTTACTCTTCGCAACAAGGGGTTAATGAAAAACTGGTATGGGCAAAAATTAACCATCACTTTTGAGTCTTCTGTATTTTCTGTGATATAAGTATACTCTAACATAATTGTAAAAAACTTTTTTTTTTTTTTTTAATCTGAAAAACTTTTCATCAGTCCAAAAAACTGCTAAAATCAGTTAAAACTGAACATTTGGTGATGCTGTTTGTGCAGAGAAACTTGTGGAAAAAAATACCAAAGGAAAAATATCACAGTATACAGATGTATGTACGATGTACATACACATGTATGTGTTTTTGAGAGTTTTCCATATATTTATTTTTCATAAAAAATTAATGTGAATAAGAAAATAATCTTTACATTTCTTTAACTTTTATTTTCTTGCTGATTCTTTTTTCCTAAAAGTTATTTATTAAAATTCAGAGTGATCAATTGAGATGTTTTAGCTAGTTCCTATGCGCATTTCACTGGGGCTAATGCAGATCATCAGGCAACCTTAACCCAATATTTCTTAGAATAACTAGAAATATTTATTTCAAACTTCCATATTAATAAATGGGAAGCTAAAGAATAAACATAAAGTCAAAACAAGAACTCACTCATCACTTTCACATTTTCTTACGTTTTTATTTCATTCTACAATTGGTTGGCTTTTTTCCGACTTTAATTGTAAGAGAAATAAAGAACAACAATAATAATAGTTTTAAATTTAGAGTGTTGACAACATAAGTCATTGAATTAAATTATTACATGTTTTTGGGAATTGTCGTTTTAACTCTTTAACTTTCGTGCTGAAATGCACACAGGAACTAGCTAAAACCCCTCAATTGATCACTCTGAATTTTAATATATAACTTTTGGGAAAAAAGAATCAGCACGAAAATAAAAGTTAAAGACTTAAAACGATAATTCCCAAAAAATGTAAGCTTTACAACTGTTTGTACTATTGTACGATAAAGAATATGTATTTTATTTCTGTAAAAACAAATATATGTGGACTCGCACCGAAGTGTTAATACCTACATGCATAAATACATACGTATGTATATTGTTTATGTCCAATATTTGAAGCAATTTTTGAGGACTACCTTTACCTTCAACACAAACTTTTCAACATAAAAATTATTGATGTCGAGTTTTTTTATAAAAAAAATGTGGTAATAAAAAGGTCTCCGTATTTTTTTTTTTTTTTTTACCAAAAAATTTTCATTATAAAATTTTTTTTATTGAAAGACTTATTACAACTATTTTTATGGAAAGATGTAGATTATGAAATTTTTTTCTATGGAAAAATTTTTATTATGAATTTTTTTCTACAAACATATTCATTATGAATGAGTTTTTTCTATGAACAATTTTTTATTGTAAAATTTTTTCTATGTAAATATGTACATATATTCATATATATTTTTTAGAAAAATGTACATATGTAAGATTTTATAATATTATTCATAGAAAAAATGTCAGTGTGTCCGGAATAAACATTGAAAAAAATAATAATATATGTTTATATGTATGTACATTTGGAAAAAACAAAACAGGAAAGTTTTCTTTGGTCTTTCTAATAACTATGAAATAATTAGTATAAATAAATAACAGCCATACTCAAGAATGATAGAAAACCAGATTACGACACGGGCATGATTTCCCGTTTGATGACGTATATGAAAGGGTTGCCAATCCATACGTTCGAAAATGATTTTTAGGGCTGTGTTTTAATCTTGTATGATATATATTATTAATATATAGTTACTATTGTAATTGGATCAGTGTTCTTGTTAATAACGAAAATAATTTTTAAATTTGGAATTTAATTAGATTTTTTTCATAATATTGGTAGAAAAAGAATTTCTTGTGCGGCAACGCTGCTTTTTAATTTTAAACTAAAGCTTTAAACACAGTAAAGGCAGCAGGCTACACGAACACTGACTACAAAAGCCGTTGGCTACAATCGTTGCCTCGTAGTCAGCTACTTAATTATTTTTAAAACGACACCACCAAATCAATAACGATGAGTTGTTGTTTGTAGTAGAGTTCTCTTTATACACCAGTGTAACCGCTTGCATATATATTATACTCTTAAATACTGTTATTGCAATAAAATATATTTAAAATCAACAATATATGACAAGAAATCATTTCATTAGCTTGGAATTTAAGTTTATTTTTTCTTTTTGTGAAATAAAACAATATATTTTTAAGTTTACAATAATTGAATATATTTATATTATACTGGCAACATTGCATCTACTCATTGTCGCTCACCAAAATAGAAATTAGTTTAATTTTGGCTACAGCTACAACGGTGGTCGGTAGTCGTGTGGCTGTGACGTCGCTAAGATAGTCATTCCCATTTAAATGCGTGTATTCTAATTTTGACAGGTTGTAGCTCGTAGCCTGCTGTCGTTATTGTGTTTAATGCCTAATTCAACACTTGTGAGTTGAAAGCTTAAAATGTTTGGGCAGATAAGTAGAACTGTACTGTGCAGATAAGTTGTAATGTGTGCGTTATGAATTATAACAGAATGACTTAATTAACTTTATTTGGTTTTTACCCCTATTTTGTTTAATAAGCTGATTTGTGTGATTTAATAAAGTGTAACAATTACTTCTCTAGCTGACCTGTAAGCCTTAAAAATATAAAAAATTATATAACATTCTAAGGTTTTCTTCTTTTTGTCAGGAAAACCCCTTTAAAAAAATTACCTACAATATAATGTCTTTGTAATGTTGTTGTGAAAATTACCAGCCCTTGATATTTCAAACACTATTTTTGAATGCACGATTTGGCATTTTCTAAAAAAATTCAAGCAATATATTTTTTACCCGAAGGACTCAAATATATAAAAAATAATTCCAAAACTCCAACGCATTTTTAAAGGATTTTTCCCCTTTGAAAAACTATCTATAATAAAATGGAATGTACGAAATCTCTTTCTGAATACACCCTCAGTAAATAATTTTTGGAAAAAATAAATTAAAGGAACTTCAGAAATTGTAAAAAGTGGCATTCTTTTTTAAGGTAAATATTCAGTTTTCATGTCCTTTTAAGTAATATCAGTCATATTGTGCCTTCCAAAGTGCATTAGAGAATTTTAATTGAAAAAAGTTTAATCAATTAAACAAACTTTTGATCTGAAAAAGTAAACAAATCTATATTTTAGGATATATACACAAATAAATAATTTTGCTCGAAACGTTGTAAGTCTTATGTGAGACTTGGCAGCCCTAGAATTAAAATTAACTCCTGATTGGTAAAAAAAAAGTATATGATATGTATTAATAAAAATCTAGATTTTTTAACTGAATTTAGTTTCATATGATAAAATATATAGTCTTTATTATAAAAACCGTATATAAAGTGTTTAAAATAAGAAAAAGTTCACAAAATCTTCGCCAAAAAAATCGAAGCAAAAGTTAAACATGAAGTGTGCAGTAAGCAAATGCAGACAAAATGATAGTCAAAAATCATGTGAGCAATTGTGAAAAACGAATTTTGTGCTTGTATTTAATTAATTTGAATTTATATAATGATATAATGAATTCAAGGGAACCAAGACATGATGCGAGAGAGCGATAACACGCATACGGTTTGTCACTTTTTTTATTGTTTATTTTATTTAAATTCATCTATTTAAATTACTAATAAACAAGTGGATTTATAAGCTACTTTTTTATACACAGTCCCATAGTCGAGCTCTCTCGTATACTTACTATATAAATTTTTTTTTTAGAAAAATTTATATATGCATACATATATATAATTTGTTGCTTTTGTACAATCAATATAACTTTATGTAACGATAAAAATTATTTCAAGAAAAACATTAGTTTTATATCGTATTTAAAATAAAATAGTATGTCAATGGGTAAAAGGTCAAAGGAAAAGGGGAGTTTTTAGGCTAGCCACCAAAATTTATCTTTCTTAATATGAGAGGTAAATTCTTATCATTTAAATATATACTTTTATCATATCTGGTATTATCATTTATCATTTGTTTGCAATGAATTGCTTATATATTGGCTGTTCTATATATGTGGTAAAGTATAGGTATGCCTATTTCATTTTGTATATAACCTTTACTATCGAGGTAAACAAAGGCCTGCGGTGGTACAAAACCACTTTCTACGGTTTTATAAATATATTCTTCATTGGTGTAAAATGGCGCCATAATTAAGTTATTCGCAGTGCATTTTGAACTTTTGGCTATATGGTTTCTAATTAGATTGATAATAAAATTGTCCCTTATACTTATTTTCGCTATATTATATCATTTCTTATTGGATATATATTTCGTATTAAACTATTTGATGATCTAAACAGCGATATGCATGCTCTTAGACATTTCCTTTCGAAAACTCTAATTTTCTCCATATATGTTACGGAAATGTTAAACCATATTTGACAACCGTATGTTAAAATAGGTCTAATTAGTGCTTGGTATAGAGTAGTTTTTGTTTTACTTGTAATGTGTTGCGAGTAAAACAATTCTTTATACATAAAAAAGACATTTCTTGATTTTGTAATTTGTGTATTAACATGGCTATTAAAGTACAAGAATTTGTCTAAATTAATTCCCAAGTACTTAACAATTTGTTAATTGGAAATATTTGGAATACTTATATTTTAGTTTGATTTTATCCCGAATCCTTACATTTTTTAATATTACATTTTCCGACTGGAGGACGAAAAAGAATGGTTCGCATTTGTTAAAATTGATTTTCATTTTCCAGTCCAGAGCGTCTTGCTCAACTATATTAAAATGCCTTTGTAACTGATAATTAATTTTCTCTACTGTATTTTCGGCTTGATATATTATTATATCATCAGCAAATGCAACGATGCTATCGATCTTTGTTAATACATCTTATAAAAATATGTTAAAAAGAATTGGGGAGCTTACAGCACCTTGTGGAAGGCCGTTGACTAAAACAAATTTTTCAGTACTTACTTGCTCTCTATTATATACTTTGAATGTTCTGTTACTTAACATGTTATGAATAAGTATAATTAGGTCTATAGGCGTTTCATAACTTAAAAGTTTATAAATTATAGTCGGTATTCATATGCTACCAAAAGCTTTTTCAAAATCAATCAAACAGGCTCCGGTATACAAGGATTTACTAAGATTCCAATGGATCTCTGATACAAGAAGATTCGTTGCATGCATAGTTGAATGATTAAATTTAAATCCGAATTGCCTTTCCTTTATTAAATGTTTTCTTTTGCAGAATCTTGTTATTTGATTGTTAACGCAAAATTCAAAAACTTTACTTATATTTGGTAACAGGCTAATAGAGCGTATGTTCTTGGGGTTAGCTGAATCTTTACCTTTTTTGACAGAATCACAACTTTCGATTCTTTTCAGGCTCGCGGGAAGTATGAGTTTTTAAGCATCTTATTGAAAAGAGTACAATATTCTAGAATAATTATTTCGGGGATGTTTTTTGAAATAATATTTGGAATATTATCGATTCCTGAGGAGAGTTTTTTCCTTAAGTCCCGGAAAATGTATAATACTGATTCAAAAGTTACGAAATAGTTATCATTTCATCAGAACTCTCAATCTCGTTAGCTTTATGATTATCCGAAAATATGGTATAGCACATTCGACTAGTCTCATATTAGTTTTTTGTTTCCAAAAAATTATTGAAACCACTATCAATTTGAATATGCACACTATTTTGTGTATCGATCTCTTTGAAGGAGTAAATTGATTCAAGATAAGCACCGACCGTTTATGAAGTTTTGACTTTCATTGTTTCTTTATAAGTTATCAACACTGATTCCCGCATTTCTTAACAAAAAGTCTTCATTTTGAGATATTTCTATGGTATTAAAATGCAAAGGTTGTGTTTTTCTAAACTGTTGTTTTTTTTGCTTCAAAAAATACGTTAGATAAATCTTTGTTATCAATAATTTCAAGTTTTTCCTGCATGTGTTTGTTAACCGGTAGGGTAAAGTTTTCACTGATTAACTTTTTATTAGCTTAATTTGGAATTTTAGTACATTAAGTTTAATTGGTGTTAGCAAGCGCTCAAATCTATTGTACCTTTTAATGTCACTTAAGATTTTATTTTTTTCTGTTTGCAATCTTCTTATAATTGAATTAGTGAATTTTCCTACTGGGTCTGTTTTCTTTAACTTTGGAACTATTTTCTCGATCGAATGATGAATTATTTTGTTTAATTCAATTAAATAGTAATCTATTTCACAATTGGTAGTGGTTTTATTATTAGGTATAGGTACATTAGCGCAATGTTTGTCCAATATACAACTATTAAATTTCCTCCAGTTAGTCTTTTTGTAACTAAATTGGGATTTATGACATCTTTGAATAGAGTGATTGGCTTATTAACATTATAATTTGTACCGCATTGTGATCGCTATCGTAATCTAAGTTCTCAAGACAATTTATTGTATCATACTCCCTATGTATTATTAAACGGGAGTCAGCTATGCATATGTATAAATAATAACTGCAGCGGTGGTACGAAAGGAAGGTTGAGGCGTATAAACTGCATCTATATTGGATTTCGTTTACTGATAGCCATACTTTTAATATATTGCCTTTTGTGTTGTTTGAGGTATTCCCCCAATCTGAGTGTGTTTACGCGAAAACCCTAAACAAAGCGATCTGCCGCTGCCGACTTTGGCTGTGCTCTTGTTTTCTTAAGTTGCTTGCTCTATGTGCGCTAAAGAGAACATGAGCACAGCCAACTGAAGAAAACAACCACCAAAGGGCTCGACTGGTTTTGTATAAGACAGTCGGAAAACATAAGGCGAACGAGCCACAACATTTGTACCTACAAAGTCGCACATTGAGGAGCAAGAAAGAGATTAATGCCAAAACTGTCTAACAAACTAAACAAAGTGTTTTTTTTCAATTTGGTCTCAGATGACGAGGTTTTAATAAGTTTGCTTTAACTAAATTAAGTAACAATAGTTAAATAAAAGATATTCAGTTAATTATACATCTGAAGAAAAATAATAACGCTATGTGTTAACAATAAGTATATATATAGAAAATTTTCTGCAGTGAAATAAAACAAAAATTAAGAATTATAATAACAAAATATAACAATTAAACCAATAAATTAAACAGATAATTACTTGTGATTGAGAACATTAATTTGCCGACATCTGTATATGTAAAATATTTACTGAAGAGAAAAAGAGTCATGGAACCGACACCTGCAGGCCACAACGAAGGTTGGAACACTCCTCCCCCCAACACTTATGGTCCTTCGAGCCGGATAATCCCGGACCCATCCTTCAAGAAACACGTAAGTCTCGATAGTTAATATTGTGGAACACGTTACGTGTATACATATGCCCTTACCACGCACAGAACAGCATATCCATCCGGGCTTGGTTATATGTTCATGATCTGTGCAGGACAAACATTAAATGTATGTCCACATTGTTCATAGTTTCATATGTATACCTACGTAACTGTTCCTGTGCATAAGGCGTCATACATCCATACATACAAAATTCCTCGCAAACTGACTTACGTCTAGAACATCAGTTTATGCCGTTATCCATTTTCTCATTCCCAACCAAGTCAAAAAAGAATAAGGAACAAAAAAAACTCTCCAAATCATGACTTTGTCGTGCCCTTCACTTTGTCACTGAATAATTCTGCTTTATTATTTTGCCGAACTTAATGATCATTAACTAGATCAAGCAGACAGCCGTTGAAATTTAGCAACCAGTATACAAGCGTATGAATGTGCGAACATAAAGGAAAAGGGAGAATCAACATGTATGTATGTATGTACGTATGCATATACACTTGCTCGCAAATTAACTAAGAATCATATTGTGCTGCCGAATTGGCAAAGCAATATAACAAACAAAGTATATACTTGAGTAGCTTGACCTACATTCAAGTAAATAAAGTTTATATACAATAATTCATCTCTGTTCGACTGCAGCCTCTACGAGGTACGTCTGAAAAGTTCACCAAGAACAAGTATGAAATAAATACCTCTTTTTTTCGCATATGCGCAATTACTCGAATATATATAAATACATATATATATATATAAATATAAATATAAATATAAAACTTTATACACCGCTACTGTCCCTGCCGTCTCTTCGAGGCGCGTTCAGTAGTTACTCTCGCATATGCGCAATTACTCGCATATATATAAATATATATATAAATATAAAATTTTATACACCGCTACTGTCCCTGCCGTCTCTTCGAGGCGCGTTCAGTAGTTACTCTCGCATATGCGCAATTACTCGCATATATATAAATATATATATAAATATAAAATTTTATACACCGCTACTGTCCCTGCCGTCTCTTCGAGGCGCGTTCAGTAGTTACTCTCGCATATGCGCAATTACTCACATATATATATACAATTTTTACATAGATACTGTCCCTTCCGTCTCTACGAGGCGCGTTCAGTAATTATTTCGACCACAATATACAAGTACAAATAAATCCCTCTTTTATCGCATATACGCGCAATTGCTCGTATATATAAAAATTCTATACGCAACTACTGTCCTTGCCGTCTCTACGAGGCGCGTTCAGCAGTTATCTTACCCCCAAATAAAAGAGAATACTCGTGCTAAAGGAAAATAGTATACATCCGTGCTGAATTTATTCGTGGCACCTATGAAAACTTCATTTCAATTAAAATAAATACCAGCGAATCCACATCCCTTCTGAGACTTCATATAATCTGTATTTATTTGAACACTTGAGGAAAATCTTTCCAACGATCATCTGAATCATTTTCACCCAATATGTCGACCCTGGCGTCATTGATCCGCGCGGCCGACCGCATAATAGATTTTCAAATTTTTATGAAACAACGCGATGAAGCTGACGACTCTATCCATACACTGGAAGTGTATAAAAGCGAAATCACCCGTACATGGACAGCATTCCGACAATGCTACGACAGTGCGCTAGACAACTTTGATGCTATAAAAAAGGACACTAGTATGGAAACGCTTAAAGCCCGTTATACCTCAGCCTTCAAGGCCCATGTCGAAAGTTTAGCTACAATTAATGAAGTACTTGACAGTTTGCGCCAAAAATGTATTCAACCCCCGTCTGATGTGAAAGCTGAGTCTACAACTCACATTTCCGTGCCTCCGTGTGACACCGAAATTTTCTATGGAGATTAAAAGTCGTGGCCCACGTTCCGTGACATGTTTATGGCACTGTACGGAACAAACAAACACCTTTCCCCTGTCGAGAAAATGTGTCACCTACTCAAAAACACGCAAAGAGAAGCACGCGATATTCTCAGAACCTGTCCGATTACAAATGAAGGTTTCGATATGGCTTGGAAGAATCTTGTAAATCGCTACGAAAACGAAAGAGTATTAGTCAATGCTCAACTCAAATGCCTCTTTAATCTTTCCCCCATTTCGAAAGAAACTGGACCCAACATCAGGCGCTTACAACGTACGATCAACGATTGTGTTACGAACTTAGGCCGCCTAAGCATCGATACAGATACCTGGGACATAATCTTTGTCTACATTTGTTCTACGTGTCTTCCAGATATGACCCTCAATCTATGGGAGCAGTCCTTGTCCCATAGTAAAAACTTACCAACGTGGAGTCAAATGGATGCCTTCTTGACATCCAGGTTTCAAACTTTAGAGTCAGTCTCCGACATCCGCAACACATTTTCAGGCTCAAGTAATCCTTCTAAAGCGAATCTATTCAAGAAACCCGACACTAAGAAATTCAATTCTTACCGCACAAGTATCTCAGATGACACCCCTGGTAAATGCCCTTTGTGTCCGCACCATCATCCTTTGAGACTTTGCCCTTCATTTCTCCACATGTCTATCGATGCACGTTTCGCTGCAGTGAAACAGCAGAAATTGTGTATAAACTGTCTCGGGAGTTCCCACGATCTCAGAAACTGTAAAAGCCGATTTGTGTGTAACACCTGTAAGAAGAAACACCATTCGTTACTACACCGCGGGGGATCCCCTTCTACCCTTACGGCAGATGCAACCAAAGTTTCATCCCGTTACTGCCTCCACGCCCAAACCACGTTTGCACCAAGATCCGGTGTACCACAAACAGGCCGTTGCACCGACAAATCCGTGCACGTCAAATCAGGCAGCGGATCGTCCACTGCAGTCATATACAGCTCGAGTAGACTCTCCAGCTCACTCAGTCGTTTTGGGCACTGCTATGGTTGATATCTACAATGGTGATCTCAAATATACCGGTCGGGCTCTGATTGACTCCGCATCAGAAGCGACATTTATTTCTAAAAAGGTACAGAAGGCACTTGGTATCGAAACACGTTGTATTCAAGCTGAAATTCATGGAATCAATGAAAAATTGACAGCGACATCAACACATATATGTCACATCAAAATCGGATCGCCTATCAACAACTCCGTTCAAATCGACGTTGATGCATTAGTTGTTAAGAAACTTACGGGTCAGCTTCCTTACTATCATTCGTGCTCCCGTGAGAAAGACATTATTGCCCATCTTCAACTAGCTGATAGATCCCGCCAAACCTGTTCCGAAGTTGATTTGTTGCTAGGAGCTGACACATACCCACAGGTAATTCAAGACGGCCTACATTGGGATAGTGATCGTTCGCTACTTGCCCAAAACACCATCTTTGGGTGGATAATCACCGGCAAGGTCACGAGCAACCCCGTTACAAGATCTGTCTCTTCCTTCTTCAATGAAATTACCCTATCTAATCAAATACAGCGGTTTTGGGAACTCGAAGATATTCCCCTCAAGCCCACGACATCGCCTGATGATGAATATTGTGAAAAATTATATCAAAGGACAACTAGTCGAAACAAGGAAGGTAGATTCATGGTATCACTCCCCTTTAAACAAGAGTTCCCGGATATCCTAAATCTGGGAAAATCTCGCAATATTGCTCTCTCCCAATTTTTCCGAAATGAAGCAAAACTAGTTAAAAGCCCTCAATTAAAATCCGAATACGATCGTGTGATTACCGAGTATTCGTCTCTGGGTCAAATTACCGCAATAAGCCCCGCTCATGATAGCTACTACCTACCTCACCACGCCGTTTTTAAGCCCGACAGCACAACCACGAAACTTCGTGTTGTGTTTAATGCCTCAAACGCCTCATCGAATGGTATAAGTCTTAATGATCTCCTCCACCCCGGTCCTATCTTACAAGCGGATTTGACCATTTTGATTTTGCGATGGAGATTATTTAAATACGTTTTTAATGTGGACATCGAAAAAATGTACCGCCAAATTCTGGTGAATCCAGCCCATACTTGCTATCAACGTATAATCTTTCGCAATTCTCCCCACCAGAAACCCGGTGATTACGAGTTAAATACAGTCACGTTTGGTGTGAACTGTGCCCCATATCTGGCTATTCGCACTCTATGGCAATTAGCCGCCGACTGTGAAGTATACCACCCTTTAGCATCCGAGATCCTTAAAAACTCCATGTACGTCGACGACGTATTAGCAGGAACCCACAGTCTATTCTCAGCCATCAAATCACGAAATGAACTAATAGAGGTTCTTCGGTCTGCAGGTTTTTCTCTCCGCAAATGGACAGCCAACAACGATTACTTGCTGAAAGATCTCCCTTCCGATCACCTATTAGGTGAAGAATTTCTTAAATTTTCAGACTCAAGCATCACTAAGATGTTGGGCTCGCGATGGAATGCGGGAAATGACCACTTCTATTTCAAGCTAAAAACCCTTCCCGATCGCACCAGAATCACGAAGCGCGCAGTCCTCTCGGAAATTGCCAAATTGTTTGACCCCGCCAGATGGCTGTCCCCTGAAATCATTGTTGCAAAAATAATAATGCAACAAATCTGGAAGGACGGCACAGATTGGGATGAAAACCTACAACCCTCCACTCTTCAACAATGGCACGCATTTTTAGATGACCCTTCATACATTGAACAAATAAAAATCCCCCGTTATGTAAATTTCGTTCCAGAATATTCGATAGAACTGCATGGGTTCTGTGACGCCTCAGAAAAGGCATACGCTGCTGCACTTTATCTGCGGACTGAGTATGAGTGCAATATCTCCACTCACCTGTTGATGTCCAAAACCAGAGTGGCCCCAGTCAAGTTTCTATCTCTTCCCCGCAAGGAACTGTGTGGTGCCGAACTGATGGCAAACATGATCGACTCAATACAACCCCGGAGAGGGAAAGAAGAATACTTAAGAGAACTTCATAAACGAACGAGATGGAAGTTGCCCCAACGAGACTATGCTGTCGGCGATTTGGTGGTCAAATCTATAGGAGCAACAGCTTATACATCATCCTTGGAGCTGATTTATACCCACAAATCATCAGAAATGGAATCCATCCTGCGACCTTTGCTTCACCTATGGCACAGGACACGAGTCTGGGTTGGGTAGTTATCGGAAAATTTGGTTTCTAGTTCCTTTAAGCACCTCACATCATCGTTAAAACTGTAACTTTAAGTTTTTGCCTTTATTGAAAATCAAAATTATTATTTTACATTACTGAATTTATATCTATGCACTGTGAAGTTGAAATTATTACTAAAATCATACATTTATAAACCTTGTAACCAAATGTTAATTATGCCCATTTCCTTTGTTCTCCTCGCATCTTGTAATTCTAGAATTTATTTGTGAATTTATTGAAACTATACATGCATTCATATGGCCTAATGGTCTTCTCCCCCTTAAAGTTTAATTATTATCCGCACTATAGCGTACTCCTGACGTATTGGCATTGATAATTTTTTTCCTTTGTGGCATCAGTCTCATTGCTATTGCAACTGCATTATAGCAAGGGGGGCGGAATGTTTACGCGAAAACCCTAAATAAAGCGATCTGCCGCTGTCGACTTTTGCTGTGCTCTTGTTTTCTTAAGTTGCTTGCTCTATGTGCGCTAACGAGAACATGAGCACAGCCAACTGAAGAAAACAACCACCAAAGGGCTCGACTGGTTTTGTATAAGACAGTCGGAAAACATAAGGCGAACGAGCCACAACATTTGTACCTACAAAGTCGCACATTGAGGAGCAAGAAAGAGATTAATGCCAAAACTGTCTAACAAACTAAACAAAGTGTTTTTTTCAATTTGGTCTCAGATGACAAAGTTTTAATAAGTTTGCTTTAACTAAATTAAGTAACAATAGTGAAATAAAAGATATTCAGTTAATTATACATCTGAAGAAATATAATAACGCTATGTGTTAACAATAAGCATATATATATAGAAAATTTTCTGCAGTGAAATAAAACAAAAATTAAGAACTATAATAATAAAATATAACAATTAAACTAATAAATTAAACAGACAATTACTTGTGATTGAGAACATTAATTTGCCGACATCTGTATATGTAAAATATTTACTGAAGAGAAAAAGCCGTCTTTATTGCTACACCTCAGGGTCGTGGAACCGACACCTGCAGCCCACAACGAAGGTTGGAACACTCCTCCCCCCAACAGAGTGTTTAAATTTTAAGTCTCCTATCAATATATAAAAGCTACTATGATTTTGTAGATTTAGGGATTGAAAGACTTGGCGTTATTATTACCAGATGGATAACAGGATGATATTTTAAGATACACGTTTCTACTACTTTAAAGGAACTTATGATGTTGTTGGTATATGTTTTATATTTAATATCCTGTTTTATTAAGATACCTGTTCCACCTCTCTTATTATTGGATCGGTATTTACGTATAAATTGGTATCCATTGAAATTAACGTTGTGTCGTATATATAATTTAGTTTCATTCAAAACTCTTAAGTCTGGTTTATGTTCGTTTATAAATTCACTTGAATTGTATCTCCTGCTTAAACTAATTAAAAAATTAACGTTAATATGAACAATATTAAGATTTTTTGCAATAGTATTACTCATGATGATAACTTAATTTTCTAACATCGAGAAGATCGAGTCGATTCTCGATGTTTGAATATGTAGTTGCTTATGTAAGCTAATAATTTGATTAGATAAATTTTGCATTGAGTTCTTAAACTCCTCTAAGGCTATTCGGATAAGGGTTGGTATAATTTACATTTTGTTTATTGTTATTTTTTACAGTATCTGCAAAGCTTATATTTTAATTAACAGTGTATGGTGTATATGCTGCATTTTTTTTATCTTCTTTGTTGAAAAGTTTGTTTTTTGTCTCGAAGCTTTTTCTGAATTTCTTTGTATTTCGCACAACCTTTATAAGATGATGGGTGACCTTATTCACCAGATAGAACATAAAAAACGTTCTCCCTCTCATTATCATTATTGCTTTTTAACGCACATTCTCAAGTTCCATGATTCTCATTACATATAACACATCTCTTACGGCCCTTTTCACAATGTATGATTAAATTAACTTTAACGAAAAATTATCTAATTGACACTTTTCTTAACAGGCATTCCGTATTTCATATGGCAACATTTGAATTTCGTGTTTACGAAAAATAGTGTAATGAAGGATTTGAATGTATGAATTCTAGTTTTTTCATTTGTAAAGAAGACGGGCTTCAGTTTTTTAGGGAAATCAGATTTCTTAAATGTTATCCGATTTTCGAAATTCAAATTGAGAACACTTCTCTCAGAAATATCTAAAGCTTTTATAGGGCTTTTTTTCATGTGCACTTTAGAATGCGGCAATTTTATAATTTTTTTTTATAGTCTAGCGATTGCCTCAGAAACTTTTTTTACAACACGACAAGCAGTCGCTATTGAGACACCACAATAATCTTCCACGACTATTAAAATCTTAGGGCCAATAACAACATTTGGTTAGCAGATAAAGCATGATTTCTTTTAGTTAAAGGAACATTATTCAAAGTGTGTTAACCATTTCAGATATAGATATAGCGAAAGAACTACTTTCCTGCATGTTGCAGACTTTATATCATTGCCTATGGTATCGACAATATACTTTACTGCAGATTTTGATAATCTAAATAATTTTCTAAATTCTTCACTAGATAAAAATGATTTCGACGTTCCAGTACAGCTGTTTTTTTAGATTTTACTTTACTTGAATTATAAATATTAAAAAATATAAGTGGTAATTATATAAGTATATAGTGCTGATTATAATTTTTGCTCATTTTGTTTTCTTTTTAAAGTGACAATTAATATACTAACCAGAAGAATTTGTTCGGTTCAATTTAACAGCAACTTTTCGGTTAACATCTGTCAGTTAAATTTTAATCATACATTGTGAAATACAATTTCAGCTAACTGCCGGTTAAAATTTTACTTAATATTTAATCATACATTGTGAAAAGGGCCGTTAGTTAAGTAACAATTGGATGCGCTGTGGTTAAAGTTTTGACAATTCCTGCACTGAGTGATTTCCGGTTTTTCAGAGGTTCCCAACGTACACAACGATGTTGTAAACTCTTAATCGCATGAAGTTCATTAGAGTTGCTGTCAGCACTTATTTTTACTAAATAAATTGGTAAAGAGTAATTTTCTTCAATTGATTTTTTTGTTTTAAAGTCGTTCACTTTAATGAATTTTAGGTTTTCGTTTTGGAATTTACATAATTCATAGAATATTTCATTATTGTCAATATTAGGGACTAAAGCTGTGTACACACGATTGGCAGATCTTACAATATTGTCAGATCTGGGAATGTCCTAACAATATGCTGCTAACGAAAAATTGTTAGCAAAAGGTAAATTGTGTGTTCAGACGATTGTAAGAAAACCTTACAATTTCATTGGCAGACAATTGGAAGGCCATAAATTTATCTGCCAACAAAAATTGTGTGTTCAAACGATTGTCAGACTATTGCATGGAAAGAATTACCAGATGCGTTGTTAGACATAACACACCTTTTATTTGCTCTTACTTGGGGGTTACACGATCAAGTTTTGCCTTTCAATTTTTAATATACTCACACTTTTTTGCCAATACACTCATACTTTTAATAATTGAAACGAGCTTGCTTGCAATTTCTCTTTCCAGCTGAGTGTTTCAATGTGCGTTCAGGAAAACAGCTGATTACAATTCTTTAGAATTACATTTCATATTAATTTTGCCGCCATAAGTTTTTGTATTGCCTTTATACACATACTCTGCCACAATTTTAAATATTTAAGTGCAATATTATAAATAAATAAGAGAGTGAAATATGTTTGTGAATAATAATACTAAATATAATTATGTGTTACGGTTCATAGAGCTGTACAGAAGTCATGATATCTTATGGAACATGAATCTCTCATCATATAGTCGAAACGATTTAAGAGTGAAGGCCTATGAATCTATTGTTTTCTTGGCGATGCCATCTTGATTAAATTGCTTTAAAGTTGCGTGCAGCCTACGTCACAGTTGTCAATTTAAGTGAATTTTGACGAGCAGTATGTGTAAAAAACTTGAAAGGCTGCAGGGTAACCCTATATATACATGAATAGCATTGCCAGTATAAATATTTATCTGACAATGGTGGATTTGGCAGATGTATAAATTTAGCACATCTGATAATAAAATATGAGCTTCCAATGGCTGGAAATTAGCTGACAATGGCAAAGAAGAGTGTTCATACTGTTGTCAGATGTCTAACAATATTTTTGTCTTCCAATGTACCGACAACACTTATTTTGACAACGTTGCAAGACACACGGTTGTTAGATATTTTCTGCAAATTTTTCTTACAATATTGTAAGATCTGCCAATCGTGTATACATAGCTTTAGGCCTTTTAGTGTGCAAGTTTTTGTTTTGAAGTTTTTTGAGGTATAAGTAAAGAATTCGGATTTCGTTTTTTGTAAATAAGCTTTTACTATATTGTAATCGTCAATTGTTGACATAAATAGAGATATTTTTTTCTTGTTAAATTCTTTTAAAGTCTTTAATGTTTAGACCTTTCTATGAAATCGATGAGGATGTTGGGATCTACATCAAAAATATTGAAAGGTGGAATTTTTTTGTTTTTATTTGTTGTTTTTGCAACAGATGTTATCAGAACTTTGTTGATTTGAATTACATATTGTGACATTACGAGATGTTGTTGCTTCTCCTTTCTCTGTCACATAATTTTCGAATATTTTTATATAATCATTGTTACATTCTTTATCATTATCAAGACTAGAGTAGTAATTATTTTTAAGTTGTTTATCCCTTGTTTCACATAATGTGTTACTTTTTCTTTTTCTGTCATTTGCTTTTTTTGAGTCACTTTCAGGTAGACGGTTATTTCAATTGTTCTTATTACTATTATGTGTTGGTTGTAGAGCATTAAGCTCTGACATAATTTTTTTATTACGAATTTACTTCTTTTTAAGAGTATCTATCTCTGTTAGAAGCAAAACGCAATCAGAAATTTTTTTAAAAATAAAAAAATAAATATGCATGTAAGTATGTAAATAATACAAAATTATTTCACAATCCGCTAGATGTCCGCTTAACATGACAGTCATAATCGAACTCCCACGGTTTGTCACTTAAAATACAAAATGAAACGTAAAATAATATGACGCAAATGATGTTAGATATTCGAGAGATTGGGGGAAATATACTTTTACCATTTCAAAAAGGTATATATAATATAAACCTAAAAAAATTAATTTTTTTTAATATAAAACATATATTTTACAGGCATTATTCAATCAAATAACGCATTGAAGTTGCTCCACGACGAACTAAAGAATCGTTTTAAAATACGGCTTAATATATACCCTAAATCTGGATATTCTTGAGAATTTGTTTGGCATAATAAGATCTAAGGGAGGATTTCATAGTCAACAATTTAAATATTTTGGGACATTTTTGCATTAAGAGACCTTATTCTAAAATACATTCTGTTTGCTTCTTCACTTGCTTTATATTGTTTGTTTCCACCAAGTACTTTTCTAAATATCCCTTTGTATCAAGTAATTCATCACAAAACTTAAACGTCTCCATTAAAGTGTTTGATGGAATACTTAGCCCACCTTAAATTAGGTGTCTGACCCATGAGTGTGTCGACTCCTCTAGAGGTTTAGCGGCAAGACTGTGGTCTTCGTGTTTTAATCTGTGGCAAATTAAGCCAGCGAAGAAATCAAACGAAACTTTTAAAACTGTATGATATCAAATTTTTAGTTTAAATTTACCTGTTGAAGAATAAAGTACGTCCTCCAAATCGGGAGTATTTTCTACCTCTATCGAAATATACTAAATATATAACCGAATGATCATGAAGCCCTCCCTTAGATCTTAGGATGCCAAAAAAATTCTTATTACCAATTTGAAGAACTGACTACAAGCGCAAACGCAAACGCTGCGCAGTGCAAGTGCTAACGCAACTCCGCTAATAGAATGCTTGTATTTATGCTTTCTAGATGGTCTATTATATCAGTACTGAGATATGTATGTTAACTTCGATCCGGTGTCGACTAACGCGCGGATAGATTTATCGTTAACCTGAATGTTCATGTAGTATCTCCCACCAGTTTCAAGCGTGCTGTTTTGGTTACAGCAAGTTTTTACTGAATACTGCGGTACGGCGTCTCCATTTACCCCCAAATAATAACTGGATTGCTGGGTTGTTTTATCTCTTCTTTTCGCAGTAGTTCGTATTCATCGGTGAGTTCCATAAGTTCGTCTACGGTTTGAAAATCGTTGCGTCGTATATATAGCCGATATTCATAGCGAAGCCCTTCATAAATTCGGTCGGTATGGTCCAACTTGCATAGTTCGCGGTGTTGGCGTATTAATGTTTGAAGGGTCAGGATAAAATCTTTGGTCTTCACTCGTGGTGCTTGCTTGCGATGATATACTTAATCTTCCAGGTGTGTTAAATGTCGCCTGGGGAGGAAAAACCGAATTTCCATATTCTTAAAGTCTTCCCATGACGTTATCTCTGCTCGTTTAATTCGATACCACTGGAGAGCTTGTCCTCTTTGTATCTCTAGCAGTGAAAATTCGGCGAGCTCCTCTATTAGTTCCAAAAACTCCAGGAGGTTTTCGCCTCCCTCATAGGTTAAATTTCATCGTCGGATGATGCACATTACCTCACTCTCAGTATGGTTGTATAAAGTTTTCGGTGAGACGACTTTTGTAAACGGCTCTTGGAGTGCTGGTTTTTTTCCGCTCTCTGATGCTCTAGCACGTTTGTATCGTACTAGATCGCCTAAGTAGCGTCTCAGTTGCTCTACGGTGGCTCCTTCGGTTTATATGTGGTGTTGACTGCAAACTTCAATGAGTTTGTCTTTTCTTAAAAGGTAGTTCTATCCGAGCAAATCTACCTGTAGAGTGTTACTTGCTCTGTTTATTTACTAAAAATTTTAGCAATTGTTGATAGAAAAGTGTTCATTAACTCGAAAAACTTTCAACGAGAAAGGCACAAAAGAGAGCAAAAGATTGAGAGACTGGAATATTGTTGAAAATTCTTGATAGTAAAATTTTTCTTTCAATAATTATCCAATCAGCTGTTTTGTGTTTACATTTAGAAATCAAGTTTTCTAAAAGAAGCTAAAAATTAAAATATGTTGGAAAATTTGAGAAATACCAGGTTGTAATGAATTTTTCCTATTTTGTTCAAGATAAGTGTTTTCTTAGCATTTCTGCCGTTTTGCTTACGAGCATCAAAATGCCCTTCTTGCGAGAATTAATAACAAGTCGATTTTAAATGCAAATTAATTCTGATTTTATTGAACAAAATTCAATTCTTATATAGTAAAATTTCCTATTGGTCAGCATTTTCATAAAATTACCAAAAATTCATTTCACATAAACAAAAATGATATTGGATTACAAATCAAAAGTTTCTCACGGTAAAATATTCTTAAACATTCAACATACAATTTCTGCTGACCATACATAAATTTATTTTACTTAATAATTAATAAACCAATTTGTATTTTTGCTTTTATGTTATCTACAGTCTTGCTCATATGTATACGAGCATATACTTATTATTTACAGTGTTGCGCATAAGTGCACATACACTACACCCTCACCCTTTTTAGTTTTGGGTATTATTAAAAATAAAAAATAAAATATAAAAAGATTCTTATTATGTATGTGTTTTAAGATTTCTTAATATGTAATTATAGTTGTTTACTTATGAAATAAAATTATTTTAAAAATTCTTGTTATTGATGTACTTAAAAGAAAAAAAAATTTTGTTACTTAAAATATCTTAATATTTAATTACATTTATGCATTTAGGAAATAATTTTCTTTAAATTATTTTTGTGTATACTTTTGACTTTTGTTTTATCTATTTCTATAATAACGTTTAAGTCATCTACATCCAGTACTTTATACGGACCTTTGTATGGTAGATCTAGTTTTTTTCTATTTTCGTTTTTTACCAAAACTAGGTCTCCTATATTTAGTCTTATTTTGTTTTGTCTTTTTTTTAATTCTAATTTTCTTCTATTCTTTACTTCTATTATTATATCTCTAGCTTTCTGTAGAGAGTGACGAAGTCTAATTTTAAGTTCATTTAAGTAATTCTCTAAATTATAGATTTTTTTGGGTTCACTCAATTCATCACCTGGTAGTCTAGAAAGTTTTCCATATACCAGTTCGAATGGTGTATAATTAGTATCTACATTGGGAGTTGTGTTAAAAGCGAAAACAAAGTATGGTATCCATTCATGCCAATTGTTGTCTTGTATAAAACTTAGAAAATATTCGTTTAGAACACGATGATTGCGTTCCACTGTTCCCAAAGTTTCATGATGGTAAGGCGTAGAGAAATTTTGTTTTATTTTTAATAATACACAAATCTCTCTCATTAAATCATTAGTAAATTCAGTACCTTTATCTGTTTTGGGAATGTTAAGCAAACCGTATTTTAAAATAACTTGTTCTACTAGAGTTTTTGCTACCGTTTTGGCGTCTTTCGATTTAATCGGACAAGCTATCACATATTTCGTCAGTTCACATTGCATTGTAAGTATGTATCTAAAATCCTCTGACGGTCTTAGTGGTCCAACTGTGTCCATTACTATAATGTCAAAACTACTTGATGGTGTATCTGTCACAGAAAAAGGTTCTTTTCTATGCCTTACTTGCTTATTCTTTTGGCACGATTCACATGTTCTTACATAGTTTTTAACCATTTTGTTCATGTTTTTCCAAATAAATCTCTGTTTTAATTTTGTTAATGTCTTTCTTATTCCGAAATGTCCACTATGAGGTGAATTATGAAATTCTTCTATTAACCTGTATTGTTTTATGTTATCATTTACTCACTTTGGCATTCTGTATATAATTATATCGATGTCATTATTTTCTAATTTATTATATTCTTCTTTCAACTTCTCTACCGGTATATATTTAAATATTTGATCATTATCATATAGTACGTACTTTTTATTCTTCAATTTCTTAATTTTCAATAAAAGTTTCTCCATAAATGTTTCTGAAAACATTGGATTTTCGCTTCTATTGCATATCACGCGTGTAATTTTATCATTATATTCATTCTGCAGATTATTATCATTATTTTCATATATAAATTTTATTCTTTGAAGCTTCTTTATATCATTTATTGATATACATTCCCACATATGGAGGTGATCAGTCTCCTGTTGGGATATGTAATTCTTTTTCTTGTTATTTATTTCAATTCTATCTTATTTATTTTTATTAAGCATGCTACGTGTTATTGCCAGAGTTTTTCTTTCTTTTTCATCAATACAGAGTGGAATCATTTCTTTTAATATTTTTGAGTTTATTTCAATACGAGATAACGCGTCTGCGTTAGTGTTATTTGCTCCCTTTTTATATATAATATGAAAGTCATAGTCTGATAATTCGAGTCGAATTCTAGTCAATTTTGAGGATGGATTTTTATGCGAAAATAGTGCAATAAGGGGTCTATGGTCTGTTACTACAGTGAATTTTCTGCCATACAGGTATGGTCTAAAAAATTTTATGCCCCAATGAATTCCTAATAGTTCCTTTTCAATAACTGATTTATTTCTTTCATGTTTGTTTAAAGATTTGCTTGCATATGATATAGGCAAGTCGTTACCAATTTCTCCTTGTGAGAGTACTGCTCCCATTTGAGGCGTCTGTGGTCAGTATAAAAGGTTTCTCAAAATCGGGATATTGCAATATAGGTGGGTTCTTTAATCTGTCTCTTAATGTGTCAAATGCTTTTTGACAATCTTTTGTCCATTCAAATTTAACTTTCTTTTTTAATAATTTATTGAGGCAAGTTGCTATTTTAGCAAAGTCCGGAATGAATCTTCTATAGTAATTACAGAAGGCTATGAATCTTCTAACTTGATCAGAATTCTTTGGAATAGGTTATTGTTCAATAATTTCGTATTTTGTTGGGTCGGTTTTTATCCGTCTTTTGTAATAAGATGTCCTAAATATAGGACTTCTGGTTTTAAGAAGCAACATTTTTCAGCATTTAGTTTTAAATTGTACTGTTTTAATCTTTCGAATACTCTTATGAGATTTTCATTGTGGTGTTTAAGGCTGCATCCGAAAATAATTATATCATCTACATATAGGAATGCTTCAGATTCCAAACCAGATAATGCTATAGTAAGCATTCTCTGAAAACTGTTTGATGATATTTTTAGCCCAAAGGGTAGTCTATTGTATTGATAGTGACCGCTGTTAGTGGAAAATGCTGTAATTGGTCTTGAATTTGTATCTAGTTCTATCTGATGAAACGAACTTGTCATATCGAGGGTTGAAAAGAATTTTGCTCGTCCTAGTTTGTCTAAAACGTCTTCTAGCCTTGTTAGGGGGAATTTGTCGTTTACTATTTTGTCATTTAAACGTCTGTAATCTACAACTAAACGCCATTTCTTTATGCTATCTTGTCCTTTTTTAGGAACTAATAATAAAGGAGAGTTGTATGGACTAATTGATGGCTCTATTATATTGTCTTGTAGTAGTTTCTGTACTTGTCTGTCTATTTCATTTAACTGTGAATGTGGTAAACGGTAGTTTTTTATGTATACTGGGGTATTATCGTTTAGTTCTATGTTTTGTTTGTAAAAGTTGTTAGTGGTTAAGGATTCTCCTTCTAGATGGAATATTTCGTGATATTGTTTTAATATGTCGTGTAAAGCTTTCCGTTTTTGGTCGTCATAGTCTTCGAATTTAATTGTTCTTAGTAATTCTTGAAATCTGTTTTCTGAATAATGTTTGTCGTCCAGATGATTGATTCTATAAATGTTATAGTATTGTAAAGGTATTGTAGCTAGTTTAAGATACGACAATCGTATGGGTGTTTCTAATGTATTCAAAATTTTAATGTGGCGATTACCGTTTTTTTGTATTATCGTATTTGCAACGAAAACTCCGTTTTCTATTTCTTTGTTGCATACTACGCTATCTTCACCTATTTCAATATTGATTTTTAATATTTTTTCACTTCTTGGTGGTATAATAACGTTTCTTGAATGTTTTGCGTTAGTTTCTATCGGAATTGTGATAATATCTTCATTTATGTAAGCACTTATAGTTTGTGTATCGTAATTTATTATACAGTTGTATTTATAAAAAAATCCATTCCTAAAATTCCGTCTGTGTTTATTGGAAAGTCACTGTTCACTAGATAAAATTTATGTTTGAAACAATGTTCTCCCAGGGTTTCTTCGTTTCCCTGTTGGTTTATTGTGCGTACGTTTGGGTGGTTGTTTTAATTGTTGTTTCTTTGATTTGAATGGTTATTATGGTTGTAATTGCTCCTATTATTTCTGTTGTGCGCGTTATTTGTATTGTATCTACTGTTGGTGTTGTTTGGATTCCTGTTATAAATGTTAAAATTTCTATTGTTGTTGTTGTAGTTTCTGTCATTTCTGTTGCGATTATTGTATCTGTTATTGTTATTATTGTTGCGAAAAAAATTTTTTCGTCTTGAATTATTGTTGTTCCTAATTTCTATATTTTGATTATTATTTCTATTTATTTGTAGGGTTTTAAATGTATCTGATAGGTTTAACGATCTTTCTTGTGCACTAGCAATTTCGTAAGTTTGGGATAAAGTCTTTGGTTGAGCTGCTATAACTGCTATACGTATCTGCTCATATAGACCTTCCTGAAAAATTTCTAGTGCTAATCTTTCATTAAGTTTCTTAATTAAAGAGCGGGATGTTTCATTTGTATTTACTCCTAGTTCTGATATTTGAGATATTGTTAACTCTGCAATTAATGAATTTATTTTTTCTTTATAGTTTAATACGTTACCCTTTTGTCTAGTATTTTTTTAGTTCAAAGTGAATGCTGTTTGCTGTCTTTGTAGATTTGAAGTTTTTAGTCAAAGAAGCTTTTAATTCGTCCAATGTTGTTGGTGTTTGTTCTATTGTTAGAATATCCCTGACTCTATCGTTCATTTTCATTGCTAACACATATTTTATTAAATGGTTTTTTCCTTGCACATTTAAATCATCATAGACCATTGCGACCATTGATAAAAAGGTTTCAAGGTGTTTTGCCTTTCCATCAAATATCGGGATTATCTCCGATGCCTGTTTACCGTTGAAATGAGACATTTTTGGTTTTATTGTTTCTTCTGTTTCTTCGCAAGACATTGATTCTAATTCTAATGCTTCTTCACTAGATAATTCTTTACTGTTTCCTATAATACTATCCAATGCTATCTGTTTTAATTCTTTGAATTCATTAATTTTTATTTCTCTCTTTATTTTTGGTAGAATCGCAATTAATTTACCGTATTTTTTACTGAGTTGTTTGATTAATTTTATCTTTATCTGTTTCCGTCGTCCTGTTATTGATTGGTTCCGGAACGTATTCCTCCCATTTTTTAAAGATGTCGTCTATTTCTTTCTGTGTAGTCATTCAATATGTTTTTCAGGACTACTTTTTTTTTTTTTTATAGAGGATCTTTCTAAAGCTGTTGTCAAAGTGGTAAGTATTTTAAAAAATTTAAAGGTTCCTTTTAAGGACCTTTTTTAGTTTTGTAGTATCTTTTAGTTTGGCAGGATCGCCATGTAATGAATTTTTCCTATTTTGTTCAAGTTGTTCAAGGTAAGTGTTTTCTTAGCATTTCTGCCGTTTTGCTTACGAGCATCAAAATGCCCTTTTTGCGAGAATTAATAACAAGTCGATTTTAAATGCAAATTAATTCTGATTTTATTGAACAAAATTCAAGTCTTATATAGTAAAATTTCCTATTGGTCAGCATTTTCATAAAATTACAAAAATTCATTTCACATAAACAAAAATGATATTGGATTACAAATCAAAAGTTTCTCACGGTAAAATATTCTTAAACATTCAACATACAATTTCTGCTGACCATACATAAATTTATTTTACTTAATAATTAATAAACCAATTTGTATTTTTGGTTTTATGTTATCTACAGTCTTGCTCATATGTATACGAGCATATACTTATTATTTACAGTGTTGCGCATAAGTGCACATACACTACAAGGTAATTACAAGTATTTACCACTATTAAATATTTTTATGACTACTTTTGTTAAGGTTAGGATCAGCAGTCATTAAATATTACGTATAAAGGAAAATAATCAAGTAGCAAAACATCTAGTACATCAGGGATACAGGATGCTGAAGCGATTGGAGGTGATGTAAAAACCATAAGTACCTAGATAATCGACACTTCACACAATAGCAGTAGATAGTCGAATTTTTTAAGATATGCATTTGCATATGAAATAAATGATTTTTAAAAAACCAAATATTTTATATAATGTAAGTTTGGTCAAAATATATTTCTGCAGTTTGTAAAAAGTCTCCACATAAAGACAAAACTATCATTATGATAATTATTGGTGTAGGTCGAACCATAGAACAATATGTTGGTTATTATCCAAATCTAACAAAAGTGTATAAAATAATGTTATACATTTTGAGTTATTCTGTGTTTTAGAGAATAACAAACGATTTGTTGGTGCGACGAGATCTCATATTAGAATAGAGGCACTGCGATTTGACACAAAACCATAGTGAAATCAATAACAAGATAAGATAATCGGCAAGATCGAGAAATATTCTTATATGAATATTTCTTTCATTGAAACAGCTTGTGCCTGTGCTTTAAATATGTTTTATAACAAACCTAAATATACCCTTTCCCTTTTTTGTGAAGGGTATAATAAAAAGTATAAGTATTGTATGGTCACAATTTTGTATTTACTCTTTATTATTATTATTTGATACATAAAAGCTCACTTTAATGAATTAAGCCCTTTCAACATCAGTCCTATGTACATATACCTATATTAAACAACGTATAGCAAATATTCCTCTCAATCAGGGCTGCCAGAAATTTTTCGTGAAAAATCAGCAAATTTCAAAAAAAATATGCATTATCGGCACTTTCATTTCTTAAAATCGCAAAAAATCGCCATTATTTTATATCTTATTTTTACATATAAAAATTTTTTTTATTAAAGCGAACAAAAACAATTCAATACTAAGCAATTTAAAAGAATCGATTTATAATTTTATTCATTTAGAATGACTTTTACTTACAAAAGCTCAACTTGGTTTTTATAGAATAGTATAAAATAATTAAATTAAAATATACAAGTCTTTTCCAATAGTATTTCAGGACTTTGCTATTATATTTCAGAGTTTCCTAAAAATTATCTCTTGATTCTGAAATACGATTTCCAAAATACAATTAAAAATTTAGAATATTACCTAATTTTTAACTGTAAATTGTAAAATTTTTGAACAAAATTCTTATATATTGTTAAAAAATTCTGAAAAATGTGTTTTTATAAATCAATTATAACTATCCAATTTAGACATTGTTATTAAATCGTTATTTATTTCGACGTCGAAGCAATCAGAGTTTTTCAATTTTAAATAAACCTTAGAATGAAGAATTCCTTCTAAAGTTTTATTTTCTAAGAAATATCGGAAGTTCGTTTTGTTAAGATTCACTTTACTAAATGTACGCTCAACGTGCGTACGTCAATAAAGTGAATATATTTAGTGGGTATTGGTAAAGCTGCAGCTTCAGTTCCTCGTTTTATTTCTGAAATTTTTTTACAAAAATATTCCAAATTTATTTCAGACTTTTGAAAGACATCTTTTAAATTCAAAAATTTCAGTTTTCTGAACTCAGACTCCAAAATTTGTCTTTCATCTCTTGATACGAATTTCAATTTCCATACATGATCTAAATATGTTTTCAATTATGAATTTGGGATTAACTGTATATAAATATTTAAAAATCAACAACAAGGCAATTGAATTGTTATTTTACTATTAAGCTTGACATTCCAAATAACTTATTTTGATATATACATGCTGTCACTTCATATCATAGATGTACATATGTATGTATGTCTATATCTATACATATGTATGATTATGAAAAATCTTACTTGTTATGGTTGTCCTCTTTACTTCTTAGTAAAACAGATTTGTGACTTTTGTTAAATATTCTTTGAACAATGTAACAAAAAAGGGGAATTAGATAATAATGTAACCACACCATTATTAAAAAATCGTAATTTTTAGAGGATAAAATCGGCAAATTGAAATTTTGAGGTAAAAAATCGGCAAAATGCCGATAAATTGACATTTCTGGCAGCCCTGCTCTCAATATATATTTTGTTTCTGACGAAAAGAGTAACTGAATTCACAACTGTTATTATTTACTTTCCTTTCAAAACAAAATTCTTGTCATTGCACAAGTCACCTTGAATCGATGCGCAACTATACACAAATTTGTTTCATTAAAAATACAGGTTACATTTATTCTCCGTATACAAGTATTGATAGTGTTAGTAAGTCTTTGAAGATAAATTTTTATAGTTTACTTTGTTCTTGTACAACTGCTACATGTAAAAAGCAATTATTTATTAATTTCATTGAAAAGAAACAAATATATACTTAACACCACATTATTTTCATACTAATATATAAAGTTTTCCCAAATATTGGAGTAAATACTGAGTACTTGCGTATGTATACCTACATACCACATCACCATTTTAAACTGATAATTTTGGATGGGAAAGTGTTCATTTACTTTTTGTTATTTTGAGAGAGAGTGATGATTAAACTAAGTAATACGACTATTACGACCGATATAAATGCTTCGGATATCGCTCGGCTAACCACGGTGATACCACTTCGGACATCCTCTACTATACACGCATGTACTACATGAAAGAATCGTCTTCCAACTCTTTCCACTCTATTGTGATGAAAACTTGGTCACAGACTAAAATACCAAGCGAATGAGAAGTCTTTCACTTGCGGGTTAGCGCAATGAATTGTGTGATGTTTGTTTATTGTTTTGTTCATACAGCTTGTGTATCATACGCTGTTTTTATGTCAAGCAGTGTGTGTATTATGATGTGTGCCCAAATCTAGTTTTGTAGGCGAAGTGTATATGTTATGCGGTATGTGTATTAAAGGTCTACAACGAATAAAGCTGGATTCACCCATGGTTTCAGAACGAATTTCACGTTCGGAAACATGTTTTTTTTGTATATGTAGTTTGACGTTTCTGTTTTAGAGAGTGAGAGAGAGAGAGAGAGAGAGAGAGCGAAAGGGAGTAACGTGTTTCGGAACCTGAATTGGTTTAATTTTGATTCACGTTCCCAAACATTGCAACTGCGCTGCCAGGAAGTTTAATTTCTTAAGTGAAGTAGAACTGAGATGCCACAATATATTATATGTACATATGTATAGTAAAGTACAGAACTTGTTTTATACTTTTGTATGTATAAACACACGCTTGTTTCATATTGTTTGTGTATATAATAAACTACGGAGCATTTGTTTGGTATTAAAAAATATATAACTTTTGAATATTGTTATAAATAAAATTAAATAAATAGTGGTATTGCCCAATTGTAAAACTCACACACATAGTTTACAGAATTATTTCATATGGTAGCCTTGATGTTGCAGAACAAATGCGCGAAGTGAGTGAATCGCTTCAGAGCATACTCTCAAAAAACTAGAAATGTTGTAGAACGTCAATATTGTACTGAAACCATTGGTGAATCCAGCTTTATTGTACAATATGAAGTTTGATCTTCAATTCTTACCCGAGTTGTTTGATGAAAGACTCGAACATAATATTACGCAGTACTTTTATAATCGACCAAAAAATAAAATTGTTCCTTGATGTTTTTATTTTAGAAAATAGGTACAACATTTTGTTGTAGAGAAGATTACAGATATGTACAAGCTTTGCCATAATAGGAGTACTTTGTTCTTCAAATACATTTGTGCAGAGGTCTAATGTGTATGTTATGCGGTGTATGTACGTATGTTATATTGTTGAAGCGGTGTTTTGATGATATACTATGTATGTATGAATGTTTACTTATTTAGTTTGTTTCTACGGTTGATTATGATTCAGTAAGTGTTGGGTTGAAGAATAATTGTAAAGTCACGTTACAAGGTCCTAATTAAGCTTTTATACTAGACAATACTGTAGTATTTTTCGCATATATACACGGGATTTTGCTATTATTCTACTATCTTAATAATATACTCTTATAATCAAGACAGTAAATCCCACAATTTCACGAACTAAGTTGTTTAGATCATTTTGATTCGAAATGTAAGGTTTACTTGTTGCATTTCCAAATGCCTTTAACCGCATGATATTCAAATTAAAACTGACTCACTTATTGTCCCTCAATTTCTACATATCCTACTACAATATATACTAGAATATAGCCTAATATTATCGATTTAGAAATGTAAGTAAATAAAAAATGATATATTATAATTTCTAATTCCAAGAACCACGCAAAATACCCCTGTATATATGTGGAAATTAATGGACAATTAGTGAGTCAGTTTTAATTTTGTAGGGGGAAATATGTCTACGTACCCGGTTAATTTAGGGGGGGAAAATTGCCACGCCCATAAAAGAAATCTGCACCTGATGGAAAAAACCGAAAACCGATTCGAGCTTAGCGCATCAAAATCCATATAGTCCACATAGTTTTATCAAAGAATATACTTACACTATAAGAAGACGCATGTCGAACAAAGCAGGAAATACAATTTTAAAATCTTTATTGGTGCCGGCGGTAAGGGAAAAAAACGAAGAAAAAAAGCAGAAACCAAAGTTTTGGATCGTTGGATCGTTGGTCATCGAACATGTTTAAAAGTTGGTTTCATCAAGTTTAACTTAGGGTACTGAAGGGAAGGTGGGAAAAAACATAAGCAAGAAACACATGCAAACTTGTTTGAGGATCTTTACAGAAAATTATATTTTCATTTCAAAACATTGTTAATGAGTGAGCTACAATATTTATGTGCGTCTGTAATTTTCTTTTGCTTTACATGATGAATGCAAGTGAAAATATAAACAATTTAATATCGGGCAGGAAATGCTGCGTAAAGATGTGTAAAAGATCTAGAAGACATTTTAAAGGTTCACGATATTTTATTCGTTTTAAGGCAAATATGGCAGGAAAAATGTCTAATGCCTGGAAAAGATTGCACAAAAATCTTTATATACATATACGCCGTAACTTTGAAAGCTCATTCATGTGGATACAAAATTAAAGGCGGAAGCAAAGGTATAATATAAAGATATTGTACGCCATATATTACTAAAATTCTAAAATTTTGTGCTTCGAAATCCAATGACTTATTTATTCTCTTTCTCATATTTTTTGCAAACACAATTTTTGAGTAACTTAATATATTTTCTTACACTATGTGTTGTGTATGTTTGTATATATGTATATACATATGTACATACATACATAAGTATGGCTGTTATTTATTTATAATTTGTTCTTTCATACTATTGCTGAGGCCGAAGAAAACTGTCCTTTTATTGTTTTGTTTTTTCTAAATGTACATACATTTTTTTTCTACAATTTTTAGTCTGCACACACTGAAATTTTTTCCATAGAAAATATTATAAAATGTTTCATATATTGTTCTAAAAAATATCTCTATTAATATTTTTAGATAAAAAATATTTTATAATGAAAAATTGTGTATAGTAAAAAATTCATTCATAATAAATATGTATGTTAGTAGAAAAAATTTCAGAACAAAAATGTTTCTACGGAAAAAAAACTCTTCAAAAAAATTGCAATAAAAAGTTTTTAATACAAAACATTTTATAATGAAAATATTTTTGTAAAATATATATACAGAAAGAAAATTCTTCATTAAAACTCATTTTCTATAAAATATTCTGTATCGATAATATTATGCCGAAAATTTTGTGTATCAAAAACTTTTCCGTAAAAAATGTTTTTATAAAAAAATGGTGGTACATAGAATGAAAATGCTTAATTTTCTTGTAATAAATTTACTGCGTAAGCATTCTTCATGGGAGATCTATAAGTAAACATATATCATCTAGTGCTCAAAAAGTTAAAATTTTAAACCATTATTAAAGAAGGAAACTACTCTTTTTTAATATGTTTTATTGCCAATAAAGTAATTTAAATTTAAATACTATGGATATTTTATTTTAATGAATATGTTTTATTGGATAAATTTGTTTTGTTTGTGATGTCCTTTTCCGCTTGAGGTCTTTTTTATATAATAAAATAATATTAAAATTTTTCTTTTAATATATATTTATTTTTCCGATATTTCGACCAACTGTGTTGGTCATCTTCATGGAATTACAATTTTCTAAACAAAAAACAAAAACAATAAACTACTTAATATTAAATTATTTACAACAACAATAATCATAATTACATTTTTATAGTCCTAGTGTAGTCACTTGTTTATTCTTCTAAACTTTGTCACCTACTGTTCACTGGTTTTTTTCTTGTTCTGTGTTTGTTTATTGTAATCTATAAATGTGTGCGCAATTGTCAGTGTCTGATTTATAGTCAATTCTCTTGTCGGTGGGAGTATTTATTATATGTAGCATCTCTTGCATGTATCTCTTTGTGTTATTCTTCTCTCTTTCCAATATTTTTACTTTGTTTAAGTCTGGTTGGTGTCCATTTATTGCACAGTAGGCAGCAAGTGCAGTTTTCTGGGTCAAAGATTTATTATTATTGTTTAGATCAGATTTATGTCCAGATATTCTAGTCTTTATTTTTGTTCTTGTCGTGCCAACATATATTTTCTTACATGCTTCGGTGTCGTCTCCATTGCAAGTTATTTCATAAACTAAATTTTATCCATTGTATTGATTTTTGATTTCATATTTGTGAATAACTTCCTTGTATTGCTCGTTTTCATTGCTAATATGTATTTGTCTCTATCATATATATCAGAATTTTTTATCCTTTCTGATAACCCAGGCATGAACTGTACTGATCTATAAATTTTTGTTGGTTTTTCAGTTATTACATTGTAATTGTTTTTTCTCTTCTGGACTTCAATTCTTATTAGTTGGTTAACTACTCTAGTTGGAAAATCGTTTTTCCCCAAAATATTCTTAATTTTTATTATATTATTTTTATGAAACTCAGCGTTGCTGGTATCTAGTACTCTATTAATAAAATTAGTAGCGGTGTTTAAAATCATATTGCGAGGATGTTTTGAATAGAAATTTATAAGTCTTCCCCTGGCTGAAGGTTTTTGATACCAATCTAATTTAATTATGTTGTTCTTTCTCACAATCAAGGCGTCTAAATAGGGTAATTTGTTGTCGGATTCCATTTCCAATGTAAACTTAATTTCTTTATTGAAGTCACTTAAAGCTGCCAGTGTTTCGTCTACTTTGTCGGTTTTTACAATTCCAAATAGGTCGTCAACGTATTTTGTCATTTTCCTTGGCTTAACGTCTATTTTATTTAGCACCGATGTCAGTAATTCTTCCATTATTATGTCAGCTACCACTGGAGATGCTGGAGATCCCATCGGCATTCCTTTTTTCTGTTCGTAAAAATTGTCATTATATTTAAAATACCTGCAATCTTTGATACAAAAAGTCAATAATTCCATAAAAAGTGTCTTCGGTATATTTGTGTGCTCTTTCAACAATTCCCACTTGTTTTCTATTGTTTGTATTGCAAACTTGATAGGAATGCTTGGAAATAATGAGATGACGTCAAATGAAACCACGATTTCATCGTCAGCTATTCCTATATTGTCTATTCTAGACTTGAATTCCTTAGCATCTTTCACATTAAGTTTCGATTCCATTGTCAAAATTTTAAGAATGTTACTTATATATCTACAAAATTCGTACGATGGTGAGTCAATAGACGAGCATATTGGTCGTAATAGCATATTTTCTTTGTGTATCTTCGGCAGTCCATATATTCTTGCTGCAACAGCTTTCCATGTGGTTAATTTATTTTTATGATAATCATTGATTAATTTCAATCTGTGCATTTTCTGTACTAAAACATTGTTTTTATTTTGCAGGCTTAGTGTAGGGTCCTTCTTAATGCATCTATATGTGCACATATCTCCTAGAATATTTCTTAATTTCATATTGTATATAGTTTTGTCCATAGCTACTGTCTTGTTTCCCTTGTCTGAGTTTAATATAATAATATCGCGGTTTTTTGATAAAAATTCTTTTGTTTGTTCTACTGTATTCAATATAAATATGTCTCTCATGTTTCGTTTCATTTTTCTCTTTTGTTCTTCTAGGAGTGTAACAAATTTTATTCTTGATATTTCTTGTTTTTCTTTCTCTTCTATCGTCTGAATACATTGTTCGCCGTCTGTGATGCATCGAAATAATGGAAAATTGTCATCTGTATATGGCAAAGAAAATTTTTCGCCAAGTGATAGCAACCATTCTACGTTAGTCGGAATTGTTTTCTCAGTCCTATTCACTAACCAGTCCTTGTTGAATTTCATGTTGATTTTGATTGTTTGTTCTCTTTTTAACCTTTCTAATTTCTGATTTAGATTTATGTCGTTCTTGATTTTAATGTTATCAAAAAATGTCTTTTCACTTAACAAAAGTAATCTACTGTCTTCTTCTCTTAAATTATTTACAATGGTTTCTCTTAATAATGGATATTTTATTTTACGAAATTGAAAGTAGTCCTCAAAAATTGCATCAGATATTGCACATGTATGTAGGTATTAACATTTCGGTGCGAGTCGATATTTATTTGTTTCTACACAAATAAAATAAATATTCTTTTCCCTCCATATTTTTAAGGAATAATGCCTTTGAAGTCGTAAAGCAAAAATACGCACAATTGGACGAAAGAGATTCTAAGTAAATGGTTTTGTTATGGACGAAATGATCATAAGAAAAGAGTTAAGGTGTAATCAGAGTTTAGATTTAATAGATGTATTCGAAACAACATTGTTTTCTAACTGGAGTATTATATGAAAACATTCGCGTGAGATTCGCAACTGAATTTTATAGCAGAACTGTTACAGCTGCTATTAAAACAATATGCAAAACTACGCAATTTAAAAGCTGTGGCCCTTTCAACAGGTCAGTTTGTGAAAAAATTTGTAAGATTTTCGATAGTCTTAATAGTGGTTCCCTTTATGCCGATAACTGCTACAGATCTACAGTTCAAGTTAAAAATGAACCACAAAAATTTATAAGAAATTTTATAAAATATCTGGAATTCGTTGACAAAAAAAAAGCGTGTTTTTTTTTCAATGGTATGAAGCTCACTTTTAATTCAGTCCACTTACTGGTTAATGAAATTTTAAAAGAAGGGGGTGATTTATATTTTGCCATGACAAAATCTCTTAATCAGTACAAGTTAGAAAATAAATTTTCTGTAATGCGGCAAAAGGAAGGCAACAATAGCAACCCTTCCATAGCCGGGTTATATACTATTTTGGCAAAAGTTATGGTTGCTAAAATTGTTCAATCAGTTTTTTCCAGTAACTGTGAACTTGATCAAGACGAGATTAACCAAATTGATACATACGATGTATTGTTACCAAAAAGTAATGATTATTCTTCAAATTGACATACTAAAATAAGCTCTAATGAAAGGATCGATGTTGATTTTGACGATGATGTATATGCAGATTACTTTTTAGAACATATTTTGAATGTTTCTGAGAACATACATTTTGAACTGTTTTCCATGAGATACTTCGTTGAGAGTGATGCATTTCAAATTAATCCAAAATTGCAATGTGAAAAATGCTGTAATGAGCTTAGGAACATAGATGAAATTTTAACCGCTCCAAGCGAGCTTTTTGTATTCTTTAAAAATTATCAGTCTCTGACAGGTTTGGAAATTTAACTGCTCCATAAGACAAACTAATGGATGCAAGTAAGAAACATATTTTAATATTTCATATTATCTTCAAAACTGAACCGGAACGAAATGGTATAAAATAATTTATTATTGACTTGTGCAAACGCTCAACCCCAGAATGATTAAGGGATGATAGTTTCCACTAAAAACAGCAATTATTGGAATTTTTATTATTGGTCCTCCTTCGAAAGCACTGCTTTTGGGCCATTGAAAAAGGTCCATAGTTCAAAGCAAAGAAAAGTGTAGTTTTAGTGCACAATACATTTTATAGAAAGGGTTATTGCGTGGGACCGTTTTATATGAAAAAAAACCAATTACTATGATTTTCTTTGAATTCCTTAATAACTTATTTCTAATTCAAAATCAATTCTTATATTTTAACAAAGCGAATGCATTCAAAACATTTGATTTATCCTGAATTAATTTATATTTCAATTCAATTCATATTAAAGACAAAATGAGTTCATTTAAAATAAATCAGGTCAATTCCTGGACGATTCACATATCCACTAAAAACAATCATTCAATGACAGCTCCGCCGTCTATAAAGAATTTTGGCGCTAATTTTGTAATTTACTAATGCCAAACGAATTACCTATCTACATATATATATATATATATATATATATATATATATATATATACATATATATGTATATATATATATATATATATCTATATATATATATATGTATATATATATATATATATATATATATATATATATATATATATATACATACATACATACATATATATATTGTTACGTTTAAAGACCTTTTCGTAAAAACGGGTTTTTACTTATCCTTCAAGGATGCGCTTAATTGCATCAAATTAAAACACAGACAAATTAATTTTAGAAATATAATGCGGCAACACTTTATTTATTACTTTATTAACACGAGTATTTGTACTACTAAACATTTAGCGATGTTAACACGTCTATATTTGAAATCACACTCTCTCGCTGAGCTCTGGCAGCGTCTTTATATAGCAAAGTGACGTCGTCCGGTAACTTCGCGAAGCTTCTGGGCATGGTTGTTGTTGGTTGTACTTTACTTAACATGTAGCTATATACGTGTGTTTGTATACATGACAATGCTGACTTGTGTGTTTTGCTTATGGTAACTATGTGTGGTTGTATGTATGAGTGTTCTGTGTGTTGTGTAGTTTTATTTCTTCTTCTGCTATGTGTATACTTGTGAACCTGTTTAGCTTTATTAGCAGCGAATACTTGCGTACAAGATCATTAAGAATAACATCTCTTAGCATTTATGTTGTTAGTTTTTCGTTGTTGTTATTTGCACTTATTATTGGCACAGCCTCGAATGATCTTGTATATTCCGGAATATTCCATTTCCGTTAATTTGAATATTATCTATATTGTGTTGACCAGGGTTGTAACATTTTGACAACTAGAGATTAATTGGCAGTGCTGCCAAGTACATATAGCCACATTGTCGTTTTATTTAAATCTATTTCTAAGCTTTGTAAATATATATATATATATATATATATATATATATATATATATATATACATATATATATATATATATATATATATATATATATATACACATATATATATATATATATATATATATATATACATATATATATATATACATATATATATATATTGTTACAAAGATTAGAAATAGATTTAAATAAAACGACAATGTGGCTATATGTACTTGGCAGCACTGCCAATTAATCTATAGTTGTCAAAATGTTACAACCCTGGTCAACACTATATAGATAATATTCAAATTAACGGAAATGGAATACTCCAGAATATACAAGATCATTCAAGGCTGTGCCAATAAGAGTAAACCACAACAACAACAAACCTAGCAACATAAATGCTAGGAGATGTTATTCTTAATGATCTTGTATGCAAGTATTCGCTGCTAATAAAGCTAAACAGATCCACAAGTATACACAGCCATATGCACGTAGAAGAAACAAAACCACACACTCATCCATACAACCACTCATAGTTACCATAGGCAAAACACACAGAACACTCATACATTCAACCACACATAGTTACCATAAGCAAACCAAACAAGCCAGCATTGTCATGTATACAAACACACACATGCCAAGTAAAATACAACCACCATACCCAGAACTTTCGCGAGGTTACCAGACGACGTCATTTTTGCTATATAAAGGCGCTGCCAGAGCTCAGAGAGTCAGTGTGATTTCAAATATAGACGTGTTAACATCGCTGAGGGTTGAGTAGTACAAATGATCGTGTAAATATAAAAAAATAAAGTGTTGCCGCATTATATTTCTAAAATTAATTTGTCCGTGTTTTAATTTGATGCAATAAAACGAATCCTTGAAGGATAAGTAATAAAACCGTTTTTACGAAAAGGTCTAAAAACGTAACAATATATATATGTGTATATAAATAAAAATTGTATACAAAAAGTTTTTATTTGATATGTATATCATAATAATATATTGCATCATCGCATCGGTGCTGATAGATATATTTTCGTTTATCCAACAACAACACAAGTATTATTTACCCTAAATTAATGTACGCAGTAGTGTTTTTCGCTTGGGACATGAATATATTCAATGCAACATAAAAGTACATGAACAATAACAAGTTCCTGCAACAATTAAAAACACATTCCGCCTCACAAGTTTCATTGTTGAATGCTCTAGGCAAATCAATCAATTTTTTGTGCTATTCGAACAAATAACTACACAAGACAAAATGAAATATGTTTGACTACATAAGTTTGACGAATGTATTCGATGCGGGTCGTAATATTGTGACCCGCATATAAATTTTTTCGTGCTTGTCATGCACTATCTTACATACATAATCTTTGTCTATATCCATACCCGCTTGTCCGCGAAGTATACAATCGCTACCCTCTTGCTTACATTCCGTTGACGAAAACAGTGACGAATATTCATCATAGCTTTAATTCACAAAAATACCATTGTGAAAAGAACACTGAAGCCGTGTGAACTTCCACGTTGCTGTTAAATAATGAACGTTTTCGGTATTGTTGGATATGAACTATATCCTAAGTGCTCATTTATGATATATTAAAAATGACTTTAATGGTTTTGTGGGCGTGTTCGAATTAAAAGACGAAATTTTTAATAATAATTAATTTATTTAATAATATTCTTTTTCTCAAAACCAAAAGCGTGATATTAACTCATCAGGAGAAAAAGGAACAACTTAAAATCTACATAGTAGTAAAAAATAGTAATAGAAATTCATATTTATTATTAGTTGTACGAAAAAGGCATTTAATATAAGGTATCACCACAATACCCTCCTCCTAGTTAACGGATTAACGGTATTTAAGAGGAATTCTAACATGAAGTCCAGAAGAAGTGGTGCGGGTGGTGGTTCCCGAGAGGGAGCGTGGCTTTTGCACTGAAGTGTTATCATCTAAGGTGTTGTTATTCGCTAATGCTGGCGGATCAAGTTGTAGTCTAACATCTTCTGGTGGGTGGTCGTTGGTTTCATATCTGTTGTCGTCTTGTGGAGTTTCGGTGGATGCATTTTCATCATAAATATAGGCAGATTTCAGACGATCTATAAACATCTTCGCGTTTCTCTGGTGCATTTTCACAACAAAATACTTATCGTGTTTACTCAAAACTTCAAAAGGGCCTTCGTAGTTTGGTTCCAGAGGTGTTTTAACGTGGTCGATTCGGACGAAAACATATTTGCACTCGGCTAACGCAGGCTGAACAAAACTTGACTTAACACCGTGACGAACTGTCTTTGTAGTTGGCAAGTCCGATATCAGTCTAGGTAGTGATTGCACAAATTCGGTTTCTGAAGTGTTTCCTTTAGAAGGAATGAGGAATGCTCCTGGGACGCGGAATGATGCACCAAAAACCATCTCAGCAGGTTGATCAGCTTTCAAGGTTGATCGCATTCCTAAAAGAATCAACGGAAGCACAACGCTCCAACTATTTGTCTCGTAACACTTAATAGCACACTTTAAGGTACGATGCCAACGCTCGATGATTCCATTAGCTTGTGGGTGGTAGGGAGTCGTTCGCAAATGTTTGACACCTAACACCTTTGTTAACTCCTTGAATATTGACGACTCAAATTGCATTCCTAAGTCGGTGGTAATGCGTAATGGAATACCGTAAACTGAAATCCAACCATTCATAAGAGCACTTGCAACACTTTGGGCGGTTATGTCTACCAGCGGTACAGCCACGGGCCATCTACTATATCTGTCAATGCACGTAAGACAATAGCGGAAACCCTCGGAAGAAGGAAGCGGTCCAACAATGTCCACGTTTATATGCTCAAAGCGGGCGTCGACTAGTGCATACTCACCTATTGGTGACTTTGTATGACGTTGTACTTTGGCTCTTTAGCATTGAAGACATGAGCGAACATACTTAGCTACATCTGTTGACATTGATTTCCACACGTAATGACTAGCTACCAATCTTTTTGTTGCACGGATTCCTGGGTGTGAAAGTGATTGTAGTTTTTGAATGACAGCTCGTCGGCAATTTTTTGGGACATATGGTCTCACCCTATCCGCTGAAACGTGGCAATAAAGTTCCCTTGTCGAATTCGGAATTTTAAATTTTGTTAATTTTAGGGATGAGTCGCTCTTGCTGTTCAGCATTAACTGTAGTTCACTGTCATCACTTTGTTGTTCGGCCACTTCGTCAAAATTTATCACTTGATCTTCCAAAGTGTTTATACGAGATAACAAGTCTGCTATATTATTGTCGGCACCTGGCAAGTGCCGAATATCCGTCGTATACTGACTTATAAAATCCAATTGTCGTGCTCTACGTGGCGATGCTTTTTCACTTATTTGCTTAAAAGCAAAAATGATTGGCTTGTGGTCTGTAAAAACGGAAAATTCTCTACCTTCTAGGGCGTACTTAAAATGCTGTATGGCCTGGTAAATTGCAGTGAGCTCTCTATCGTATGAGCTGTATTTTTGCTGGGACGCCGATAATTTTTTGGAGTAAAAACCCAATGGCTGGACTTTGTCTCCAACTATTTGGTGCAGAACTGCTCCCACGGCTTCATCCGATTCGTCCGTCGTTAGCGTGAGTTGTGCATTCGGTGCCATATAATTTAACAGCGTCGCTTCAGAAATATCCTTTTTGCAAGCTTCAAAAAAAGCGATGGCTTCATCTGTCCAATTTATTATGCTATTGTCATTTTTCTTATTACCAAGAATCAGGTTTAGCAAAACATTTTGGTTTTTAATCGCATGTCGGATGAAAGGACGATAAAAATTTAGCATGCCTAGAAATTTCTTTAAATTTTTAACAACTTTAGGTCTTTTAAAATTTCGAATTGCCTCGAACTTATTGTCGGGTGGCGTAAGTCCATGTTGATTAATTTTGTGGCCCAAAAAAACTAGCTCACTTTTTCCAAGCTGGGATTTGTCAAAGTTTACAGACAGATGTGACTGACGTAAGCGGTTAAACACAATTCGCAGGTGCTTAGCATGTTCCTCCTCGGAAGATGATGCTATTAAAATGTCGTCTATGTAAGAAAAGACGAAGTCAAGTCCCTTAAAGATTTCATTCATATGACGCTGGAAGGTTTGTGTTGCATTCCGCAAGCCAAATGTCATGAAACAAAATTCAAATAAGCCAAATGGCGTGATTATGGCTGTCTTAGGAATATCGGATGGCTCCACCGGTATTTGGTGGTAGGCCCGTTGTAAATCTATAGTTGAAAAAATTATCTTCCCATACAGTATACTCGTGAAATCGCGCAAGTACGGTATGGGATACCTGTCAGGTACGGTAATGTTGTTGAGCGCGCGGTAGTCACCACACGGTTGCCAGTCCCCGTTTGGCTTCTTTACAAGGTGGAGTGGGCTTGCCCAATTACTGTTTGAGGGTCGACATATACCCATTTCCATTAAATAATCAAACTCCTTTTTCGCTGCCTGAAGTTTGTCTGCGGCTAGGCGGCGAGCACTAGCGTATGTGGGAGGACCTTTAGTCGTGATGTGATGGGTTACGGTTGAGTCAATTGGGCGCTTGTTGGCATTAATCGTAGCCAGGTCTTTATATTCATTTAAGAGTTTTGCGTATTTGTCTTGTGTGTTGTATGCCAAAATTTGAATACAAGATGAACGTGGCGAACAACCTTTTGATTCAAGTAAAGTAGTGCGATCAATAATCTTACCTCTTTTGATGTCGACCAATAGGTCGTAGTATTTCAAAAAATCTGATCCTATTATAGCTGAGTTAACATTAGCCACCAAAAACGTCCATGGAAAATCACGTCGCAGACCTAAAGAAACATTAAGTCGCTTTTCGCCGCATGTTTTAATAGGAGTCCCGTTGACTGCAAACAATCTTCTTGATACACCTACACGAGCATTTTTAACGCTGGACAAAGGCAACACTGAAACATCTGCGCCGGTATCAATAAAAAAAATTCTTTTTCGAAACGTCGTCGCTGATGATGAGACGGGCAATGGTGTAGTCGTCTTGAGATCCGCCCGCAGGATCAGAAGGTGAAACTAGTTTTTTGATGATTTTTGTTGGGGATACGAACAAGGCTCACGGCATTTCGTAGCCTTTTGTCCAAAGGTCCGATGACACCAGCAATAGACAGCTTTGGCATTGTTAGGAGCGGCAGGCTCTGGTAACTTTCCTCGTCTTGAAGAAACTGACCGAGATCGTCGAGTGTATGTTCTACTGTTGCTGTTACAAAGACTATTTATTTGCTTTTCAATGCGGTCTAGACGTCTATCGATATCATCTTTGGTGTTACTCGTTGGCGGTGCAGAAGAAACGGCGGCCAGATGTTGGAAATCGCCAACTTCCGTTATTTTGTCGGCTAATTTAGCCAACTCGTTTAACGTAGCGTCAGATGCTTGTAAAATTGCACGAACCTGTGCTGGAAGTCGCTGTAACCAAAGTGATTTTAAAAAATCTTTTGTCACCTTATCTTTTGACAATGTACTCAGCTCATTTAGAAGTTGAGTTGGTCGTTTGTCACCCAGATCAATTTCTGACAACAGCTTTTGTGTCTTTTTCTGCTCGCTTTCACCGTAACGTTCTAGTATACACTTTTTCAGATTGCCGTACTTGTTATTTTCCGGTGGATCTAAAATAGCGTCTGAAATTTGTCCTAGAACGTTTGATTCTATTGCCGCAACAACTGTGTTAAATTTTCAAACGTCACTTAATATGCCCGCAACAGCAAATTGTGCTTCCACTTGTGCTAACCAAATTTCGGAATGGTCAGGTCAAAACGGCGGAACTTTGACCGCAATTCGATTGATGGTTGTAGTCTCGTTAGGCCCCTCTTCAACTCGCGGTGGCTGTTGTTGAATGTTGCTATTTTCGTCGTTATGCGACATATTTATGTTTTTATTTTTACCAAACGTCGGGGTCACCACTTTGTGGGCGTGTTCGAATTAAAAGACGAAATTATTTAATAATAATTCATTTATTTAATAATATCCTTTTTCTCAAAGCGTGATATTAACTCATCGGGAGAAAAAAGGAACAACTTAAAATCTACATAGTAGTAAAAAATAGTAATAGAAATTCATATTTATTATTAATTGTACGAAAAAGGCATTTAATATAAGGTATCACCACAGTTTTATATAATATTGTATATTTTAATTCACAGCGCTTACAATATTTAAAATCTTATAAAACTAATATTAAAAATATAATAAAAACTTTAATTCATGTAGAAACAACAAAAAACATATATTAGAACTAAATGTAAAAACAAAAGAAAACTTAAATTTTTTATGAAAAAACACGTTAATTCACATCTACAAAGATATCTTAGCTTTTCTCTGCAGCGAAATATTTTTCAAGATGTGCCTTTTCTGGATTTGCACGGCTTTTCGAATGTGTTCATCCGCTGGCCCAACACTGTTAATATTGGTCATTGAGACCGCTTCTGAAATGGTTAAAATTCTATTTTCAATTTACATTCAGTCAAAATATTAAGTGTTTTTTACCTGAAAGTACTGATACAAATTTTTTGTGTTTTTTAAAGTTTTTCTAGGTCATATTGACATCGTCACCTAAATTGCGTATTAAATTTTTTTAAACACCGGCAGGTTCAAGTATGCATCTAATTTTTTAAATCTAAAAATTATAATTGGAAACATTACTCATATTTACTTTAATAATGAAAGAACAAATAATCTTACAATTGTTTCATTTCCGTTACCTTTATTTTATAAAACAAAAAGACTACTGACGTATTGAAAAATTCACTTTTCTTGGCGAAAAACCAAACAAACGCTATTTTTTATTTAACAATTTTCAACTTCACACTTGTTGATCAAAACACAGAATAACAATTTGTCAACCCCGGAATGATGCCGACGCATCAATGAGGTTAGCGTTGAGCGACAAGAACAAATAATTGGTCGTGTTTGACTTCGGTTGTGTTTCGGCTAGAAAACTATTGTACACATTTTTCTTTTAAACGTAAACAATAGAAAGAATATGACAGAAAAAGAATTTCGCTCGCTTGCTTACATACGTTTAACGAATTCATACCATATATGTATTAGTACACCAAGTAAGTACTGGCAATTGTGAGTGACGAACTTATTACAGAAAAGCAGCCGTCTATAGCAGTTTTATCGAACAAGCGGGTAATGAAATAAATATACATATGTATGTATGTGTATGTACTTTCTACATATAAAATTAATATTTTCTATTTTCAACGTGCCAATCAATATAAAATAACTAAAATACAACGTACAAACCGTTGCTTTTAACATCATACATTTACATACATATGAATGTACATATTGTCTCCTATAACAGTATTTCATATCAAGAGACACTATTAAAACACAAAATTCTCTACTGAAGTTTTATTTTCAACAACAATAAATATTGCATTAGTTGGAAGAAGAATAATTGCTATAGTATGTTTTTTTATTTAAAAGAGCACCAATATTTGTGTACTCATGAAATCAAGCGCAAAAAACAGAGAACAATTCATTATGAACTTAGTTACACAAGGCGTTTTATGCTCACGTTTAGTATATACCTACCGATACTTATATACGTAAGTATTTAAAATCCCGCTATCGATATCGAAATAATAAATAATAGCATTTACTCTAGAAAATACTACAAGGTATATAACATATTTTGAAACCCGGTGATCCTACAAACATCGGAGCATTATCAGATAAAGCTATTGAAATATTTCAGACAATGTTGTATATTTTTAAAAACCCTCCGAACACAGCATTAGAAGCATTTCTTTACTCTATATACACAGTACAGAGAGCTGATAGAATATTACATTAATATGTATACCAACAAGTAAAAACTTTTAAAATTATATATGTATATTCCTATCCATATATATATATATATATATATATATCCTATATTCCTATCTACATAAGTATGATTTATTATTCAATCCACAACTTGCTATAAGAACTTTGAACATAAATAAAATATATACATATTTTGGTAGGTATAATATTAAGACTTGTCCCAACCCTGCAGTCTTATTTCTAGAAATGCTACCCACTTCTTGTTCTTGTTCTCATCTTGTTCTGCCATTATATGACAATGTGTAAAGGCGGTTAGAATACAATCTTAGCTAAACGAGTTTGATTTGCTACAAATTTATGTTCATACACTCCAAATTACGAAAGCGACAATATATTATCCAATTGATCACAACACTGCGTTGTTTTAATTTGTGCTAAGCTTTGACATGTAAGGAAGAAAAATTCAGAAAAATGGGGTTTAAGGAAAGTAATCAAACGGGAATACACCTAAATGTCTACATATAAATAAAAATTTGGTACCACATAACCATTGGTGGTAAATAAAAACACTCTTGAGTAGAAATGATGAAAATGCAGCAGATTTCGAATATAAATAACGAATATTGGAATATAAACAGCAACTGAATATGAAATAAAGCAAGATAGCTTTTATATAAGAAAAATTTAATAAAATATCAGAAAATAAAACTTGTAGTAGAAAGCATATGTGTATCGTTGTTTATATGGGTTGGTAAAGCATAAAGAGGTTTTCAGATTCTTGCACTTCGGAGAAGTTTTGTTTTATAGGACTAAAATGGGTCTACCATTTTTTTTTTTAACAGCCCCGAAAATCCGATGGTGTTAGCATTCATAATATAAACAACTTTGGCAGTTTTTCAAGGTTAAGCGTCTCAGATTGCTGACTATTTTTTGGGATCTGCTTACGATCTGAATATTTTTTGCAGCTGTGTACTCGTAAGTGTTTTCAGAAAGGCAAAAATTATTGATTTATTAGAAAAGAACCAACCGAGTTCTTAGAGCCAGAACTTGGTAGAATATCACAAGTGAAATATGTAGGCAACATCCATTAAAAAAAGCAATAATAATTTAAGAAATCTTATTTTTAAACTATAAAGTACTTCAAAGTGGCGTCATATAATGCGTTCTCTCTATGTTTATATATAAAAATTTTAAATGCTAAAACTATGCAACAGCATACGCTACAAGATTTTTCCCAAATGTGGACGGAACCAAGTGATAGCCTTTTAAAGGATGAGGCAAAGAATTCCATAATTTGATAACTCTATCATAGATTACATGATTTCTCACTGGGAACAGTAGCTGTGGATTCCTAACTGGAATCCACACCCGATAGCTCGGGCAAATCATTACACACTACTTAACTTAAAATTACACCCCAAAAAATTAAAATTATTAACAGTACATCCAAAATACAATACAATAAATTTGTCATAAGCAAAATATGTGCAACATAATATAATTTTAGAGTTATCAAAAATAGCCTCAAAATTATTAAATCCCTAAGGTACGCTGCTAGTCACCGGTAAATAACCTGAATCGGAGCTAATACAATGCACGTACTGATATCGATCAAATAGGTAGGAATATAAGCGGATAAGAAGAACCCTAATTAATACAAAGTTTACTAAATAACACTGCATGGCTAACGTTATTAAAGGCTTTAAATAAATCTAGGGACACTACTAATGCTAAGTTACCGTTATCAACGCTGCGTCTAACAGAATCTGTCAGACCAGTTAAAAGGACGCTAGTAAAGTGAAAAGGCCGAAAAGAAAGTCTGAATAAAAAAAATTAATGGAATCTGTAGAACTATATACATGTTTAGTACATCACGATTCAAACCCACAACAGAATTGATGTCCTGCATAAAACCATTTTCAGGTAACACCCGCCACTTACCTCTTGAATCAAGGTTATTAAAATTTCTACGATATTGATATATTATTCAACTCGCAGTCTTCAATATGGAATTTTTCTGATATAAATATGCATGGTTGCACTAGCTGTTGTCGCCCTGTTTCAATGATAAAGACATGCACTAAAGAGCACGCTGCAGCACCCTTCTTTAACAATACTGAAGCAATAATTCGCAGGCGAAGTAAAATATATCTCTATATAAAGTAACAGTTTCCATGCGATTAAAGTGGGATATATTATTAGCTAGCAGAAAATATTTTTGTCTAAAGCTATGTACACACGATTAGCAGATCTTGCAATATTGTAAGAAAAATTTTCAGAAAATGTGTAAAAACCGTCTGGCCTTACAATTCTTGTATTGAAACGTTGTCAGTAAAAGCATTGTCGGTACATTGAAAGACAGAAATATTGTTATGCATCTGAACACCGTGTGAACTTTGCCATTGTCAGCTAATTGCCAGACATTATTGTCAGGTGGGTTTAAATTATTATCGTGCATGTTCTGATAATCGCCTCGTTTTCAAACCGCACACGATTTGAAAAACGCCAGATGTGCTTTTGCATGTTCTGAAAACCGCGCGATTCGTTTGCGTCTTGATTTTTTTCGAAGTTCTCTTCGAAAAATGTAATCACATGTTTTATCAAAACAAAACATAAGTAAACAACAATAAGGGAAGAGAATTTTTAAGAAATTCTGAGTAAAATATCGGCAGCCTTTTATTATCTATTTTGACTTTATATATAAATATATAATTTTCTACACATTGGTGCTAATCGATAACAAGAAAATTTATATTTTTTTCTACAATAATTGGCGGAAATGGCATAAAGTACAGAAATATATATATACTAATAACAGGTACTTTTCAGTTCGGGTCATCGGTTCAAAATAAACGTTTGTGTTATTTTCCTTCATTTCGTGTTTATTTCAATACATTTTTCAAATGTTCTTGTTCTTTAATAAAAAAAAAATTCCTTTAGATAAACTAAAAATATTTATCATATTAATGTCAAGAACTAAGGAAAGAGTAACCAAATAATTCATTCATAAATTTATCATTACTCACCTTTCGAATTTCATTTAAACAGTTGTTTTATTAAAACGCCAGTCTTTATGTAAATAATTAGCAGAGGGCGGACATAAAATCAAAGCAAATTTTTTAATTGCTTATTTAAAATTAAAAGAGTGAAAACTTTATTCGATTCCAACTAAAATAAAACGAAAACATACTTAACTTAATTTCAGCGTCATTTTATATTCAATTGTATGTTGAGTTTGGCAGAAAAACATCAAATCGCCACAGAATATGCAGGCGCTTTAAGAGAGCCAAATTTCTAGCGTTTTCGTTTTATAGAACACCTATGAGGCGATTTCAAGTCTTAATCGCCAAATTTAAGTGATTGACGTTTGTCAGAACATAGGCGTATATCTGCTAATGGCACCATTGTAATGGAAATATTTATATTGGCAGCGCGATATATACATATACATAAGCATAAAAAATCAAATAAAAGTTGTGCAATGTCTAACAACGTATCTGGCAATTCTTCCCATACAATAGTCTGATAATCGTTTGGACAGACAACTTTTGTTGGCAGATCAATTTATGGTCGGTCTTAAGTGCCCATGTCGTCATCGGATGATGATTTCTTGTCATTGACTACCTGTGCAGTTTCGTATAAATATATTTATTATTTTACATCTATTGTTTCTTTCGGAATTTGTGCTTTCAATACACTTAATAACATCTCATATTGTTTATTTTTTTCTTCTCTATTGCTATATGCTTCTAATTTTACATTTCATACATTTATTTATTTTACATACATATGCATTTATTTATTTATTTTTATGTCCCACACTAAAGACATTGTAGTCTTATATTGCAGCACAGGACTGATTAACCCTTATAAAAACAAAAGAAAAGTTAACAATACGAAACAAAATATACATATACATACATACATATGTATGTACATAAAAAAGATAAAATTAAAGTTTTAGTTGAAAAATTTATAAAAAGAAATGACGTTAATAATGTACATATATATAAATATGTTTATAATGTATAATAAGAAATCATATTAATAAAAAATGTATAAAAAAAAGTAAAGTATGTATGTGTATGTGTACTATGTATTCAACGTGAAAAATAGCAAGAAACATATTTCCTGAATAAAGTGTAAAATAAATTTTTTTCATCCGCGCACTTCTCCATGTCTTCTCGCAACAAATTCAACAAGCAAATGACGTCTTTTCCTTCAATCAGATAGGGTAATGTACAAAAAATCAGGCGACATATGCAAATATCAAAATGTTTTGATTTTCATCAATCAGAGCCAACAAGATATAGTACGTGTAGCCGAAAAAACACGATTGCTATGTGATTGTTGGTTTATTTTGTGCGTCTCCTGGGCCCATTATAATTGCCTGCCAATAAAATTTAAAGTTTTTCTCACAATCGTCTGAACAGACAATTCACCTTTTGCTAACAATCTTTCTTCGTCAGCATATCGTCAAATCTTACAATATTGTAAGATCTGCCAATCGTGTGTACATAGCTTAACAAAATTATGACAGCACACATACATACATACATATCAACTTTTTTCATTCCTCAATATTTTATGTAATTTTTAATACAAGAATACCATTTTTGTATTATTATTAATACTTTACTAAAATGTTTAACTTATTGCAAAGTTAATGAACAAAATCTTATGAATCTTATCTGTTTTTAATTTCATCACAAATTAACTACAATGCACAAGTTAATACTTTCTTCACCCCTCTTATACTGGATATTAAGCTTTTGAAAATTGTGGTTACAAATGTCCATGAGAACAGCTTCACCATCGGAGCTGGATAATTCAATGCAGCCATATCTTTGTAAATAATTCTTCAACATTTGGTTTGTTGGTGTATATCAGGGATGCCCAGCTCATGAAACAATTGTTTGGAGAGAACTCACAAATATTCTTATGCCCTTTCATTTAGTCGTTGAGAAGTGTACATGTTTAGTGAATGCTTTGTTGCTTTTTTTCAACTTCACACTCAAAAAATGTTGTGCGGCCATTCAATGAAATGTTAATGCTCCTTCGTTTAGTCCTCAGTGAACAAGCGATGAATGCGGATGCGTAGTGGCTGTTTTTATTTTTTATTATTATATGATTAGAATCGTTTATATAAGAATCACAATTGCAATCTTTTATTTTTCGAGAAATTTTTTTTATATTGAATTATGCAAATAAGTTGTTTTGTTTTTGTTAAACAATATTTATGCGCAATAGAATTGAGTATTTTGATTTAAAATTTAAAAAATTAAGTTGAATTATTTTATTTAAAAATATGTACATACATATATTAATATGTTTGCTTCTTAATATCAATATAATTTTTCTGTTTTTCAATCTCTTACTAACATTATAATTTGGCTGCAAATATATACATTCTCTCAATTTGTTATTTTTCTGTTACTCACTAATACACACGAAAAAATTTTTTGGGCATCACTAGTGTATATACAACAGTCACACACAGCCACAGTTGGGTTTAGGTCAGTGATGCCCAAAAAATTTTTTCTTGTGGATTAGTGAGTAAGAGAAAAATAACAAATTGAGAGAATGTATTTATTACAGTCAAATTATAATGTTAGTAAGAGATTGAAAAACAGAAAAATTATATTGATATTAAAAAGCAAACATATTAATATATGTATGTACATATTTCTAAATAAAATAATTCAACTTAATTTTTTAAATTTTAAATCAAAGTACTCAATTATATTGCGCATAAATTTTGTTTAACAACAACAAAACAACTTATTATTATAATTCATTATAAAAAATCAAAAAAGTTTCTCGAAAAATAAAAGATTGCAATTGTGAATCTTATATAAACGATTCTAATCATGTAATTATAAAAATAAAAACAGCCGCTACGCATGCGCATTCATCGCTTGTTCATTGAGGACTTTATGAAAGAGCATTAACATTTCATTGAATGGCCGCACAACATTTTTTTAGTGTGAACCTGAAAAAAGCAACAAAGCATTTGCTAAACATGTACCCTTGTCAACGACTAAATGAAAGAGCATAAGAATATGTGTGAGTTCTCTCCAAACAATTGTTTCATGAGCTGGGCATCCCTGGTTTAGGTACATACATACATACTTACACACATATGTATTCAGCCAGCCACAAGAAGATAATGAAGCAATTAAATAAACAAACCAATCTTCACATTTTATGTGGCATTTAAGAGCTGCACCTCAATATGTTGTATATACATACATACTACATATGTACGTAGTATGTATGCGGCTTCACCTTTCCTTCTTCTTTTTCTTATATATTAATTAAGATGATGGCTTACTTATCACAGACAGAAATGAATCGATTCATCCATCTATCCATTCCAACAACAAAGCAAAACTCGTAAAATGTTCGATGTAGAGGTCTGCAACGAATAAGTATTTTTGCTACACGTGAAGATTCTCTTTTGTTTCGATTACTACACATACTCATTATTTTTCTCAGCACAAAAGCAGTAAAGAAAATTGAAATGTTGTTTGTCGAATACGTTCAGGCATGTAGCCACACCAAAATAAGTTCTCAAAAAATAGGAACATGATAAATCAAGTACCGAAAATATATGTACCACTACATGTGGTACAACGAGTATTTGCGAATCATTTAAAGAGATGTTTCAATGAGTATTTATGAAAATGTGTTTACCCTTTCATTTTTTTCGTAATTGTGTAAAGATCAATTTGCAATTTATGGCCTTTTTCCAGTTAGTATTCTATATATATATATATATATATATATATATATATATATGTATATATATATATATATATATATATATATATATATTATATACATATATATATATATATATATATATATATATATATACATATATATATATATATATATATATATATGTATATATATATATATATATATACATATATATATATATATATATATATATATATATATATATATATATACATATATATATATATATATATATATATATAATATATAAATATATATATATATATATATATATATATATATATATATACATATATATATATATATATATATATATATATATATATAAATATATATATATATATATATATATATATATTTATATATATATATATATATATATATATATATATATATACATATATATATATATATATATATATATATATATATGTATATATATACATTTATTGGGTTTATTTAAGCAAAAGGTCTGTTAGTTTTTATTTTTTATATAAAAATTATGTTTTTATTCCAATATTTCGCTACTTCTTTGTATAGCTTCTTCAGGGATATGTAATTTAAAATTAAATGTTGTTCTTTTTTCAATTTAACATAAACAAACAAAAATTATTTGAAACAAAATTTTTTCAATTCACAAAACAAACAAAATATTTTTTGTCAAAACGAAAAAATTAACAATATTACATATATGTATATGTAAGCAAACAAAAATATTATTATATCCTATAATTTATTTCCATTTTTATTTAATAAATATCTGCTTTAAAATAATTTCTCTTATCTATTGGAACTAGGGTTTTTATCCCGGTAAATCCCGAACCGAATTTCCCGGGAATTCTGCTCATTTTTTGTTTCCCTATTCTCGAGATTTTTCGTCGGGAATCCCGAAAATTTAAAATTACTAAGAATTGCAACCGTATGCTGTTACACAAAATATACAACTATGCCCATATGATGAATTACAAAAACTGTTGTATTAAGAAAAAAAGAGTCAAAGAAATTAATATTTGTTTAGCTGTTTATTTTAAGAACAAAATAAGAAAAATTGTTTATGTATATTGGATTAAATAAATTAGTTGAAGTCGTAAGTAGTCTTTTTGTCAATTATGATTGTAGGCAGTTAATTTTTATTATTATCATACAGAAAATGAAGCCGCGATCATTCGTATGGAAATACTTAAAAAAAAAACCAAAATCTAACGCTCAATGCGTGTTATGCCCAAGAATGCTGGCTTATAAAGGTTCCTCAACCAGTGGTTTGCCTAAGCATCTTTCCAATATTCATAATATAAGCGCAATAGTAGCTAAGAATGATGATAAATCCAGCGCTGAAAATGACGGCCAACCTCAACTAATAAAACAAATGTTAATAAAAGAATTCGTCAGCAACAAAAACTTAGGTGAAACGTTAGCGAAACTCGCCGCTTTCGATGGATTCTCTATAAGAGCAATTACACGTAGCTCTTTCATCCAGGAGTTTTTATCACATAAGGGATTAAAAATTCCTAAATGTGAAGCTGCTGTCATGAAATTTATATTAGATTATTACGAAACTGTCAAGCAGACTATGATGACAGATGTAGCTAAAATTATCAAAACCAATGGTAGATTTAGCTTGATGTTTGATGAATGGACCAGCTTGAAAAACAAACGGTATTTAAATATATCTTTGTATGGATCGAAGCACAAGTTATATAACCTTGGGATATCATAGGAAAGTGTGGTGCTTCGGAATTGAGACAAATTGTAGAATCAAAATTGAATGAATACAACATAAAATTTAAAGAACATAGTTCCAACAATTTCGGACGGACCAAACATAATGAAAAGATTTGTGATTCAGAGCCCAGTGTGTGGGATTTTTTGTGTAAACCACGCAATCCATCTAGCAGTTTTGGACGTTCTTTATAAGAAACGCGTTAATAATCAAACAAGTTCCAGTGAATGTGACTCCGATAATTTCGACGAATTAGAAGAAACACTAACGTATAATATCAGCGAAGAATATGACACTGTTTTACACAATACCAGACAAATTATAAAAGCTATTAAAAGAAGCGCATTGAAAAGTGATACTCTACAGAAATACGTAAAATCTGAGTTAGGAAAGGAGTTGCAACTATGTCTCGATGTTAGGACTAGATGGAACTCAATAATAACAATGATCGAATCGTTTTTAACAATTCAAAATTCAATTAAAAAATGTTAATTGATTATACCCTAGCGCATATATGGAAAGATGATCATGTTAATATCCTAGATTCTCTGTACAATGTGTTACATCCAGTAAAAATTTAAGTTGAAGCTTTAGGTCGGCGAGACATATATTTATTAACAGCAGATGCAATTCTACTAATTCCTTTTAATAAAATTAAAGTAAGTAATAACTCGCATATGGCAAAAAAAAAATTATAAGCGCACTTGAGAAAAGGATTTGTGAACGCAGAAATATTGAAATAATAACATTATTAAAATATCTAAAGAATCCTAATTTGTTTGACAGTGCGGAATGCGACAACGGTATTTTTAAAAAAGCTTCGAAGCCAATAACGTTACTTTTTGCTCAAAATTTATATGACAGATTATATCAGGATGATGCTGAACATGTGTCTGACTCAGATTCTGAGACCGATCTAGACAATAGTGAGACTTTTCAGGAAAAACTTAATAAAGCTATTGAGTCTGCTATGAAAGACGGCAAAAAAGCAAAGGTATTGACAAGATCAGATATTATAAAAAGGGTTTTTTCAATGTTTGAAGCAACTGGTACTAGAACATCAAATTTTGATATTTTATTTGAACCTCTATTGACAAAAAGCCCTACATCTATCGTAAGCGATCGTGAATTTTCAATTTCTGGAAATTTCGCCAACAAAATTAGGTACCGGCTTTCGGATAGTGCTATTAACGCGCTTATGGTTTTAAAATACCATTTTATTGAAACCCACAAAGTTAATATTTCCTAAATTATTTTAGGATGATTATTCATGATGGAAAAATAAATAAACGCTAATAAATTTTTTTTATTTACTAGTGCACATAAATACCTGCAAATATTTTAAAGTTTAATTAAAATAATTTAAAATATAAACTATTTTAAATACAATCGGCCTTATTTATAAAATTTTAAGGCTTAAAAAGGGTTTATAAAACAGATTTTCAAACAATATTGTTCTTGTTAAGCCTACATAAAGCCTTAAGAATTTTTATAAATAAGGCCTAATATATGTATATAAAATCGACTTCAATCTCATTGATTATTTTGAAATTTTAAACATTTATATTAAAACTTTTCACATATATGTATGTGCTTGAGAGTAAAAATATACCTGAATTACAAGATCTTTTAACATTTAATTTTTTTACATAAGACTTATTTTATAATTAGAAATTTAAACTTTAAAAATATTAAACTATAAAAAAATTTTATTTAAATTTAAAAATGTTAAATCATTTAAATAAAATTTAAATTAACAGGTTAAGAATATTTAACTATGGAATAGCTTTTTATCTGAAAATAAAACAATGTGTTCATGTACAACTTATGTGCTAAGCAAATTTTTAATTTTATTTTATAATATATTCTCGTATACCCGGGAAATCTCGGGAGTGACTTAAAAAAAATACGGATTCCGGTGAGCTACGAAAAAGTCGGGAAACTAAAAACCCTAATTGGAACATTAATAATATGTAGCACATCTAACATGTATCTACGTCTGTATATAAAATTGAGACATTATTAAAATCTGCAAAAAATTAGAAAAATTTACACAGTGAGATATTAATGCTGTTTTTGTGAAGAAATATTGTTTCTATATTTTTGATCTGTTATATGTCCAGCTAATCTAGTTTTAAATTTATTTTTAGTTGTACCTACATATATTTTATCACAATTTTCACAACAATTACCACTAAAGGAATTTGATAAACTATATTTGATCTTTCTAAAAGTTGTATTTTATCTTTTGTTTTGCTAAATAATTTACCTACAGTTTCATACATTCTATGTGCCATTCTATATTTCTTATTATCATATATTTTAGATTTTTCTAATCTTTCTGACATTTTTGGTACATATGTTAAATATTAGCTAGTAATAGAACAGATCAAAAATTTAGAAACAATATTTCTTTACAAAAAACTTCATTAGTGTAAATTTTAATGATTTTCCAGAATTTAATAATGTCTCAATTTTAATTACAGAGAATAATTATAAACGTAGATACATGTTAGAGATGCTACATATTATTAATGTTCCAATAGATAAGAGAATTAATTTTAAGGCAGATACAGCTAATATCGCTCATACATATATGTATGTAGATATTTATAAATAAAAACGGAAATTAAATTATAGGATATAATAATATTTTAGTTTGCTTACATATACATATTTGTAATATTGTTCATCTTTTCGTTTTGACAAAAAATATATTGTTTGTATTTGTGAATTGAAAAAATTTGGTTTCAAATAATTTTTGTTTGAATATGTTAAATTGAAAAAAGAAAAACATTTAAATTTAAATTACATATTCCTGAAGACGCTACACAAAGAAGTACCGAAATATTGGAATAAAAACATGTCTATATCAAAAATAAAAAATAATAGACCTTTTGCTTAAATAAACCTAATAAATTAAAAAAAAATATATATATATATATATATATATATATATATATATACATATAAATATATATATATATATATATATATATATATATATACATATATTTATACATAAATAAATATATATACATATATAAATATATATATATATATATATATATATATATATATGTATATATATATATATATATATATATATGGCTTACTTATCACAGACAGAAATGAATCGATTCATCCATCTATCCATTCCAACAACAAAGCAAAACTCGTAAAATGTTCGATGTAGAGGTCTGCAACGAATAAGTATTTTTGCTACACGTGAAGATTCTCTTTTGTTTCGATTACTACACATACTCATTATTTTTCTCAGCACAAAAGCAGTAAAGAAAATTGAAATGTTGTTTGTCGAATACGTTCAGGCATGTAGCCACACCAAAATAAGTTCTCAAAAAATAGGAACATGATAAATCAAGTACCGAAAATATATGTACCACTACATGTGGTACAACGAGTATTTGCGAATCATTTAAAGAGATGTTTCAATGAGTATTTATGAAAATGTGTTTACCCTTTCATTTTTTTCGTAATTGTGTAAAGATCAATTTGCAATTTATGGCCTTTTTCCAGTTAGTATTCTATATATATATATATATATATATATATATATATATATGTATATATATATATATATATATATATATATATATATTATATACATATATATATATATATATATATATATATATATATACATATATATATATATATATATATATATATGTATATATATATATATATATATACATATATATATATATATATATATATATATATATATATATATATATACATATATATATATATATATATATATATATAATATATAAATATATATATATATATATATATATATATATATATATATACATATATATATATATATATATATATATATATATATATAAATATATATATATATATATATATATATATATTTATATATATATATATATATATATATATATATATATATACATATATATATATATATATATATATATATATATATGTATATATATACATTTATTGGGTTTATTTAAGCAAAAGGTCTGTTAGTTTTTATTTTTTATATAAAAATTATGTTTTTATTCCAATATTTCGCTACTTCTTTGTATAGCTTCTTCAGGGATATGTAATTTAAAATTAAATGTTGTTCTTTTTTCAATTTAACATAAACAAACAAAAATTATTTGAAACAAAATTTTTTCAATTCACAAAACAAACAAAATATTTTTTGTCAAAACGAAAAAATTAACAATATTACATATATGTATATGTAAGCAAACAAAAATATTATTATATCCTATAATTTATTTCCATTTTTATTTAATAAATATCTGCTTTAAAATAATTTCTCTTATCTATTGGAACTAGGGTTTTTATCCCGGTAAATCCCGAACCGAATTTCCCGGGAATTCTGCTCATTTTTTGTTTCCCTATTCTCGAGATTTTTCGTCGGGAATCCCGAAAATTTAAAATTACTAAGAATTGCAACCGTATGCTGTTACACAAAATATACAACTATGCCCATATGATGAATTACAAAAACTGTTGTATTAAGAAAAAAAGAGTCAAAGAAATTAATATTTGTTTAGCTGTTTATTTTAAGAACAAAATAAGAAAAATTGTTTATGTATATTGGATTAAATAAATTAGTTGAAGTCGTAAGTAGTCTTTTTGTCAATTATGATTGTAGGCAGTTAATTTTTATTATTATCATACAGAAAATGAAGCCGCGATCATTCGTATGGAAATACTTAAAAAAAAAACCAAAATCTAACGCTCAATGCGTGTTATGCCCAAGAATGCTGGCTTATAAAGGTTCCTCAACCAGTGGTTTGCCTAAGCATCTTTCCAATATTCATAATATAAGCGCAATAGTAGCTAAGAATGATGATAAATCCAGCGCTGAAAATGACGGCCAACCTCAACTAATAAAACAAATGTTAATAAAAGAATTCGTCAGCAACAAAAACTTAGGTGAAACGTTAGCGAAACTCGCCGCTTTCGATGGATTCTCTATAAGAGCAATTACACGTAGCTCTTTCATCCAGGAGTTTTTATCACATAAGGGATTAAAAATTCCTAAATGTGAAGCTGCTGTCATGAAATTTATATTAGATTATTACGAAACTGTCAAGCAGACTATGATGACAGATGTAGCTAAAATTATCAAAACCAATGGTAGATTTAGCTTGATGTTTGATGAATGGACCAGCTTGAAAAACAAACGGTATTTAAATATATCTTTGTATGGATCGAAGCACAAGTTATATAACCTTGGGATATCATAGGAAAGTGTGGTGCTTCGGAATTGAGACAAATTGTAGAATCAAAATTGAATGAATACAACATAAAATTTAAAGAACATAGTTCCAACAATTTCGGACGGACCAAACATAATGAAAAGATTTGTGATTCAGAGCCCAGTGTGTGGGATTTTTTGTGTAAACCACGCAATCCATCTAGCAGTTTTGGACGTTCTTTATAAGAAACGCGTTAATAATCAAACAAGTTCCAGTGAATGTGACTCCGATAATTTCGACGAATTAGAAGAAACACTAACGTATAATATCAGCGAAGAATATGACACTGTTTTACACAATACCAGACAAATTATAAAAGCTATTAAAAGAAGCGCATTGAAAAGTGATACTCTACAGAAATACGTAAAATCTGAGTTAGGAAAGGAGTTGCAACTATGTCTCGATGTTAGGACTAGATGGAACTCAATAATAACAATGATCGAATCGTTTTTAACAATTCAAAATTCAATTAAAAAATGTTAATTGATTATACCCTAGCGCATATATGGAAAGATGATCATGTTAATATCCTAGATTCTCTGTACAATGTGTTACATCCAGTAAAAATTTAAGTTGAAGCTTTAGGTCGGCGAGACATATATTTATTAACAGCAGATGCAATTCTACTAATTCCTTTTAATAAAATTAAAGTAAGTAATAACTCGCATATGGCAAAAAAAAAATTATAAGCGCACTTGAGAAAAGGATTTGTGAACGCAGAAATATTGAAATAATAACATTATTAAAATATCTAAAGAATCCTAATTTGTTTGACAGTGCGGAATGCGACAACGGTATTTTTAAAAAAGCTTCGAAGCCAATAACGTTACTTTTTGCTCAAAATTTATATGACAGATTATATCAGGATGATGCTGAACATGTGTCTGACTCAGATTCTGAGACCGATCTAGACAATAGTGAGACTTTTCAGGAAAAACTTAATAAAGCTATTGAGTCTGCTATGAAAGACGGCAAAAAAGCAAAGGTATTGACAAGATCAGATATTATAAAAAGGGTTTTTTCAATGTTTGAAGCAACTGGTACTAGAACATCAAATTTTGATATTTTATTTGAACCTCTATTGACAAAAAGCCCTACATCTATCGTAAGCGATCGTGAATTTTCAATTTCTGGAAATTTCGCCAACAAAATTAGGTACCGGCTTTCGGATAGTGCTATTAACGCGCTTATGGTTTTAAAATACCATTTTATTGAAACCCACAAAGTTAATATTTCCTAAATTATTTTAGGATGATTATTCATGATGGAAAAATAAATAAACGCTAATAAATTTTTTTTATTTACTAGTGCACATAAATACCTGCAAATATTTTAAAGTTTAATTAAAATAATTTAAAATATAAACTATTTTAAATACAATCGGCCTTATTTATAAAATTTTAAGGCTTAAAAAGGGTTTATAAAACAGATTTTCAAACAATATTGTTCTTGTTAAGCCTACATAAAGCCTTAAGAATTTTTATAAATAAGGCCTAATATATGTATATAAAATCGACTTCAATCTCATTGATTATTTTGAAATTTTAAACATTTATATTAAAACTTTTCACATATATGTATGTGCTTGAGAGTAAAAATATACCTGAATTACAAGATCTTTTAACATTTAATTTTTTTACATAAGACTTATTTTATAATTAGAAATTTAAACTTTAAAAATATTAAACTATAAAAAAATTTTATTTAAATTTAAAAATGTTAAATCATTTAAATAAAATTTAAATTAACAGGTTAAGAATATTTAACTATGGAATAGCTTTTTATCTGAAAATAAAACAATGTGTTCATGTACAACTTATGTGCTAAGCAAATTTTTAATTTTATTTTATAATATATTCTCGTATACCCGGGAAATCTCGGGAGTGACTTAAAAAAAATACGGATTCCGGTGAGCTACGAAAAAGTCGGGAAACTAAAAACCCTAATTGGAACATTAATAATATGTAGCACATCTAACATGTATCTACGTCTGTATATAAAATTGAGACATTATTAAAATCTGCAAAAAATTAGAAAAATTTACACAGTGAGATATTAATGCTGTTTTTGTGAAGAAATATTGTTTCTATATTTTTGATCTGTTATATGTCCAGCTAATCTAGTTTTAAATTTATTTTTAGTTGTACCTACATATATTTTATCACAATTTTCACAACAATTACCACTAAAGGAATTTGATAAACTATATTTGATCTTTCTAAAAGTTGTATTTTATCTTTTGTTTTGCTAAATAATTTACCTACAGTTTCATACATTCTATGTGCCATTCTATATTTCTTATTATCATATATTTTAGATTTTTCTAATCTTTCTGACATTTTTGGTACATATGTTAAATATTAGCTAGTAATAGAACAGATCAAAAATTTAGAAACAATATTTCTTTACAAAAAACTTCATTAGTGTAAATTTTAATGATTTTCCAGAATTTAATAATGTCTCAATTTTAATTACAGAGAATAATTATAAACGTAGATACATGTTAGAGATGCTACATATTATTAATGTTCCAATAGATAAGAGAATTAATTTTAAGGCAGATACAGCTAATATCGCTCATACATATATGTATGTAGATATTTATAAATAAAAACGGAAATTAAATTATAGGATATAATAATATTTTAGTTTGCTTACATATACATATTTGTAATATTGTTCATCTTTTCGTTTTGACAAAAAATATATTGTTTGTATTTGTGAATTGAAAAAATTTGGTTTCAAATAATTTTTGTTTGAATATGTTAAATTGAAA
>OY776281.1:6045678-6105678 GCA_963675445.1 Linnaemya vulpina | reverse complement strand
ATATATATACTTATATATACATATATATATATATATATATATATATATATATACATGTATGTATTTACGTGTTAACATATGTGTGGCTGCTAGTTAAGCACTTTTCAAACTTGTTTGTACAGCACAATATAGTATGTGTGCATGTTAATACTTATGTATGTACATATCTATATGTATATGATTGTAATTATGTTTAGTTACATGTATATGTACATATGTGGGTATATTTGTTGTATGTGTATGTAGGTACATACATATGTTTTATGTACATAAAAATCCTATATTTTCCACACAAAGAAAAAACAAGTAAAAGTGCTATATTCGGCTGTGCCGAATCTTATATACCCTTTACCAACGTGCGTCTGGCATAATATATATATATATTTTTAAGTACCTATTTTGTTCTTTCTAAATTATAAAATAGTTTTAGCCAGAAAAAATATATAACGTCAGTTGCCTTTTTGGTTATTATTATGAATGAAAAAAATATTAATTTTCCACCCCTGAAACCTAAGTCTTGATTTTTCTTTAAATATTTTATGCAAATTTTGCTTTTAATGTATTAAAACTTGTTTTAATTAGTAAACATAAGTGACGTTAGTTGCTTTTTTGTTACTTTGATGTGTAAAAAAATTTCAGTTTACCATTCCTGGAAGCGAAAATTTATTTTTTTGTTTATTTACCAATGTATTTAAGAAAATTTTTCATTTTTAACCATTTTGGTCACGTTCAGGTAACACAAAATATTGCAGTTGTCCAACCCTGCAATCAAAATCTTGATTTTTTTTAAATTTTGAAACCAAATTTTTTTTGCCAAACTGAAAAATGGTTTTTGTTAGGAAATAAGTGACGTTAATTTTTTTTTTTTTGTTACTTATATGCATAAAAAAATTCAATTTCCGATCCCTGGAAGCGAAGTTTAATTTTTTGTTTGTTTTTTTTTACCAACGCAAGTCTTCATGATGCATAAAACGGCTTATTTAAGAAAAACTACATATTTGTAACCACTTTTGTCCCTTTCGTTTACCACAAAATATTTCATTTATCCAACCCTGGAGTCGAAATTTTTATTTTTGATACCAGTTTTGTTTTGCCGGAATTGAAAATAATTTAAACCCGGAAAAACGACTACAGTTGATTTTTGGTTTTATTATTGCATAACGCTGGATGAGACATTTTTTCATCTATGCAAATCTTCGTGTTGTATAAAACGGTTTTAATTAAAAAAACTTAATATTTTTAATTATTTTATGTACCACAAAATACCGAATGTGCAAAAAAAAGGATATTCAATTTCTCACCCCTGGAGGTGAAAAATAAATGTTTTAAAATTATTTCTTACCAATGCAAGCCTTCATGATGTATAAAGCGATTTATTTAAGAAAAACTACAAATTTGTAACCATTTCTGTCACTAATATTTGATACCAATTTTGTTTTTCTAGAAAAAATAATTTTAATCAGGAAAAATTACGTTAGTTCATTTTTGGTTATTTTAATGCATAAAAAGATTTAAATTTCCTAACCCTGGAAAAAAATGTTTAATTTAAAAATTTATTTTTTCATCAATGCAAACCTTCATGATGTATAAAACGGTTTTTTTTTAGTTGTTATATGTACCACAAAATAACGTATGTGCCAAAAAATATTTAATATCTCATCCCTGGAAATTTTTTTTTTTAAGTTTTAAATAGACAATTGAGGAGTCCCAAAGCATGAAATAGGTTCAATTTGCAAATAAACAAAAAAAGAATCGGTTTTTGGTGTCAATTTTGCGTCGAGAAATAGATGTAAGCTTCCCAGCTCTGGAAACGTGCTTCCGATATTTCTGAATTTCAATACCACTCTATGTTAGCTCATTTCCAATAGATCAGTCCAAGAACGAAGTCTCTAGCTCTTCTGGGGGATTGGGAAATCCGATTTCACGTACAGACAGACGGACATCGCTCAATCGTCATCGCTATTCATAAGAATCCAGAATATGTAACATACTTTATGGGGTCGCATATTGATATCGAAGAGATTACACACGGAATGACAAACCTAGATATACCCTTTAACTTTTTCGTGAAGGGTATAATAAAGGCAAATTTTATATCATAGCGAATGTATGTAATTAGATATGTATGTAAATGGATACTATTATAATACACACATGTACATATATATGTAATTATGTATGAACAATATTTCGGACACGGCAACAATGTAGCGACCCATAACACAACAAATAAAACGTGTACGAATATACATATGTATTAACCTCCATTCATATGTGTGTGTACGTACGTATGTTCATTAATACATATGTACAAACTTATGTATGCACGCAAGTATGCATATCCATATACATATGTACATATTTATATAGAAGTACAGATATGCCAAATAGGTATCAAGGAATTTCCGTAAAGTAATTTTGGGTTGTCCACTTCACGATTAATCGTTCATTGGACAAGATCATTATACACAAATGAAGGAACTTAAACAAAGGTAGGTGCATACACATGCATAAATGTATATGCATGTACATATAAATATACATTATATTTTTACACATTTAGCGACGTGTGTGCACATAATGTACATATGTATGGAAGTGTGTGCATAAAAAATAGTGTACATTTGCAACAACTATATATACAAATATACATACGCATGCACATATTGATTATTTACATGCGTAGTTATTGATATATGTACATATATTCATACTAAATGCTTACGGATGTACATACAGATATGTATATGTATGTATGTACATATATATGAATATAAATACATATATTGCTCTTAACGTCTCCAAGAATTTTAAACATGGAAAATTAATTGCTAGCCGTCAAAAAAATACATACACACAGCAGCACATATTTCTTTTTAAATAAGTAATAAAAGTGAAAAATAAATTTAACCCAAAAAACTAAGTTAAACTATTTATGTAGTTCGCAAGACTGGGATTTTCGATAAGAATTTGGATTACAGCTGAATCATTGTTGTTATATATATGTACCTATTTGTAAGTATTATATATGTATGAAGGTTTCATCGGGTCATTTATTCGATTTAAGCTTTCAATGTACATATCTAGTTTGCTCATCAATCGATTTTTAGTTTAGATTTTATCCTTCTTGTCCAATGACGTGAGAAAGTATTCCAAAGAATTATTAAGTGCCCAGGAGACGTGCAAAATAAACCATCAATCAGTAAAAATGTGTTAGTGTCGTTTTATAGATGATTTTACGGAGACGCACAAATAAAACCGTCAATCAGCATTTGTATTTTGCATCTCGTCATCGGATGAAGATATGTTAATATTGATTACTTGTGCAGTTTGGTTAAAAAAAGAAAGAGTATGAAAAAGAGAAAAAAAAATTTGGATGATAATTTGTTTGCAAATATTAATTTTTTTTAACATCTACATATGTATTATTGCTTTCGAATATTGTGGTTTCAATACATTTAATAACATCTCATATTGTTTTTTTTTTCTTTCCTATTGCTAAATGCTTCTAATTGAACATTCCATACATTCTTATATCAATTTTTGATTTTCATCAATCAGAGCCGATTGTACGTCTCCAGTGCCCATTATCAAAACTTCAAACTTATCAAAAGATGGCAATATGATACACACATATAGTTTTTGACTTCCAGACGAGCAAATGTATGTATATATATGCATATGTTTACTGGGATTAAGTTGCGCACATACATACAATAAAATATAATGTCTTCATCAACCAAACCAGAGAACAAGTTCTACTCAATTTGCCTTATGAAATTCAATGTGTTCCATTATATGAATTTGTATTATTCTTGAAGGCAGGAAAAATAACAAAAAGTAGTTTTCATGTTAAACTGGATTGTTTTGTTATCATACCCATGACGATTGTATAGAAAGGCGTTTTTATTGTTATATTATTGTTCTTGATAGTTTTCTTACCCTATACCCAGAGTTCCCAGTTGTTCTCAAAACCTTATCGCTAATCTTTCATAGAGGTACATACATTTGTATGGATGTACATATGTATAATGACCTTTTTACAGTTTTACTGATTTCGTGCTGTTTATATTGCATTGCAGAGTAGCTAGTTACGTATTCTCAAATTTTATATACAGATGTATTTATGTATGTATGTATGTATATGTTTATGTATATGAAGACATATATACATATGTATAAGAATGTAGGTTGAACTTGTTTATTGTTATACATATGCACTAACTTTAGTGACACGTCATTTTCTGCAGCCAACTTCAATTATATATTTCATAAACTTGGCGGCACGGTCAGATTTGTATCCCTTTTTATTCGTTCTGTTTTCGTGCACTAGGCTCGAAAATAACACAGCACATACCTACATACATTTGTACTTACATACGGATATGTATAAATACATATCGGTGTTTTTCAACTGAAAAAATTTTCCATTGAAAATTTTCGGTTCCACAACATTACGCGTCTTTGTTGTATAATATATTATGCATTAAAATATTATAGAACTTGAGAAAATTAAGAAGTTATTCCAACAAACTAAATAACATACATAAGTATGTACATACATATGTACATCAATTGCGTAAACTCAACCACCTATTAAAAGATTATCAAACACCAACATCTTCGTACAAAAATGTTTGAAACGAAAGAGTTAAATTTGGACCCACATCTGGATTATAAAATTATTTCCATTATTCAAATTAAATTTTCTGTACTGTTTTTATACAATATTTTATTCATATGTGTGTAGTAAATTGCCCCTTAACTTGGACTACATTCCTCAACTGAGCTCCAACATATGTAAGTACATATTTGGAGTATTCACACCTCGTGCTATATAGTCATATTGTTATAAAATCATATAATTTTAGACTATTTTAAAAAAGTTGTTGCTGTGCTTCATATAAAAAACTCATAGTTTAATAGCACTCTTTCAGGTATGAATGCTTTTACATAGGCGAACGTTGAAATTTTAAAATTTAATTATAAGCTAACTGTGTCAGCTGATCCAACCTGATATATGGCAAACTGTGTAAATACTTACTTCAGTGTAAGAAAATGTTGCCGTAACGTCGCTACCTGCAGAAAATATAATTTTATTTTAAGGTTACGTGACAGTTGGAAGACCGTGCTGGACTGTGTGTATGTTGAATAAGAACATATTGGTACTTATTTTTCTTTTGATATGTTTAGTTGATATACATATGTATGTACATATATGTATAAAGACATGGTATACGTATTTTATATGTTAAATTTCCTAAAGAAATGTTTTGATCTCATTAAAATATGGCATTTCTGGATGCGGTTGTCAGTTGCAGAAGGTCTCTCATCCGTTTGTACATCAATTTATACATATGTATACGTTATATAGTAAAATATTTAATATGCGTTGCAATATGGAAATATGTACATGTGTTGAGTTTAATAAATTTAAGGCAAGGAATGACTCATTGTCCTATTAGATGTGTAAATTGGTGTTTCTTTTGTCTATCAGTACCTTTTAATTAATTTGCGTACTTTTCCAACACAAACGCCAATAATATAAACATATTGAAGTGCCATCAATGTTGTATGTATAATAATGTCGTTGTATATAAATAATTATTGGTTGTTGGTTTATGTGAAAGACAGATGACAGGATTTTAAGGATGCTATAAGTATAGCAACATTTACGTATAAAGAAAAGCTACATTTAGATTACATATAAAATTTCAACGTTCGGGTGTTCCAATCTTAAGTTATGACGGGTTGTTTACACTAGTCATATATTTCGTGCTATTATCTAACAATTTATGACTATAGTGTGAATCCCCCAAATATATTTTAAAATTTGCTAACGACGCCTTATGATATACACAATTAGAATTCAAATAACAATATCTAAATAGCGCTATTCCCAAAAATTTCCAGCGAAAAAGTTCAATGTATTCCAAAAATCATTTTAAGATTTTCTCGATGTTACTACCTCCAATCATGAAAACAAATCCTCTATGTCTTAAACTGGAAACGCTGCCTACACCACCTTTTCACGGTGTTACTACATACATATGTATGTATGTATGTACCTGAAAGTTAAGTGTGTATACAAGGGATGTTCACACGATGCATTAAAACAACACAACCTCCGAAGCTATTCGCTAGACAATACAAAACACCCAGGGTCTACAGCGGAAGTTGCCATTAAGCTGGATTCACCCATGGTTTCAGTACAATATTGACGTTCCACAACATTTCTAGTTTTTTGAGAGTATGCTCTGAAGCGATTCACCCACTTCGCACATTTGTTCTGCAACATTAAGGCTACCATATGAAATAATTTTGTAAACTATGTGTGTGAGTTTTACAATTGAGCAATACCACTATTTATTTAATTTTATTTATAACAATATTCACAAGATATATATTTTTTAATACCAAACAATACAAAACAAGTGCTCCTTATTTTATTATATACACAAACAATATTAAACAAGTGTGTTGTTACACATACAAAAGTATAAAACAAGTTCTGTATTTTACTATACATACATATGTAAATATAATATGCTGTGGCATCTCAGTTCTACTTCACTTAAGAAATTAAACTTTCTGGCAGCACAGTGGCAATGTTTCGGAACGGAATTAAAATTAAACCAATTCAGGTTCAGAAACATGTTACTCTCTTTCGCTCTCTCTCTCTTTCTAACTCTCTAAAACAGAAACGTCAAACTACATTTTAAAAAATGTTTCAGAACGTGAAATTCGTTCTGAAACCATGGGTGAATCCAGCTTAAGGAAATTACTGAAAGACTCAATTTCCAAATAAATACAACTCGCTTGTCCGCGGATACTTTCCATAAGTCATTATTGAATTATGCACAAAGCAATGACCTATACTTACTCGGCAATACCTACGCAGTGCGTTTGAGTGACGAATTTAACATACATATATGTATCTATATACAGTGGACTCCCGATAATTCGTAATCGCAAGGGACCGACCATTTCTTACGAATTATAGGGGTTTTCGATGTAGCGGGGTTTCGATTTAACGAGGTTAAAACAAAATGAATGCGAATTAACGGGGTTTTTCAGTTTATTTACTAAAACGATAAATTTTTAACTTTTTTGCATATAATGGCTTTTTATAACTTTTTTTCCGATAGTAATAGGCCATTAATCGGAATGTTAGACTGCCGGCATTGTGTAAACCATAAAACTAAAGACTTTTCAAGCTCTGGATATTCCGGTAGTTTTTCCCGCTTTAGCTTACTGCTAAATAAATTCTTTTTTGAAGGATTGAAGTAAGAGCTAATGGAGAAATTTTAAATCGCTTAGCAACGTCAATTTTTTTCTCTCCATTGTCAATGCCAGCAAAAATTTGTTGTTTTTGTAACACCGACAGAGTTTTGCGCGTGCGCTTTGACATTTTTCTTTGTTATTCATGTAACAAACTTATCTTAAGAAAATAAACACAGGCACAAACAAAAAATCATTCTTTCCATGTTTCTATTGCTTTTTATTACGAATTATAAGTGGTAGTAAGAAAAATATTACGATTTATAAGAGGTAAAGAAGGTTTTACATATTTGAAAAAATTACGAATTAGCGAGGGGACAAAAATTTATAGAAATTTTACGAATTAACGAGATTTTTTCAAGGGACCGACTGTTTATTACGAATTATCGGGAATTACGATATATCGGGGTACGAATTATCGGGATTTGACTGTATATATATATATATATATATATATATATATATATATATTCATATATATATATATATATATATATATATATACATATATATATATATATATATATATATATATATATATACATATATATATATATATATATATATATATATATATATTATAGGTCTGCAACGAATAAGATTTCGGATAAGTCAAGACATTCGAACAAAACGCGAGTAATGTAGAGAAGAGAAGGTTTGATGGACGAATACCAACGGGTATATAGCCGACTTCGTACTTGTTCAGTAAATACGGAACATACAAAAATGAGAACATAAGAAAAATAAGTTCATCAAATTTTATGTTCGTACTCATTTTACTTCAAATACTTTAATAACAATGTTAAATTTCATAATGATGTTATTATTTTCTATATTTTCTGCTACTGAAAACTTTTCTAATTGTTTGAAGCCTCAAGATTACTGCATATATGGCTTTGATTAAAATTTTCCGTGAAATTGAACTTTAGAAAATTGTAAAAAACACATTGAATTATTTTGAAGTAGATTAATCAAGAGTCTAAAACTAACAAATAAATTAATTAATGGTTGTGGAAATATACATACCAATAAATATTTGTAATTGTGAATATATAATTATATATGTACTAATACTTGCCTCATTTATTTCCATTTTCTTAAATTAACCACCTTACTATGCAGACATACATAGATTCAGACTAATAGTTTTAGTCTAAAACTTAACATAAAAATCATTTCTTTTATCTGTAAACCTTCATGTGGAACTTATTGTACAATGTAAAGCTTGATCTTCAATTCTTACTCGACTTGTTTGATGAATGACTCGAACATAATATTAAGCAGTACGTTTATAGGCGACTAAACAACAAAATTGTTCCTTGATGTTGTTATTTTAGAAAACAGGCACATTTTGTTGTAGAGCATATTACAGTAGGAATATATATATTATATGTTCAAGCAAAGACTCTATAACATAAAGATGTTGCACGCCATATATTATTAAAATTCAAATATTTTTTGCTTCTCAACGATGCGGGGGACAAATATGTAGCAACGAAATTCAATGGTTCATTCTCATGTTATTTGCAAACACAATTTTTGAGTAACTTCATATATTTTCTTACACTGTGTTGTTATATATGTACATATGTATACTTGTATAGATGTACATTCATACATACTTGTGCTGTTATTTTTTTATAATAAATTTTCCTAGTATTGCAAAACCGTAGAAGACTGTTCTTTTCTAGTTTTGCCTTTTCCAACATATGTAAATTTTTAATTTCTTTAATGTTTACTCGACACACTAAACACGGTTCGATGAAAACAACGTACATAAGTATGTTACAAATATGGAATAGATATGCTTAATGTAATAACTTTACTGCGTAAGCATTCTTCATGGGAGACTTATCTACATATAAGTACAAATCATCAAGTGGTCAGAAAGTTAACATTTTCAATCATCATAAGAGGGTTTCCTCTTAATATGTGTTATTGCCAATAAAGTAATTTTAAATTAAATACTATGGATATTTTATTTTACGAAGTTGAAAGTGAAAGTAGTCTTCAAAAATTGCACATTAATAATATACACGTGTATGTATGTAGGTATTAACATTTCGGTGCTAGTCGATAAATATTTGTTTCTAAAAAATTAAATATGTACGTATTCTTTTCCCTACATTAATACAAGCATTTGTAAAACTAATTTTCTTATTCACATACAGTGTGGCCATAGCTCTTTTGGAGCTAAATTTAGCTTTGTTTTTTAATGTTTAGCTGGAAATATTTAATTTAGCTCTTGGCTTTTTTTCAGTTTTTTTCAACAATGTTTAGCTTTTTCTTTAATTTGAATATCATGTAATATATTTCAAAATAAATAAAAGTTATGTTTATGAACATAATCCTTGCTTAATAAATAATTTTATCTCTTTAACTTTTATTTTCGTTCTGAATTTTATGTTGTTATTGACTCAATGTTTCTTATTTAAATGAACCAAATATATATGTATATTTATAATTTTTATACCTACAGAAACAACATTCTAGGTATAAAAATATAGATATAATGAAAAGTTGCTATTGCAAAGCTATAAAAACATTTGGCTTTATTTATTGGCTTTAAAATTCCTTTTTCAGGTTTTTTAGCTCTATTTTAAACCTGATTTAGCTTTATATTACTTTAAAATCTGGTCACACTGTTCACATAAATTTTTTATGAAAAAAATAAATAGAAAATACACAGAAGTACAAACACACATATTAAATTTAAAATATTCTCTCCTTTGATATTTCTCTCCACAAGTTTCTCTGGCTAAGAGTAAAAATTTCTTACTCTCTTTAATGGTAACTATTATAAATCCCATCAACATTTTACAACCGGCATATCAATGTATGGAAGTGCAACATCTTTATATTATAATCTTTGGTACAACCTTTGCCATATTAGGAGTAATTTTCTCTTCAAATACATTTGTGCAGAGTTCTAATATATATATATATATATATATATATATATATATATATACATATATATATATATATATATATATATATACATATATATATATATATATATATATATATATACATATATATATATATATATATATATATATATATCAAAGTGTATTTGTGTATTGTGTTGACACTTGCACATTGTTGTACATATTAGTATTTTTGCAATTTATTTTTTAATTGATTTCTAAGTTGGTACTAATCAACATAATATATATATATATATATATATATATATATATATATATATGTATGTATATATACATATATATATATATATATATATATATATATATATATACGATATATTAAGGGGGGTCATATTGTATGGAACGATTTTTTTTTGATGAAGCGTATAGCAAACGTTATATATAAAAGATTTTGAGAAATTTTGCTCAAAAGACTATAGCTCTAAGTTGAATTTGGAGCCCCCAAAATATTAAAATAGAAATTTTTCCATATATACATAGAACAATTTAATTAAATTCCTCATAAAATCGGATAGAATTATAGTAGATTTCTCAATCTGGGCTTGTTTGAAAGGTATTGTAAGGTATCACCTTTCAGAATCTGTATCGATACCAATTTTTTTTAAATTTTTAGTAGATATATTATGAGTTTTTTGTCGAAAAATAGCCTAAAATTAACTTTTAACTAATAAAAAAGGTCAGATAATTTCCAATAACTTTTAATACCCTCAATTTTTTGTTTCCGAACTCCTTTTTGTAGGAAAACCGATCTGAAAAATATCAACATTTTCAAGGTTTCAACAAAAGAACACAATTTTTTTATACTTTTAATTCAATTTATTTTTAAATATTATTCTCGACCTACAATTTAATGTTTTAACGTGGTAATATTTTTTAAGGTCCTTTTTACTTCTATTCGAGGAGTTTTCTTACGACTTTCTAATGTCAATGCCGAAACTCCTTCACGATTCGTTTCTATAACTCGTTTTGAAACACTCGTTAATAATAGTACATGTCTTTCTGTTCCTTGTATGTGCATTGGAATTTGTGGCTCAGCCAGTGGTGGTTCATCGAAATCTAAGTATTTTACCAAGTGATGATATGGAATCTGTCGAGCAAATGCTGGTTCAAATAATATATCGTCGTTATTAATATCAACCATATTGACATAATCGGTAGAATCGAAATTTAAGATATATTTTTTGTAAACTCTGAGTTTAGTTGGATTTTTAGGATAGTGTAAAACCTTTTTGATAGCTCTATCCGGTATTGTTTTTCGATAATCAAATAACATTGTTAATAAGATATTTTCTGGATGTGCGTAATATGAGTTGTTTTGAATTACACCATCTACAATATTACGAAAGTTTGGTTGTAAGTATCGTGTACAACGTATAAATTTTAATAAAAGTGCACTGCCGTACAGAATAGAGTTATAAAACTTCACATTGAAGTACATTGCACATAAACTGTAATAATATAAACTGCCAAAGTTTTTAAATTGGTGGATGGTGTATTAGTTGTTACATATAATCGTAGTAATCTACTTGCTTTGGTTAACCAACGAGAATGTGCTATTGGACCTGGTTTAATGTTAGTTAAATCAATTGAAGCAATACCATTCCAAATTGCTTTAGTTATTTGATATAAATATTTAACATCTGTTAATAGTTCGAGCTCATGTTCATGATCCATCCTTGCAGGCATATTCTCCAGGGGTATTGGATCAAAATCAGCTACTACCTGAAAAATGAAATGCTTGGATCAATTAAAATGCAATTATTTTATTTTAACTTTATTCCACTCAAAAAAGTAAAATAATGACAATAAATAATAATAATAAATGATGATATTAAGATCGCAGTTCCCACATTGGCTGGTACAGAACTGCTATTAAAGTATGCAAGCTGTTCCGCAGAAGTGGCTCTTTCAACAGATTAGTTTGTGGAAAAAATTTATAAGATTTAAGGTTTCTTTTATGGCGATAACTGCTAGGGATCTGCAGTTCAACTTAACAACGAACCTCACAAATTTATACAAAACTATGGAATATCTGGATTTCGTTGGCCAGAAAAAGCGTGTTTTCTTTTTAAATGGTATGAAGTGACTTCATGGTTAGTGACTTTTTAAAAGAAGGAGGTGATTTATATTTTGCCATGACAAAATCTCTTAATCAGGACAAGTTAGAAAATACATTTTCTGTACTGCTGCAAAAGGGAGGAAACAATAGCAACCCTTCCATAGCCGAGTTAAATACTGTTTTGGAAAAAATTCATGGTTGCTAAAATTATTCAATCAAGTTTTCCCAGTAAATGTGAAGTCGAACAAGAAGAGATTGACTAAATTGTTACATATGATATATGTTTACCTAAAAGTAATGATTATATATGTATATACTCTTCAAGTGAACATACTGAAATAGGCTCTAATGAAAGGGTTGATGTTGATTTTTACGACGACGTATATGCAGATAACTTTTCAGAAGATATTTTTATTAATTCTGAGAACATAAATTTTGAACTGGTTTCCATGAGATACTCGTTGGGTATGTTGCATTTAAAATTATTCCAAAATCGCAATGCGAAAAATGTTGTAATGAGCTTAGGAAGATGGATGAAGTTTTAACCGCCCCAAGCGAGCTTTTTATATTCTTTTAGGGATATCAATCTCTGACAGATTTTGGAAATTTAGATGCTCTATCAGACAAAGTAAAGGATGCGAGTAAAAACCATATCTTAATATATCACAATATATTTAAAACTGAACCAGAACGAAATGGTGTTTTTTCTAAATATATATATATATATATATATATATATATATATATATATACAGATATGAAAGTTTTGTTCGTTTTTCGCAATATAAAAATTTTCACAGTGTGTATTTGTTGACAAATTCTGGAATTTAATATCTTCTTCTTCCTCAATTTCATCTAAATCTATGGTTGGAATGGCTTCCGCCTTTAATTTTTCAAAATGACGGTCGCATATATAAAGATTTATTTTACTTAAAATGTCTTCTAGATCTTTTGCATATCTTTACGCAGCATTTCATGCCCGATATTAAATTGTTTATTTTTCTTAATTGTATTCATCATGTATCGTAAAGAAAATTACACGCGCACAAAAAATACACGTCTTGCACTGTGAAAAGCTGACAATAATTAAAAATATTGTAGCAAAATCCTTAAAAATGTTTTAAAATGAAAATATAGTTTTTTGTAAAGAACTTCAAAAAAGTTTGCTTGTATATTTTTGCTTGTGTTTTTTCCACTTTCCCTTCAGTTCCATAAGTTAAATTTGATGAAACCAACTTTAAGCAAGTACGATGACCACCGACCCAATATGTTGGTTTCTGCTTATTACTTCGTTTTTCCCCCTCCGGCAACGAAAGGGATTTTAAAATTTTATTCCATGCCTTGTTTGAAATGCCTCTTCTTATAGTGTGTATTCTTTGCTTAAACTTATGGTATGAATGAATCATTTCCCATTATTATAAAAATCGTATTAGAGTACAACATATAAAAAAAATATTCTACCTTCTCATGCTTCACGGAAAGAATATAGTTTTTACTATGCGCGAAATTCTCACAATAGCTAAAAAACACGAGGTACTGCTGTGATGAATGTGTTTAAAAAGCACAATAGCCTCAGAGGGAAGTATATTATTAATATAACATTTAATTTAATTTAATTGTTGTATAAATCAGTAAACAATTTGTTAATTTCAGGATGATACCTGCACCGATTGAAGAGGAATATTGCTACTTTTTCACTGCGTCATCACTTTAATACCCTTTCTTTCAAAATCGAATCGTTTTTACTTTTTAATATGTTTAATATTATTATTTTAGAAAATAACACAATATAAGAACCAGGTTCGACTGCCAACTAAGTCATGAATATGTTTCAATATTGAAGGTCTCTGGATATTACCGATAAGAATTGACACCATCTCATATTAAAGAGTAAAAAACAGTAAAAGTTCACGTACGATGTAAAAAGTTCAAGTAGTAATAACAAATTTTCTGTCTTCAGATCTGTTCTCTAACACTATCCTCTTCTTTCTAACCCCGGACAAATGCACTGCATACACATACATATAGGGGTAAGCCCCCTAGTGCTTAGTGCTTATTAATGCTAATTATTGAAGACCACAAGCAAAAGTTATAATAGAAAACGGATATAGTCGCGAGACTCTCCTAATCTATTAGATACAATAGATATTTTTTGGGGTATTCACACTGTGTGCTATTTTGTCGCAATGTCATAGTCATAATATCTTAGACTAGTTTAAAAAAGTTGTTTTTGTGCTGCATATAAAAAGTCATAAAATAATAGCACTCTTTCGGGTATGTTTTTCTTATGTCATAAAATAGCTCTAGAGATCTGAGTCGAACGGCTGAAAATCTTTAGACGAGACGACGGTGGTATACATTTGCCGCTGTTACTTATATATGATTCACCACAATATCTGGATAAGAAATTATTCATACCTATACGTCTGTACATTAAATCACATTTTTATAACATAAAAAAATTAAAGGAGAACTAAATCGCAAAAACTAAATATGTATATACCAGTGAAAAATTTTTCTCGTTTAACTTACGTAGCTGGCAGCCACTGAAAGTTTTTCCGTATGCCGCCGCAAAGAAAATGTATTCAGCTCATATCAAATGTATTGTTATCTTATCAGCTGACCTATATTTCAAATAGCATACTATAACTACGTTCACACTAGTCACATTATTCGTGCTACTATTTTATGACTTATGACTCCAGTGTGAATACTCCAATTGTAAGTATTTTGTTCTGTTAATTATATCTGCGACACCTAATTAGAAACAATTTCACATTATTAGATTAAAAAGAATTATATTAAGCTGTTTGACTTACTTTCTGTTAATACCTTAGTTCAAAGCCCTTTTACTTTATAACTACCTCACAGCGGTTCTGCAATGATACTATTAGATGTCGACATTGCTCTACAGGTATCGCCTCCCACGCTTTTTTACTTCATCACAAAGAACCGCCATATTTGTAATATTTTTGCCACTAATGGCTATTTTTACGTCCCCCATAGATGTTCTATAGGGTTTAAGGCGGAGCTGGACGATGGCCACTCCAAAATATAGATAGAATTATCGTCAAAGATTTTTTTGTCAGCCTCGCCGTGTGCTTCGGATCGTTATCCTGCTAAAATTGCAGGCAAATTTTCCTCAGCATCACATTATTTAGAGTTTCTATGTATATTTCCGTATTCAATATCCCATCAATTTTTTTAATTGGACCAACGCCGAATTAAAAAAATTTATGGGATGTTAAATATTGTTGCCGATCTTAACCGCACGATATCAAACTAAAACTGACTCAATTATTGTCCATCAATTTCCACATACACTGCTACAATAAATATTAGAATCTCCCATAATGTTCTCGATTTAGAATTACAGGTTAATGAAACATACTCTATTATAATTGAAAATTGAAAATAAAATCTAAATTTTTAATCGATTTTTATGGTTTAACGCTGAAAAACGCAGCGCAGCAAAGCCCACCTACAGAAAATAGAATTTTACGCAGAAATACGCAAGAGTGATGGCATCTATGTATGTTAAATGAGAGTGCGACACCAAAGGTTTTATTTTTGTACTTTGGTTTGATGTTTGAACATTTAGTTGATACATTTGTAGATATACATAGCATATTCAATAAATTAATATGCTATATGTATAACTTGTTTTACTTTATAAAATCACAAAAGACTGTAAATATTTTTTGTACAATAATAGGTTAATGTTATACATACGTATGTATATGCAGATATATGAACGCATGGGCATAAATTTATGTGGTACCAATATTACTGCATATGTAATTTATGTATGTACATGCAGGCAAATGTGTCGATAATGTTTAGCGACCAGTGATATGCCATTGACACAACCCGATAACAATAAACACAATCTTGCACTAATGCAGGTCAGAAAAATTAGAAACCATAATCATGACTGAAGGCGAAGTCAATCTCGGGATCTTAGGCATCGTAGTCTTGTGTCCACTACTTCAGCCAGTAGCACCCTTATAAAATAAATGTATTAATAAAATTATAATTTAGCTATGCATATAATGAAGATATTACATCGATCACAAGCTTAAAATAATATATTGTACTATTTATGCAATTTCGTACGTTTTCTGTACAAACGCTAAAAGGAAAGTGCCATCACTGTTTCAAGCAGATTTATTGATTTTTCGTTTTTAAATGATAAACCCCACATGCTAAATAGTATTCTGTGAAATTTCGCACAAACGTAAAAAGTTTAAACAAATAAACATATATTTTCCATATCCATTTTACAATATACATATGTATCTACTTTTTTTAATAATACCACTCAAATAACCTGAAACCAGGGATGCCCAGCTCATGAAACAATTGTTTGTTGAGAACTCACACATATGCTTATGCTCTTTCATTTAGGCGTTGACAAGTGTACATGTTTAGGGAATGCTTTGTTGCTTTTTTTCAGGTTCACACTCAAAAAATGTTGTGCGGCCATTCAATGAAATGTTGCTCTTTCATTTAGTCCTCAATGAACAAGCCATGAATGCCCAAGCATCGCGACTGTTTTTATTTTTTATTATTATATGATTAGAATCGTTTATATAAGATTCACAATTGCAATCTTTTATTTGAAAAAAAAAATTTTTTTGATTTTTTATACTGAATTATACTAATAAGTTGTTTTGTTTTTGTTAAAAAAAATTTATGCACAATATAACATATATATCATATTAACATCTTTTATTTTTATAGAGTTTATATATAATTGAGCGTTTTGATTTAAAATTTTAAAAATTAAGTTGAATTATTTTATTTAAAAATATGTACATAATATATTTATATGTTTGCTTCTTAATATCAATATCATTTTTCCGTTTTTTAATCTCTTACTAACATTATAATTAGGCTGTAAATAAATAATTTCTATCAATTTGTTATTTTTCTCTGATTCACTAATCCACAAGAAAAAATTTTTGGGTATCACTGCCTTAAACACTACAATTTGTTGTATGTACATATACATATATGTATGTATATCAGTGATGCCCAAAAAAATTTTTCTTGTGCATTAGTGAGTAAGAGAAAAATAACAAATTGAGAGAATGTATTTATTTACAGCCAAATTATAATGTTAGTAAGAGATTGAAAAACAGAAAAATTATATTGATATTAAGAAGCAAACATATTAATATATGTATGTACATATTTCTAAATAAAATAATTACACTTAATTTTTTAAATTTTAAATCAAAGTACTCAATTATATTGCGCATAAATTTTGTTTAACAACAACAAAACAACTTATTATTATTAGAATTCATTATAAAAAATCAAAAAAGTTTCTCGAAAAATAAAAGATTGCAATTATGAATCTTATATAAACGATTCTAATCATATAAAATAAGAAATAACAAGTAAAAGTGCTATATTCGGCTGTGCCGAATCTTATATACCATTCACTAACGTACGTCTGCTTTCTAACTTATAAAATAGTTTCAGTTAGCAAAAAATAAAAACAACTTCAGTTGCGTTTTTTGGTTACTTAAAAAAAATATTCCAAATTTCCCACCCTTGGAAAAGAAATTTTAATTTTTGAAATTTTTTTTAGCAATAGAAGTCCTCATAAAGTGTGAAGCGGTTGTATTTAAGCAAAAGTACAAATTTTTAACCATTTTGGTAACGTTCATGTTATACAAAATATTGCAGTATCCAACCCTGGAATCGAAATTTTTATTTTTTTTTTATTTTTAATACCAATTTTGTTTTGCCGAAATAAAAAATAATTTTAACTTGGAAAAAAACGACATTAATTGATTTTTGGTTATGTATTGTATAAAAAAATTTTAAATTTCGGAACCCTGGATGGGAACTATAAATTTTTAAATTTATTTTTAATTGATGCAAATCTTCATGATACCAAAAATGGTTTTATTTAAGAAAAACTTAAAATTTTTAAACATTTTAGTTACTATATGTACCACAATATACCAAATGTGCAAAAAAAAAATTCCCACTCCTGGAGACGAAAACTAAATTTTTTAAAATAATGTTTTATCAATGCAAGTCTTTATGATGTATAAAGCGGTTTTGTAAAAGAAGAACTAAAATTTGTAACAGTTTATAACACTTTCATGTACTACAAAACATTGCAGTATCCAACACTGGAAACGAAATTTTGATTTCTTTTAAATTTTTGATACCAAATTTGTTTTGCCAGAATAAAAAATTATTTTAACCAAGAAGAAACGACGTTAATTGATTTTTGGTTATGTTATTGTATTAAAAAATTCAAATTTCCTAACCCTGGATGGGAACTTTAAATTTAAAAATATTTTTTCATCCATACAAATCTTCATGTTACCAAAAACGGTTTTATTTAAGAAAAACTTAACATATTTATATATTTTAGTTATTATATGTACCACAAAATACCGAATGTGCCCAAAAAATATTTCAATTTCCGATCCCTGGAGGCGAAAATTAAAACTTTTTAAAATAAGTTTTACCAATGCAAATCTTCATGATGTATGAAGTGGTTTTATTTAAGAAAAACTACAAATTTGTAACCATTTCTGTCACTTTCATGTACTACAATATATATCAGTTTTCGAGCCCTGGAATCGAAATATGTTTTTTTTTTAATTTTTGATACCAATTCTGTTTTACCAGGACAAATAATAATTTTAACCAGGATAAAAAGACGTTAGTTGATTTTTAGTTATTTTAATGTACAATAAATATTAAACTTTCCTAACCCTGGATAGGAATTTTTAGTTTTTTAAATTTTTTTCCATCTATGCAAATCTTCCTGATGTATAAAATGGTTTTATTTAAGAACAACTTAAAATTTTTAAACATTTTAATTATTATATGTACCACAAAATACCGAATGTGTCAAAAAAAACTTAAATTTCCGATCCCTGGAATCGAAAATTTAATTTTTTTAAAACTCTGTTACCAATGGAAGTCTTCATGATGTAGAAAGCGGTTTTATTTAAGAAAAATTACAAATTTGTTACCACTTTCGTTACTTTCATGTACTAAAAAATATTGCATTACCGAACCCTGGAATCGAAATTTTGATTTTTTTTAATTTTTGATACCAATTTTGTTTTGCCTAAATAAAAAGTAATTTTAACCAGGAAAAATGACGTCAGTTGATTTTTGGTTAGTTTATTGTATAAGAAAAATTTGAATTTCCTAACCCTGGATGGGAACTTTAAATTTTAAAATTTTTTTCATCGATGCAAATCTTCATTACACCAAAAACGGTTTTCTTTAAGAAAAACTTAAAATTTTTAAACATTTTAGTTATTATATGTACCACAAAACACCGAATGTACCAAAAAAAAAAATTTTAATTTCCCATCCCTGGAAAAAAATTTTTTTTAAAAGTTTTAAATGGACAATTGAGGAGTCCCAAGGCATGAAATAGGTTCAATTTTCAAATAAGCAAAAAAATAATCGGTTTTTGCTGTTAATTTTGCGTCGATAAATAGGTGTAAGCTTCCCAGCTCTGGAACCGTACTTCCGATTTTTCTGAATACTAAGTTAGCTCACTTCCAATCGATCAGTCCAAGAATGAAGTCTCTAGCTCTTCTGGGGGCTTGGGAAACCCGATTTCACGTACAGACAGACGGACATCGCTCAATCGTCATCGCTATTCATAAGGATCCGAAATATATATACTTTATGGGGTCGCATATTGATATCGAAGAAATTACACACGGAATGAGAAACCTAAATATACTCTTTCACATTTTTGTGAAGGGTATAAAAAGGAGCCGCTACGTGTGCGCATTCATGGCTTGTTCATTGAGGACTATATGAAAGAGCATTAACATGGCATTGAATGGCCACCCAACTTTTTTTGAGTGTTAACCTGAAAAAAAGCAACAAATACGTCGCTACCCTACAAGAACTGAATGACCGAAACTAATACACACACAATATATTTACCTACACATTTATAAAATTTTTTTTTAAAACAAAACATATGGTTATCACTACTAATGGAGTGCTACATCAACGGTGACAAATGTACATGTCGTAGTTTTATTTTTGACATTTTTATATAATTTTTCAGTTGTAGTGCAAGATACATGGAAGAAAATTCAATAGTTCTTAAATTTAAATAATTTTGGCAGCAATATACATACTACGTAAACACCTGTAAGTATATGTAATATTAATAATAATAAAACATTAAAGGTGGCAAATGTAATAAAAAACATGTGTCTTATGCAGGAACCGTTGCGCGAGGAGCAGAACCCACTAAATAAGAAGGATATTTCGATCAACTCAGTGATAATTGTGAGTATTAAAAAGTCCTGATCTTTGCTTCCCATTTGTATTAAAATCTTTGATATTTACCAGGTCATATCAAAACACTGATACTGATGGAGTAAAAGTGGAAACATAAGTAAAAAATACATAACAGATATGTACATATATATATTTTGTTTGTATATAATTTTGTGTTGTGTTGTATTTAATTGTGTTTAGAAGTAATAAATTTAATGTCAATAAAATAATGAAATTAAAATTAAACATGTTTTATTTCATCGAATTTGGTTAGGTTAGGATTGTTAGCAATTCCATCATTTGTGACACCATACCCATCAGGCATGACTGTCAGCAGTGACACCATATCCATCAAGGGTGACCGGTCACCACTGAAACCATACCAGTCATTAGTGAAAAATGTATATAGAACAGCAACATTAGAGTAAGCAGATCTAATATATATTAAACAGGCAATATTATCCACAAGTTAGAGAGGGATGCAAGATCACACGTACACAAAGTTTCTATCATTTTTCTCACATTGGCCTTAATAAAGTGATAGAAACTTTGTTCTACGTGCTGATGGAAATTTTTTCAGGAGTGACAGGCATATGACCGGTCATATGACCGACACTGTTCTTGTAGGGTAGATATGTACTCTTGTCGACTTATCGTCAACGACTAAATGAGAGAGCATAAGAATATGTGTGAGTTCTCTCCAAATAATTGTTTTATGAGCTGGGCATCCCTGTTCTACACTCTCTACACCAGTGTTACGCACCACTACATAAACACATTTAGAATGTATTTGAAGCAGCGAAACTATATACAGTCTATACTGTTTACTTCTCATATGGATTGAAATTTTACAACAATTCATTACATAAACATACGTTTGTGTAGGAGAAAAAATTCTGTCTATGATAGTTAGAAGTGGAAAAATTGATTTCAATTACTTTATGACACAAAGTGATATAAATCAATATATCCAGACTAACTAGTTAACGCATTAACAAACAATATGCATAAGTTCCACAAAGCTCTAGAACTTCAACTTTAAATAAAACAAAATTGTAAATTTAGCAACAGTTAAAATTCAGCGATTTTTGCAGATATACATATATTATGTGAATGTATGTGAAATTAAAAAAGCTGAAAGCCTTTTTTGTTCCTTTGTTGGATTTGTTTATGTTTGGTTTTAGTTTTTGGACAATGAAACCATTTTAAAGTACACTATCAATATGTTTTTTGTAAAAATTTTTACATTCATAAACGTCAACAATTTGTTAAACGTCAACACCCGCGGTTTTAATTAGTTGACGTTTTCCCGAGTGCACTGTACAAGAAAATATATTGATCACAATAGAAACTGCAATTATAAACTCCATTCGTTGTCTTTTGCTCTATAGCACAAACTTTTTGTGACAAGCGGCTTTGTGCGATATATATAAAGCTGGATTCACCCATGGTTTCAGAACGATATTGACGTTCGATAACATTTCTAGTTTTTTGAGAGTATGCTCAGAAGCGATTCACCCACTTCGCGCATTTGTCCTGCAACATCAAGGCTACCATATGAAATAATTTCGTAAAATATGTGTGTGAGTCTTACAATTGGGCAATATCACTATTTATTTAATTTTATTTATAACAATATTCACCAGTTATATATATTTTAATACAAAACAAATGCTCCGTATTTTATTATATACACAAACAATACGAAACAAGTGTGTTGTTATACATACAAAAGTATAAAACAAGTTCTGTATTTTATAATACAAATGTACATATAATATGCTGTGGCATCTCAGTTCTACTTCACATAAGAAATTAAACTTTCTGGCAGCACAGTTGCAATGTTTCGGAACGTGAATTAATATTAAACCAATTCAGGTTCAGAAACATGTTACTCTCTTTCGCTCTCTCTCTCTTTCTAACTCTCTAAAACAGAAACGTCAAACTACATTTTAAAAAATGTTTCAGAACGTGAAATTCGTTCTGAAACCATGGGTGAATCCAGCTTAAGGAAATTACTGAAAGACTCAATTTCCAAATAAATACAACTCGCTTGTCAGCGGATACATTCCATAAGTCATTATTGAATTATGCACAAAGCAATGACCTATACTTACTCGGCAATACTTACGCAGTGCGTTTGAGTGACGAATTTAACATACATCGATTGTCTTGACTTATCCGAAATCTTATTCGTTGCAGACCTATAATATATATATATATATATATATATATATATATATATATATATGTATGTATATATATATATATATATATATATATGTATATATATATATATATATATATATATATATATATATATATATACATATGTATATATATATGTATATATATATATATATATATATATATATATATACATATATATATATATATATATATATATACATATATATATATATATATTTTAGGTCTGCAACGAATAAGATTTCGGATAAGTCAAGACAATCGAACAAAACGAGAGTAATGTAGAGAAGAGAAGGTTTGATGGACGAATACCAACGGGTATATAGCCGACTTCATACTTGTTCAGTAAATACGAAACATACAAAAATGAGAACATAAGAAAAATAAGTTCATCAAATTTTATGTTCCTACTCATTGTACTTCAAATACTTTAATAGCAATGTTAAATTTCATAATGATGTTATTATTTTCTCTATTTTCTGCTACTGAAAACTTTTCTAATTATTTGAAGCCTCAAGATTACTGCATATATGGCTTTGATTAAAATTTTCCGTGAAATTGAACTCTAGAAAATTGTAAAAAACACATTGAATTATTTTGAAGTAGATTAATCAAGAGTCTAAAACTAAAAAATAAATTAATTAATGGTTGTGGAAATATACATACCAATAAATATTTGTAATTGTGAATATATAATTATATATGTACTAATACTTGCCTCATTTATTTCCATTTTCTTAAATTAACCAACTTACTATGCAGACATAGATTCAGACTAAAAGTTTTAGTCTAAAACTTAACATAAAAATCATTTCTTTTATCTGTAAACCTTCATGTGGAACTTATTGTACAATGTAAAGTTTGATCTTCAATTCTTACTCGACTTGTTTGATGAATGATTCGGACATAATATTAAGCAGTACGTTTATAGTCGACTAAACAACAAAATTGTTCCTTGATGTTGTTATTTTAGAAAACAGGCACATTTTGTTGTAGAGCATATTACAATTGGCATATATATATATATATATATATATATATATATATATATATTATATGTTCAAGCAAAGACTCTGTAATATAAAGAAGTTCCACGCCATACATTATTAAAATTAAAAAATTTTTTTGCTTCTCAAAGATGCGGGGGACAAGTATGTAGCAACGAAATCCAATGGCTCATTCTCATGTTATCTGCAAACACAATTTTTGAGTAACTTCATATATTTTCTTACACTGTGTTGTTATGTATGTACATATGTATACTTGTACATACATAAGTGCATTCATACATACTTGTGCTGTTATTTTTTTATAATAAATTTTCCTAGTATTGCAAAACCGTAGAAGACTGTTCTTTTCTAGTTTTGCCTTTTCCAACATATGTAAATTTTTAATTTCTTTAATGTTTAGTCGACACACTAAACACGGTTCGATGAAAACAACGTATATAAGTATGTTACAAATATGGAATATATATGTTTAATATAATAACTTTACTGCGTAAGCATTCTTCATGGGAGACCTATCTACATATAAGTACAAATCATCAAGTGGTCAGAAAGTTAACATTTTCAATCATCATAAGAGGGTTTCCTCTTAATATGTGTTATTGCCAATAAAGTAATTTTAAATTAAATACTATGGATATTTTATTTTACGAAGTTGAAAGTGAAAGTAGTCTTCAAAAATTGCACATTAATAATATACCTGTGTATGTATGTAGGTATTAACATTTCGGTGCTAGTCGATATATATTTGTTTCTAAAATATTAAATATGTACGTATTATTTTCCCTACATTAATACAAGCACTTGTAAAACTAATTTTCTTATTCACATACAGTGTGGCCATAGCTTTTTTGGAGCTAAATTTAGCTTTGTTTTTTAATGTTTAGCTGAAAATATTTCATTTATCTCTTGGCTTTTTTTCAGTTTTTTTCAACAATGTGTATCTTTTTCTTTAATTTCAATATCATGTAATATATTTCAAAATAAATAAAAGTTATGTTTATGAACAGAATCCTTGCTTAATAAATAATTTTATCTCTTTAACTTTTATTTTCGTTCTGAATTTTATGTTGTTATTGACTCAATCTTTCTTATTTAAATGAACCAAATATATATATTTATAATTTTCATACCTACATAAACAACATTCTAGGTATAAAAATATAGATATAATGAAAAGTTGCTATTGCAAAGCTATAAAAACATTTGGCTTTATTTATTGGCTTTAAAATTCCTTTTTCAGCTCTTTTTAGCTCTATTTTAAACCTGATTTAGCTTTATATTACTTTAAAATCTGGTCACACTGTTCACATACATTTTTTATGAAAAAAATAAATAGAAAATACACAGAAGTACAAACACACATATTAAATTTAAAATATTCTCTCCTTTGAGATTTCTCTCCACAAGTTTCTCTGGCTAAGAATAAAAATTTTTTACTCTCTTTAATGGTAACTATTATAAATTCCATCAACATTTCACAACCGGCATATCAATGTATGGAATGTATGTATCTTTATATTATAGTCTTTGGTACAAGCTTTGCCATATTAGGAGTAATTTTTTCTTCAAATACATTTGTGCAGAGGTCTAATATATATATATATATATATATATATATATATACATATATATATATATATATATATATATATATATATATATCAAAGTGTATTTGTGTATTGTGTTGACACTTGCACATTGTTGTACATATTAGTATTTTTGCAATTTATTTTTTAATTGATTTCTAAGTTGGTACTAATCAACATAATATATATATATATATATATATATATATATATATATTTATGTATATATATATATATATATATATATATATATATATATATATTGTATGGAACGATTTTTTTTGATGAAGCGTATAGCAAACGTTATATATAAGAGATTTTGAGAAATTTTGCTCAAAAGACTATAGCTCTAAGTTGGATTTGGAGGCCCCCAAAATATTAAAATAGAAATTTTTCCATATATACATAGAACAATTTAATGAAATTCCTCATAAAATCGGATAGAATTATAGTAGATTTCTCAATCTAGGCTTGTTTGAAAGGTATTGTAAGGTATCACCTTTCAGAATCTGTATCGATACCAATTTTTTTTTAAATTTTAGTAGATATATTATGAGTTTTTTGTCGAAAAATAGCCCAAAATTAACTTTTAACTAATCAATTCTGAATTTTCTTCGACTTTTGTCGAGATCTATTTTTTTTGCAGATTAAAAAAAGTCAGATAATTTCCAACAACTTTTAATACTCTCAATTTTTTTGTTTCCGAACTCCTTTTTGTATTAAAACCGATCTGAAAAATATCAACATTTTCAAATTTTCAACAAAAGAACACAATTTTTTTTATACTTTTAATTCAATTTATTTTTAAATTTTATTCTCGACTAACAATTTAATGTTTTAGCGCGGTAATATTTTTTAAGGTCCTTTTTACTTTCCATTCGAGGAGTTTTCTTACGACTTTCTAATGTCAATGCCGAAACTCCTTCACGATTCGTTTCTATAACTCGTCTTGAAACACTCGTTAATAATTGTACATGTCTTTCTGTTCCTTGTATGTGCATTGGAATTTGTGGCTCAGCCAGTGGTGGTTCATCGAAATCCAAGTATTTTACCAAGTGATGATATGGAATCTGTCGAGCAAATGCTGGTTCAAATAATATATCGTCGTTATTCATATCAACCATATTGACATAATCGGTAGAATCGAAATTTAAGATATATTTTTTGTAAACTCTGAGTTTAGTTGGATTTTTAGGATAGTGTAAAACCTTTTTGATAGCTCTATCCGGTATTGTTTTTCGATAATCAAATAACATTGTTAATAAGATATTTTCTGGATGTGCGTAATATGAGTTGTTTTGAATTACACCATCTACAATATTACGAAAGTTTGGTTGTAAGTATCGTGTACAACGTATAAATTTTAATAAAAGTGCACTGCCGTACAGAACAGAGTTATAAAACTTCACATTGAAGTACATTGCACATAAACTTTAATAATATACGAGATAACAAGTCTGCTATATTATTGTCGGCACCTGGCAAGTGCCGAATATCCGTCGTATACTGACTTATAAAATCCAATTGTCGTGCTCTACGTGGCGATGCTTTTTCACTTATTTGCTTAAAAGCAAAAATGATTGGCTTGTGGTCTGTAAAAACGGAAAATTCTCTACCTTCTAGGGCGTACTTAAAATGCTGTATGGCCTGGTAAATTGCAGTGAGCTCTCTATCGTATGAGCTGTATTTTTGCTGGGACGCCGATAATTTTTTGGAGTAAAAACCCAATGGCTGGACTTTGTCTCCAACTATTTGGTGCAGAACTGCTCCCACGGCTTCATCCGATTCGTCCGTCGTTAGCGTGAGTTGTGCATTCGGTGCCATATAATTTAACAGCGTCGCTTCAGCAATATCCTTTTTGCAAGCTTCAAAAAAAGCGATGGCTTCATCTGTCCAATTTATTATGCTATTGTCATTTTTTTTATTACCAGGAATCAGGTTTAGCAAAACATTTTGGTTTTTAATCGCATGTCGGATGAAAGGACGATAAAAATTTAGCATGCCTAGAAATTTCTTTAAATTTTTAACAACTTTAGGTCTTTTAAAATTTCGAATTGCCTCGAACTTATTGTCGGGTGGCGTAAGTCCATGTTGATTAATTTTGTGGCCCAAAAAAACTAGCTCACTTTTTCCAAGCTGGGATTTGTCAAAGTTTACAGACAGATGTGACTGACGTAAGCGGTTAAACACAATTCGCAGGTGCTTAGCATGTTCCTCCTCGGAAGATGATGCTATTAAAATGTCGTCTATGTAAGAAAAGACGAAGTCAAGTCCCTTAAAGATTTCATTCATATGACGCTGGAAGGTTTGTGTTGCATTCCGCAAGCCAAATGTCATGAAACAAAATTCAAATAAGCCAAATGGCGTGATTATGGCTGTCTTAGGAATATCGGATGGCTCCACCGGTATTTGGTGGTAGGCCCGTTGTAAATCTATAGTTGAAAAAATTATCTTCCCATACAGTATACTCGTGAAATCGCGCAAGTACGGTATGGGATACCTGTCAGGTACGGTAATGTTGTTGAGCGCGCGGTAGTCACCACACGGTTGCCAGTCCCTGTTTGGCTTCTTTACAAGGTGGAGTGGGCTTGCCCAATTACTGTTTGAGGGTCGACATATACCCATTTCCATTAAATAATCAAACTCCTTTTTCGCTGCCTGAAGTTTGTCTGCGGCTAGGCGGCGAGCACTAGCGTATGTGGGAGGACCTTTAGTCGTGATGTGATGGGTTACGGTTGAGTCAATTGGGCGCTTGTTGGCATTAATCGTAGCCAGGTCTTTATATTCATTTAAGAGTTTTGCGTATTTGTCTTGTGTGTTGTATGCCAAAATTTGAATACAAGATGAACGTGGCGAACAACCTTTTGATTCAAGTAAAGTAGTGCGATCAATAATCTTACCTCTTTTGATGTCGACCAATAGGTCGTAGTATTTCAAAAAATCTGATCCTATTATAGCTGAGTTAACATTAGCCACCAAAAACGTCCATGGAAAATCACGTCGCAGACCTAAAGAAACATTAAGTCGCTTTTCGCCGCATGTTTTAATAGGAGTCCCGTTGGCTGCAAACAATCTTCTTGATACACCTACACGAGCATTTTTAACGCTGGACAAAGGCAACACTGAAAAATCTGCGCCGGTATCAATAAAAAAATTCTTTTTCGAAACGTCGTCGCTGATGATGAGACGGGCAATGGTGTAGTCGTCTTGAGATCCGCCCGCAGGATCAGAAGGTGAAACTAGTTTTTTTTATGATTTTTGTTGGGGATACGAACAAGGCTAACGGCATTTCGTAGCCTTTTGTCCAAAGGTCCGATGACACCAGCAATATACAGCTTTGGCATTGTTAGGAGCGGCAGGCTCTGGTAACTTTCCTCGTCTTGAAGAAACTGACCGAGATCGTCGAGTGTATGTTCTACTGTTGCTGTTACAAAGACTATTTATTTGCTTTTCAATGCAGTCTAGACGTCTATCGATATCATCTTTGGTGTTACGCGTTGGGGGTGCAGAAGAAACGGCGGCCAGATGTTGGAAATCGCCAACTTCCATTATTTTGTCGGCTAATTTAGCCAACTCGTTTAACGTAGCGTCAGATGCTTGTAAAATTGCACGAACCTGTGCTGGAAGTCGCTGTAACCAAAGTGATTTTAAAAAATCTTTTGACAATGTACTCAGCTCATTTAGAAGTTGAGTTGGTCGTTTGTCACCCAGATCAATTTCTGACAACAGCTTTTGTGTCTTTTTCTGCTCGCTTTCACCGTAACGTTCTAGTATACACTTTTTCAGATTGCCGTACTTGTTATTTTCCGGTGGATTTAAAATAGCGTCTGAAATTTGTCCTAGAACGTTTGATTCTATTGCCGCAACAACTGTGTTAAATTTTCAAACGTCACTTAATATGCCCGCAACAGCAAATTGTGCTTCCACTTGTGCTAACCAAATTTTGGCATGGTCAGGCCAAAACGGCGGAACTTTGACCTCAATTCGATTGATGGTTGTAGTCTCGTTAGGCCCCTCTTCAACTCGCGGTGGCTGTTGTTGAATGTTGCTATTTTCGTCGTTATGCGACATATTTATGTTTTTATTTTTACCAAACGTCGGGGTCACTACTTTGTGGGCGTGTTTGAATTAAAAGACGAAATTATTTAATAATAATTCATTTATTTAATAATATTCTTTTTCTCAAAACCAAAAGCGTGATATTAACTCATCAGGAGAAAAAGGAACAACTTAAAATCTACATAGTAGAAATAAATAGTAATAGAAATTAATATTTATTATTAGTCTTACGAAAAAAGCATTTAATATAAGGTATCACCACAATACTATCAGATGTCGACATTGCTCTACAGGTATCGCCTCCCACGCTTTTTTACTTCATCACAAAGAACCGCCATATTTGTAATATTTTTGCCACTAATGGCTATTTTTACGTCCCCATAGATGTGCTATAGGGTTTAAGGCGGAACTGGACGATGGCCACTTCAAAATATTGATAGAGTTATTGTCAAAGATTTTTTTTGTCAGTATCGCCGTGTGCTTCGGATCGTTATCCTGCTAAAATTGCCATATTACAGGCAAATTTTCCTCAGCATCACATTATTTAGAGTTTCTATGTATATTTCCGTATTAAATATCCCATCAATTTCTTAATTGGACCAACGCCGAATTAAAAAGATTGATGGGATGTTGAATATTGTTGCCGATCTTAACGGCACGATATCAAACTAAAACTGACTCACTTTTTGTCCATCAATTTCCACATACACTGCTACACTAACTATTAGAATCTCCCATAATGTTCTCGATTTAGAATTACAGGTTAATGAAAAATACTATATTATAATTGAAAATTGAAAATAAAATCTAAATTTTTTAATCGATTTTTATGGTTTATAGCTTTTTTTATTTCTAAAATCTGTAGCTATTAGACAAAGGTGCAAAGTGTTAAATATTTGCTTTAATTTTTTTTGTCCATTTGCCTGTGGGGAACCAGTAGCAATTTTCACATGTTGAATACCACTTTCCTCCATAAATTCACGGAACTCCCCAGATGTAAATGCAGTACCCCTATCGCTTATAATATATCTCGCTCGACTGTAGGAATAAAAATAGTCCCTCATATGACCGACTACCTCCCTTATATTCGTCGTTTTCGTCGGATAAAGCCTCCCAAATTTCGTACTAGCGTCGATAACAACCAAAATATGTTTGAGTTTCCTACCATTATGTACGGGCCCACAATGGTGTATATGAACTATATCAAACGATTTTCTAGGCTTTGGGATATTATTGAAATATCCCTCTTCCTTTCCTTGTTTCGAGATATATGCTATACACTTGAAACAATTTTGTATATGAACCGATGCCTTTTCCGTTATCTTCGGAAAACAATAGCTTTTAGAAATAAGTTCAGTCATCTTGTTGATTCCCACATGATCAATTTTATCACGATATTTATACAAAACATGATGCTCCATATCTTCTGGAACGCATACCAGTAAAACGTGATTATTTGATTTTCTATAAATAATCCCGTTTCTCCCCTCAAACATTTTATGTTGTTTTCCCTCAAGCTCTCTTTTAAGTTTTTTTAATTTCGTATCCTTATTCTGACATATAACCGAGTTCTCTTCAAATGTATTACTGTCAATTACCATTATGCTCAATCACCTACTAAGGGCATCCACATGTTGCATTCGCGAACCAGCTCTATGTTCCAAAACATCATTTTCAGTGAATTACAGTCGGTGATAGTTTTAAACTTTTTTCCCTGTAAATATATTCGAAACCTTTTCAGAGCATTGACGATTGCCAGTGTCTCTAATTCAAAACTGTGATACTTAGATTCAACATCAGTTGTACGTTTCGAAAAATAAAACACCGGGTGCATTTTACCATCCTCCTTTTTCTGTAATAACACAGCTCCAAATCCTACGCTGCTCGCGTCAGTTTGCAATTCAGTATCATACTTTGGATCTATTAACTTATCCTTTAATAGCTCAAAAGCCCTGATCTCCTCTGTCCCAAATTTGAACTTCCTATCTTTTCTAGTCAAATCATTTAATGGTTTAGCTATCAACAAAAAATCATTGACAAATCTTCTAAAGTAAGAACAAAGTCCCAAACAATTTTGTACCGAATGAACATTTGTCGGCAACGGATAATCCTTTATTGCCCTAAGTCGTCTTCATCCGCTCCAATACCGTCTATCAAAAACTTCTCTCAGTATAAGAAAATGTCCAACAATATCCGTTGTGGCGATCATTATATCATCGAAATATATAATTAACTTACCATCTCTTACTATATCTGCAAAAATGCTGTTAACAAATCTTTGAAAAACGGATGGACCATTCTTGAAACCAAACGGCATCCTCAAAAACTCGTATTGTCCAAGTGGAGTAACAAAGGAAGTAAATTTTGCTGAATCCTCATCAACAAACATATGAAAAAAACATTTCTCAAATTCAGTTTAGTAAAATATCTCTTACCCACTAGTCTATCTAACAAATCATCTATTAAGAGAATAGGATAATTATCTTTGGCTCTCGTTCTATTAAGTGCACGATAATCTACATACATTCTAATACCACCCGTCTTTTTCGTTACCAAAACTATAGGCGAAACAAATTCTGATTTACTCGACCTAATGTATCCCTGTTCCAAATTCTCATCTAAAATTACCAGCAACCGATGCCTCTTATCATAGGATAATATGCGTGGTAAAAGGTTTAGCATTTTCAACAATCAATTTTATATTACTCCTCACCCTAGGTTCAACTGGTCTCTGTGACTGTAAATAGTATCTCAGTAACATTTCATCCAACCTTTCTTTGTCCTTATAACTCACATTTTCACCCACAATAAGCCGGTTTCGACCATCTTCCCCACAATCAATAGACAATATAATATTCATCACATTTTTTATTCATAATCCATTCCCCTATTTTCATTTTGTCCAACATCTAGTACCAATTTTAATCCTGCTATTTCCAGAAAATCTCTACCCAAAATACAATCATATACCATTGACCCATCATCAACAACAAGCATCTTCATTTCAATTGCTTTATTTCCGCAAATAACATAAAACAAAGAATTTCCATAAATTTTAAATTTACTGCTATTAATTCCAAAATATGATGAGTCAACCTTTGACATTTCAGTAAAATATTTTTCCTGCAATATTTGATCTCCTAACTAAACTGACAGGGTTTCCTGTATCTACTAGGCAATCTATATAAAAACAATTATTAAAATTTTCATCAGTACTAAACTTAAAATACCTTAAATAATCATTCTCGTTCATCTTAGACACTGCTTATCTTCGTTCAAGGCACGTTGCAACACGATGTTCCAAACTACCACAAGCATGACATGCTTACATGCAGTTGTAACATCTATATTTGGTGAAATTTTTTTATTGTTTTTGGTGGCGCTGGTAACTAAATCGTAGAGAATGTCTGCAATAGATCTGCTTTATTCTGGTAACATTGTAATTTGGCATACATTTTTAAGTCTTCATCTGGTATACCCTCAATTATATTATCAGTTAATTCATCTCCATCAATTCGGAATTTACTGGCCAAGATGATTTTTTCATTAAAATATTGCACAAAGCTTACATTGTATTCCCATTTGTATCCCTCAAAATTACGTCGCATTACCAATTTGTTTTCCTTTGAACTGAATACATTTAACATTTCTGCCAACAAGTCATCAAGTTCCTTATTAACATAATTTGATAAGTAAAGCTTTTAAAGTACTGTCATCAACAGGATATTTTTTTGAAATATTTTTAAATTGCAAAATCCATACTTCTGGGCAAACTAGTATTTGCTTATTTTTCTTTTCAATTATTATTTTTATTTTTTCTGACGATTTGTTTAAAAAACTAAAACTGACATATATGTAACTTAAACTATTTCGATGTAGTTCAATAACAAGTATATTTACAGAAACATAAAACTAATTGACATTATAAAATACACTGTTAATAATGCAATTACACTTAACAAAACAGCCTGACTTACACAAATAAATAATATTACTACAGAATGGAAATTGGATTTTTTCATGCAAATGAACTTAACTTTTGTCATTGCTGTTGCAAAATTTGCTATATTCTCTATCATATTGTGTAGCATATCTCCCTTTAACTGTTCGTGTGACCATTATTGCAATGGTTACACATGAAAAGTGCTAAAATACCAAATATTGCATTATTATGTATTTCAAATATAATATAATCAGTAAACATTCTGAAAGTGCTAAATCGAAAATTATGCTGCTATATCAACAAAAGAAGTGCCAAATTTAGCTCCAAAAATACTCATATAATATGCTTGACTTGTTTAGAAGCAAAACTAGTTTCTATCTGAGCTTTTCGAACATTAAAATTGTTTAGGAAAACAAGTAACAAAACACTGGTTTTTATGTAAAACACGTATGTGGAAAATCCCAGCAGGGAATTTATTTATTTATTTTACAGTCTATGAATTTACAATTCTTAGAGACTATTTACATACATGAATATAAACATATACAGATTATAATTCAAAGAAATATCAATTATTGGCTGTTATTTAATGCAAACAAAATATTTCGTTTAATCAAATTTTCACTGAAAGAGAAATCAACATAATAATATATCTTGTTAAAGTCCTTACAGCATCTAATAAAAGGATCAGAATTAGCGTAATTTGTTCTTAGAAATTTAATATTAAGTAGACAGAAGAAACGAGTAGGACGTTGAGGAACACAAAATGATAAATTTTCAATTAAGAATTCAGAGCAGGTTTTACCATTAATTATATTTAAAATAAATAAAGTGTTTAACATAGATCTTCGACTACTTAGGGATGGTAACTTAATAAGAGCTAGTCTAGCTTTATAAGAAGGCAAACAAAATGGGTACCATTGCAAACTTTGAAGACAAAATATTAAAAATTGTTTTTGTACAGATTCAATTGTGTTGATGTAAACCTTATATGTTGGATCCCATATTATTGACCCATATTCCAAAATGGGACGAACAAGCGATGTGAAAAGCTGCTTAGTAACATAAGGATCTTCAAATTCCTTTGCCCAGCGTTTGATGAACCCCAGTTGACTTCTGGCTTTTCTAACAGTTAGAGATATATGTTGAATAAAATTCAGTTTTGGATCTAGTAAAATTCCAAGATCTGTGAAAGTGCAAATATTTTCCAGCTCATAACCACCCAAAAAATATTTAACGTTGAAATGGCTCCTCCGAAAGAAACACATATACTTGCATTTTTTTTAGATTCAATGTCATTAAATTCATTTCACACCAAGAGTACAAAGAGTTTAAATCTGCTTGAAGAAACTTATGATCATCAAAGATATTGTAGGTAAAAAATATTTTTACGTCATCAGCATACATAAGAATGAATGAGTTTTTGATAACTGCAGGTAAGTCATTGATAAATAGTGAAAATAATAGGGGTCCCAGATGACTTCCCTGGGGAACACCAGACGTAACAGGGATCGGTTTAGATATAGTACTTTTGAATAAAACATTTTGTTTCCTATTAGTAAGGTATGAACTAATCCAATTTAAACAGCCACGTGTGAATCCCATATAATGCAGTTTACTCAATAGAAGTTTGTGGTTAGTTTTACCAAAGTTGTAAATTGTATGAGGTTGGTTATACTTGAGCAGCCTTTACGAAAACCATGTTGACTAGAAAATAATGTTGATGACACCTGGTGGCACAAGCTACTTGTTATTAATTTTTCAAAGAGTTTCGGTATAATACTCAGTTTAGCGATTCCTCTGTAATTTTTTATGTCAGTTTTGGTAAAAGATTTAAACAACGGAATAATATAAGAATTCTTCCACATTTCAGGGAATGTTCCAACTTTAATTGAAAGGTTGTACAATAATGTAAGAGGAAACACTAAGGCATCAGCGCACTTAATTAGAACACAGCTAGGAATATTATCAGGTCCACTCTTGTACGAGAATTTCAGTTTTTTCAATCCATTAAGAACAGAAATTTCATCCAGAAATGGAATTAAAATAGATTGACCCAGGACAAAAATTTGATTGCAACCCAGTAGTAATAGTTTGATCAAGAGAATAAGTAGATGAAAAGAAATCCGCAAACAAGTTACTAATTTCAGCCTCGTTATCTGATTCTTTTTCATTCTGTCGGCACGGGCAACAGAGTATTTTGCAAAATCTGAGGATGATCCTGTTTTTTTGTATATTTTATAATATTTGTTTTTGCTATTTTTAAGTTTGGAAAGTTAACTTTGAATGCCATGGAGGTCCAGCTACTTGAGAAGCGACTTGTTTAGGAACAAATTGGGTCAAGATACAATAAATCCTATCGTAGAATTTTATGGTTATGTGATCAATAACATCAGGATTGTTTTCTAAGTTCGAAGCTACGAGTAAATTGTGCCAGTCTGTATTGTGTAGAAGTTCCATTATTTTGTTATAATTTGCCCTTTTAAAACATAAACTCTTGACTTTTGAGTTGTACGCAGAAAGAGATATATAAACAGATGGAAAACATGTAGATATTAAGATTGTGGGATGATAACAGTCCTCCGGTGAGGTTAAAGGAACAGTGCGAAGGATAGACGTGTCAACACAATCATTTACAAAAACCAAATCTAAAAGCTTATGGTTATCATTATATATGCCATTTATCTGATAAAGATCCATATCCAATAAGCAATCAATAAACTCGTTATATTTCAGACTAAAAGTAGAATTATATGGTGTAAAGCAACCATTATCAGCCGAAAAATCCCAAAAAATCGTTGGAATATTGAAGTCACCAACTGCGATGATGCTATCAGTAACAGTTGAAATAGCATCCGAATGCTTTCTATAAATTATTTCAGGAGAATTTGGGGGAATATACGAACAGGTTATGAAAATTTTTTTATGATTTATTTTTACCAAAACACCCATAAACTCAATATCCAGTGAAGAAGTAAACGATAACTTTTCAGAAGAAATCATGCTTGACACTGCAATTAATACACCTCCTCCTTTCATGTTATTGCCACGATCACGTCTATATATTAAGTAACTTGCACCCATTATTTCTGTGTCCAATACATTATTAATAAGCCAAGTTTCACTGAAAGCGATAGCTTGAAAATCAAACGCATAACTTTGATTAAATAAAGATGATAACTTTTTGTTAATGCCGCGAACATTTTGATATAAAAGAGTAAAAAAATAACCATTTAGTTTAGAAGTAGATTTTACAGATGAAGGCAATCGAACAGCATTCTTTTCTCTTGTTTTAAACATAAGCTCACGAATGAATATACCATCAGGCCAAAATCCAGGAGAAATAATATTGTTAAATAACTCAATAAAAGTTAATAAATATTATATAGTTGCATATGAAATGTCATGGAGATAATCGGCGGCAACAATTACTATGCATTAAAAACTTTGAATTCTTCTATTAAATGGGATGTTAACCAGTTCCGAAATTTTTCATGGAATTTCATGGAATCATCTGGTGTCCACATTGGACAAAACTCTTCTCCCTTTTGGTATCTAACGAAAGGAAGAAATCTAACAAAATTCCAACATTGAAACATAATAACCTACACTTCTCTTCTATAGATATGAAACGTGAATTATTAGGGTTGTCATAGAATCCGAGTCGATTTTGGTAATTGTTGGTTTTGCAAATCGATATCGGTTTCATTTGGTGTCATGAAAACAAGCCGGATTTGCCATTTTCGAATGCAAGTAAGACCGATATTCGAATCGGCTGTTTTATATTTACTGAATTTGTTTACTGCTTTTAAGGCAACATTTATGTTTAAAAATTTTATCAATTGGGGTATTTAGACAAAATATTTATAAAACATATGTTTTTCTATAAAAAAAAACTAATTATAGAAGAGAATATAAGAAGTAGGAGATAAATTATATGATTTTTGATTTAATCTTGCCTTTTTGTGAAAATATAAAGGGAATCTATTAAATATCCATATGTACAAAAATTTTTTTCCTAAAACCAATTAAAATTAATTTTATATAAAACAAAGCAATACTGTTCCTGCATACATTCTGCCAGGAACTGATGGCACTGGAGAAGAAGGCATTTGCGAGACTGCATCAGCACGCTTAAAGTGCCAGACACAACGGAAATACATGTGTCTCCATTATGCTATTTAGGCTTTGACAGTTTAAACAAATACGCTTTATGTATGCTTTAGATACAACAAAATGCTAACTTTCACGTTATACGATCCCGCTATTTCTAAAACTGCCAGCTTCTTTTGATTTTTAGCTGAAAGGTTGCGCTTTCTTCGTCCATACTGAGTGCAACTGAATATGAACTCTAACAAGAAGCATCGGTTGAGAAATCAATTTTATAATTAATACAAAGTTTAATAAACAGCATTTTGTGTAATTTATTTACTTTATTTTTCTTGCATTTTCAATGATATCAACCAATTGAAAAAAAAAATTAAATAAAAAACAGGTTTTTAATATTTCCATTAACAAAACGACAGCTGTAAGTTGATCGGATTATTTCCAATAACAAAACCGATAACATGGTTTCTGTGACACCTAAAACCGACATGAGTTCCGATTCGAACATAAAACCGATAATATCGGATTCCATGAAACCAAAGTAATTTTTTTTTTTTTGTAGATTTCAAATCCGATTCCGATAAGATGGTTTTCTATGATACCCGTGCATGAGGACGAATGAAGGACATTCTTCAAATTTAAGTGATGACGCAACTGAAGAATAGGTGGAGCAATATATATATATATATATATATATATTCAATTCCATTCAGAAGCGCTGAAGTCTTTGAAAAATAAAAGTCACCTGGTGCAAACGACATAAAAAATATTACCTTAAAGCTCTTCCTAGAAGAGATATACAATTTTTAACGTACTTCATTAATAGGTGTCTGAAGAATGAAAAGGTCATTGTTATTAGAAAACTCAACAAACCTTCTGATTCCGAATATTCATACCGCCCTATCAGTCTGCTATCGGCCATCCGCAAAGTTTTGGAAAATATTATCAGATATATATATATATATATATATATATATATATGATTTTTTTTTATTTCGTAGGGATCACAACAACATTCACGCATTGGTACGAATTAAAAACGTAAAGTCAAACTTCAAACAGCACAGATCAACTGCTATAGTATTACTAGATATAAAGGCGCCATTTGACAATATATGGCAAGGGTGTTTAATATATAAATTAATACGGTTTAATTTTCTAACATATATTATTAAAATAACGCAAAGCTATATTCAAGAAAATTTCAAATAAATGCAGGATGATCTCAGGGATCTTGTTTATCGCCAATATTGTACAACATATATATATATATATATATATATATATATATAAGATATTCATACTATAGACCACTGTGTGATATTTGCGGACGACGCAACAATTTTTTTCAGGTAGTTTTTCTTCTGACATAATATCAACTTGCAATTGGTGATTTTTTTTTTTGATGATTAAATTGATGATTTTAATTGATGATTAAAGTCAAGCAATATATTTTAACAGAAAAAGAAAGTCATGTTTTTTTCGTAGTACCAACATAAATGTTAACAATATGGTAATCGAATGGGAAAAGAATATGAAATAATTAGGTGTTTTTAGAGAATCGAAGTTGACTTATGGGCAGAGCTACCGTTTTTGGTTATTTCTAACCAAAATTGGCAATATCTTTTCCAATATGAAGATGTGAATATATGTTTCATTTTGGTTATTTTGTTGCAGCCGCAGTGACCAACAAGGTTTCCGTCCAGCTCATCGGGCAAACACTTCTCAGAAGGTTCCAACCCTCCTCATTGGGTACGATGCACATAAAAATTAACATGTACAAAAAAAAACAAAAACTCTATAACACAAACCTGTAACCCACCAGCAACAATCCTGCTGAAAAAAAGGTGTTAATATTTCAGCTCATCGCCCGCCCAACCTTTTCACAATTAGTTTCCACAATTCTTACCCTTTTGTGACCCACACATACAAATTCACCTTCTCTTACCTTATCTCAAGTCATGCCATGCCCCCAGAAATTTTACTCGCCTTTGAAGGTTTTCATTTTCCGATTCACCATTTACTACAATATATATAAATCATCTTCTAAATAAAAATACTATATATATAAATATATATATATATATATATATATATATATATTTATATATATATATATATATATATATATATATATGTATAAGTATATATATATATATATATATATATATATATATATCTTTACAAAGCTTAGAAATAGATTTAAATAAAACGACAATGTGGCTATATGTACTTGCCAGCAATGTACAAACCCTTGTCAAAATGTTACAACCCTGGTCAACACAATATAGATAATATTCAAAATAACGGAAATGGAATATTCCGGAATATACAAGATCATTCGAGGCTGTGGCAATAATAAGTGTAATTAACAATAACGAAATACCTAGCAACATAAATGCTAAGAGATGTTATTCTTAATGCTCTTTTACGCAAGTTTTCGCTGCTAATAAAGCTGAACAGGTTCACTAGTATACACAGCCATATACACATAGCAGAAGAAGAAACAAAACTACATAACACACCGAACACTCATACATACAACCACACATAGTTACCATAAGCAAAACACACAAGGCAGCATTGTCATGTATACAAACACCCGTATATAGCTACATGTTAAGTAAAGTACAACCAACAACAACACTGCCCAGAAGCTTCGCGAAGTTACCAGACGACGTCACCTTGCTATATAAAGACGCTGCCAGAGCTCAGCGAGAGAGTGCGATTTCAAATATAGACATGTTAACATCGCTAAGTGTTTAGTAGTACAAATACTCGCGTTAATAAAGTAATAAATAAAGTGTTGCCGTATTATACTTCTAAAATTAATTTGTCTGTGTTTTAATTTCATGCACTTAAACGAATCCTTGTAGGATAAGTAAAAAAACCGTTTTACGAAAAGGTCTAAAAACGTAACAATATATATATAAACAAACTACAAAAAATTTAAAATTTCTTACAATAAACAAAAGTATAATAGGTATAAAATTTTCTATATATATAAAAGTAAAAAAAAAACAATTCTTAAACAAGAATAATTATCAGTGTTGCTTTAATTTGTTTGGCCAAGTTTAAAGTTTCAATATTTGAAGAATTTTTTTATGCTGTTTTGGCCTAACGTATTCATTGTTAATAAAACAATTCATTACATTTTTTACCCAACGTTTCGTCAATTGTTCGTTGACTTCTTTAGGGATTCTTTTGTCTATTTAAATTTAAAATATAACATAATTACAATTTGGAAAAATGTTTTGATTTAATAAAGTTATACTCACAATTTTATAGTTATTATTACATTAGATACTTATTGATAACAATAATAGTACAATTTACTTTATATTAAATTACATGGGAAAATTTTTAAAAACATAATATCAACCAAACACAATATCAAAAACTCAACACAGTTGAAGAATCAACTAGAACATGTAACTATAGACAACAAGGAAATCTTAATATCTTTCGATGTAATATTACTTTTTACCAACATACCAATACACGTTGCCATAAAAACCATAATGAGTAAATGGAGCATTATAAATAAGTTCACAAAGATACCTTAAGCCTTATTTTTAAAAATTTTACATTTCTGTCTCATGGATAATAATTACTTTATATATGACAAAACAGTTTTCAAACAAATTTTTGGTATGCCGATGGGCAACACTCTCTCACCTACTATAGCTGATATCGTACTCGATGGCCTTTTTGACGAAACAATTACAGAATTGGAAAATAAAAACATTCACTTTAAATACATAACCAAATATGTAGATGATATCTTGGCAAGTATAGACTATAAAGATAAGGACACAATTATCAGTATTTTCAACAAATACCACCCAAAGCTTCAGTTAATAATTGAAATGGAAAATTATAATTGCATACATTACCTCGAAACGACCTTATATTGAGAAAAAAATAATATCGTTCTAGACTGGTACTCTAAAGAAACTTCATCAGGCAGAATTATTAATTTCAACGCAACACATCCGAAAGGTCAAACTATCAATACTGCAAAGAATTTAATTTCTAGAGTTCTTAGCATTAGTGATAAGCAATTTCACACCAAAAATCTAAAAAAAATTACGATAATTCTAAAACAGAATAGTTTCCCTGAGAAGTCAATAAACTCGATTATGGTTAAGGTATTAAATAACAAAAATAAAACAACACCTCTTGACGAAACAGTCAAAACCATCCAAAATTTTTACAGTGTATCGTTTATTCCTGATTTGACGGACAAAAAAGAAATAAAAACAGCTGTTGAAAATAACATAAAATTTGCATACAAACCAAACACAACACTCAGCAGTATATTTACTACAGAACATGTTACCGACAAAAATAATTCTGTGGATTTCGATAAAGTTAAGATGCTAGGAAGAGAAAAAATAGAAAAAAAAAGATATACCATCGAAAGCTTGCGTATACAGCAAAATATAGAAAGAACAATGAACATAAAAGAGGATGCCGACAGTATCAATGATAGCTATATTGTTACTATTAAATAAGACAAACTGCAATACCAACTTTTAAAATTTGACTGTGCTTAAAATACACCTGTGATATTAATTTAATATAAAGTAAATTGTACTAGTATTGTTATCAATATGTATCTAATGTAATAATAACTATAAAATTGTGAGTATAACTTTATTAATTCAAAACATTTTTCCAAATTGTAATTGTGTTATGTTTTAAATTTAAATCGACAAAAGAAGCCCTGAAGGAGTCAACAAACAATTAACGAAACGTTGGGTAAAAAATTTAATAAATTGTTTTATTAACATTGAATACATTAGGTCGGATTAGCTTAAAAAAATTATTCATGTATTGAAATAATAAATATCTTAAATTACACCAATAAACATCTATGCTAACTAAATGTCTCAGAATATTATTTGTCCCCGAGCCATTTAAATAAGTATCACCCAAACAATTTTTGTTGAAATTATTAACTTTCACAAATTGATTTGCACTATTACCTATCCTGAAGGAGCTCCCTAAGGTTGGTATTATTATTCCTGCACTTTCAGGTGTTTCTTAGAGAACACTACTATTTGCTTTGGATCAATTAATTGTAGGGAAAAACAAATTTTGCTTCTGGCTTACAAATATAGCTTGGTTGCCTACTTTCAGGCCCTATGCTCATGAAAATTTTATACTGAAATCTTATACTTAAACTTTATACCTAAACCTGACTAAATAAATATTACACCACACTAAAACATACAGCAAAGACAATATCTATACTAAGAAAAAATATCTCTATGTACTAAAGCTTTAAAGTTACCATATATAAATTACAATATCCTATTTAATTGGGATTTATACAATTGTTGACATTGTTATTTACTTGCTTGTATTACGTTTGTTGCATAACAATGTCAATGCTTCTCAGCTCTGTGTTATTAAAAATATACACAAGGCGATTTCGGCTCGAATATACATGTCTGTTGTAATAACAGATATGCTAACCATCCCTGACAGTAAAACAGACGTAAATCGTGTATTTTTCTGTTTTTTTCAAATAAAACAGTGCATTTTAAATTTGGTTATTTTTTTCTCAAATTTGGTAACTTTTTCAAATATTTTGGTTAGAATATTTTTTTTAAGTGGCAGCATTGCTTATGGGCATCATATGACATATATCTTACATCATTCATAAATGTGACTTACTTATTAGAACAGTCTACTCCTTAATAAAGAGAAATTCAATGTTAAATATTAGTAACAAAATTTTCATCTTTAAACTAATATTGCGTGCGATGATATTTTATGCATCCACCGTTTAGGTAAAAAGTGCAATGTGTCACTTAAAAATACTGTAGATTCTTGAGAATATACTACTGAAGCTAATTTGTAACCTTCCTAGGCACTATCTCACAGCGAGATTGCATCAAGTCGCTGATATCAACTTTCGGTTCAAATATGCTTTTTAAATAAGAACTTTAATGCTAAATGTTCCGTTTCGGATTATGAGCCGAGTTATCTTCGGCGTTGGATTAGTAAGATAAGTAGTTAAGTAATTGAAGTTTAAAAATTATTATCATAAAGGTTTTTGAAAATTTTTTCCTCCTAGTTATTCAAATAAAATATCTAATTTTCTACTCCAGGAAATCAAGTTTTGCATATAAATATATAAGCAGAAAAAGGAAGAATACTTAAACTCTTTGTAAATATACATATTACCATTAATATACATAAGTAAACTTGTAAATACTATGAGTATAATAAAAATTAAAAGTAAGTTAAATTAATAGAAATAATTAGTTTAATATTTTTGTTTAAGTCATCTTATTTCTTCGACGAAATCTGGGGGGTTACTCTCTATTGCGATGCGAAAGCACGTTCGATGCGTAAGGTAAATGCGCTAAGAGACCAAGTTGGTACTCTGTATAACTTACAAAATAAACAATAAAGAAGAATGATCAAATAAAATGTCAAAAGTTTTAAACAGGAACATTTTAAACAAAATTTTTTCTGTTGTGCGTAAATTTTGAAAAATAAAAATTAATAGTGATGGATTCGGTGGCATTATGGTTTGAGGAAGAAAATGAAAATTTTGAACGTGTTACAAGGAGAATTCTGAGAGATAGATCAGATATACTCTCCTTAAATGATCATACATAAGCATAAATATCTAAAGCAAATGGTTTCAAACATTTAATTTTTATAGCTTTGTACAAAACTTCCGGCTGAGCAAAGATGCGTTTTTGTATGTTTTAAATGCTATACAAAACGACATCAGCATTCCAAAGAGATCTACAGCAATTCCAAACGCAATCAAATTGGCCGCAGCTTTGAAATTGCTTGGTCAAGGGGGGTATCAACACCAAATTGGCCAAGACCATCTCTTAGGCTTATCGCAGCAATCTATGTCGCGTTGCTTAAAAGAAGTTGCCTTGGTGGTTGAGAGAATACTCTGTCGCAAGCACATTAAATTTGAGGTATCTGGCGAAGAGGAAAATGAAATTAAAAAAGGATTTTTCCATCTATGTGGCATTCCTGGGGTGATTGGGGCAGTGGATGGTACTCATATACAAATGATACGACCAGCCAGGAATGAGCACCTTTACTTCAACAGAAAATTGAAGCACAGCATGAACGCTATGGTGGTATGTAAATTTTTGTGTATAAAGTTGTCTCATAAATTCTTACTTTTGCATTGATATTTTTAGATTTGTGACCATAAAATGCTAATTAGGTATGTTGATTGTCGATACGGTGGTGCAAGTCATGACTCACACATTTGGGCCCTTTCTGACGCAAAACAAAAACTAAAAGAACGTTTCGAAAGCGGAGAGAAGGGTTTTTGGCTAATAGGTAATCAAATTTAATACATTTTTTCTTACTTATTTTTTAATCTTTTCTCGCACTTGTTTTTAATCTTCTAAAGGCGATTCGGGCTACCCTCTGGAACCCTGGCTACTCACACCATACAGAAACGCAACAGAGAACTCATCCGAAGTGTTTTTTAACAAACAATTTTGCAAAGGAAGGTCCATAATTGAGAGAGTATTTGGCGTTTTAAAAGGCAGGTTTCGGTGTCTGTTAGCAGCCAGAGAATTGCATTACGCACCGGAAAGGGTAGTTCAAATAATGAACGTTTGCTGTGCCCTGCACAATATTTGTGCTAATTTTAATGTGCAGCTACCGATAGACGGGATTGCTCACGCTGAAACTTTAAATGAAGTTGAAGCGTCTGTTGATAGCAGTGCTAACAACGGTGACCAAACAGCTATTGCAAAGGAAATAAGAAATAATATAAAAAACAATTTGATTTTAGGAATATAACTTTTATTTGTAAAAACAAAGAAATTTTTTCATTAAAGTGTATACATATAAAAAACTTACAATCTAAAGTTTTAAAGCTTTCTTCTGGCAGTTTGAGATCTTAAAATTCTTAAACTAGTAGTTGAACTTTTAGGTATGTATATTAATTAACATAAAAATGAAGGTATTATAAAACAAAAATAAAATTCACGGTAAAAAAATAACTATTAACAAAAACAAGGATATTATAAATTCATTCAATAAAGTTATTATAAAACATAAAAAATTTAATTCAAAAATAAAGTTTAACAAAAATTAAGAAATTAAAGAATTCATTTAATAAAGTTATTACAAAACATAAAATATAAAATTCAAAAATAAAGTTTAACAAAAATAAAGAAATTATAAAATTCATTTAATAAAGCTGTTATAAAACATAAAAAATTAAATTCAAAAATAACGTTTAACAAAAAAAAAAAATTAATTATAAAACTCATTTGAGATGTACTTATATATATATATATATATATATCACAGTCAAAGTATCACATAATTTTGCTCATTTCCAATTCTAATATTTTCTTTTTTAATTCTACTTGCAGCTTTTGTTTATTTAATTTATACTCTTTTTCGAATTTAAATTTTTCTTTTAATTCAAAATTTTTTCTGTTGTACCTCACCAATTCCTTCAAAGTATTTTGAACATTGCCCAAAACTTCAAGGGATTCCTTGTGGTATGTTCCTTGGCCTTCTACCTGCGTTTTCAACAGAGCATCTCGTTCGTTTAGGTTTGACAACCGCGAACGTTTGGCTGATTGGAAACTTTCATCCAAACAGCTACGTTTGCCGGTGTGTCCTGACCCACCTGCAGTGTTATTTTCGTTTTCGGAAGATAACAAAACTTCTACAGGCTCCTTATTTTTCGCCATATCTTGGCCAGAACCACTTACGCCAAAGCATGTTGCTGTTGACAGCCCGTCGACGGCTTCTTTCATATGGAGCAGATTAATTATTTGTTCCTCCATAGAGGAAAGAGGGCAGTATTGTGATATACCACCACCCGTGCTGGAAATGCCCACTTTATTTTTTCGCATTTTAACTTTTGTGTGGGTTTTTAGGTCAGACCAAACCTATATGCAGACGTTCATAATTACACTGTATTAGTTTGCCGCTTTGTATAATAAATATTACAATTCATTACTTTTTTCAAACCAGCTACATCCCGTATAGGAGGTCCATTGGAATTTAGGTCATCTACCAGTTTCGTCCACAAATTGGTCCCACGTTGCTTGGCATTTCCGCACTGCAACTGCCCCTTGGCCAAATCACTGTGTTGCACCATAAAATCTACTAGGATTTCAAACTGCCGCTGCTGGGTTTGCAATTTTTTCGACTTTTCCCTTAAAAAATAAAAATTTAGATATAAATATAATATTATGTTGGTATTTACTTACATGATGCGGTTCCTTTGCGTTTGATATTTTGTTAGCGCAAGATATTTGCGTTCAACGAACGATTTTGACATACGCTTTCGTATTACAGAGTGCGGTGATGCCAGATTTGCGAAAGCAAAAAAATTAGATGCGAAAACGCAATAGAGGGTACCAATTGTTACCATTAGTTACCATTTCTCTTTCGCATCGCAATAGAGAGTAACCCCCCTGGTTACCTTGATACACATGTATGTTTCTATAAGTATGTAAATGTACATGCATATTTGAATTGTCTGTACATAAACACAAAAATTTTTTGGTATACATATGTATATCAGGATGACGTCCCGTGGGGACAAAATACTTACGTATTTAATTTTTTCATAGTGTCGTCGAATCATAACAGTGGAAAGGATGAAAATGTATGTACATATTTATTCTAAGGAAAATTTATACGTGCGTGTACACATACGTACAAGCAAAGACTCTATAATATAAAGATGTTGCACTTCCATACATTGGTTTGCCGGTAGTAAAATGATAATGGCATTTATAATAGTTACCATTAAAAGAGTAAAAAGTTTTTAAGGCTCCATTAGCGAGACGCTGAAATGCAAGCGCAAACGCAAGCGCAGCGCGACGCGCTAACGCAACTCCGCTCATAGAATGCTTAAAAACCCACCATATGTTTTTACAGAAAAAAATTGGGTGTGTGCATATATATGTATATATACATACAACAAATTGTGGTGTTTAAAGTTAAATGAGTGGTAATATTAAAAAAGAAGATATGTATATTGTAAAATGGATATGAAAAATATATATTTATTTGTTTAAACTTTTTACGTTTGTGCAAAATGTCACAGAATACTGTTTGGCTTGTGGTGTTTATCATTTAAAACAAAAAATCAAAACATCTACTTGAAACAGTGATGGCGCTTTCCTTTTGGCGTTTCTACGAAATTGTATAAATAGTACAATATTTTATTTTAAATTTGTGATCGATGTAATATCTTTATTATATGTATAGCTAAATTATAATTTTACTAACACAAGACTACCATGCCGTAGATCCCGAGATTGACGTCGCCCTCAGTCATGAATATGGTTTCGAATTTTTCTGACATGCATTAGTGCGAGATGGTGTTTATTGTTATCGGGTTGTCCCAATGGCATTGCACTGGTCCCTAAACATTACCGACACATTTGCCTGCATATACATACATAAATTACATTTGTAGTAATATTGGTACCACATAAATTTATGCCCATGTGTTCACATATCTGCATATACATCAGAGAAGGAAATAGTGTACTTTTTTAGCCTTTGTGTACACAAGTTTACATCAACGACATCGAAAAAAAAGACATTGAAAAATGTATACATGCCACACCTTATACACAAATACATCTTGAGTGTACAGGCCTGTGCATTGAAAACATTGAAGACATTGAATTCACTTTATGTCCGTATACACATTTGCGGTGATGATAACATTATATTTGTTTTTGTATCTTTATAAAATTCATGTGTGGGACTATGAGGGGCCAAGAGTTTTTAAATAGACGCACACATAGCAACAACACCACAAAAAATACAAATATACTCATAATAAAAAGGGCCAAATAAAATATATTCATTTTTCGGGCAAGCAATAACACAAAACAACAGAAGCGCTATTTTCCAAGAATTTGCTGCATTTTTCATATCTTGCAAATGAAATTAAATGTGAAAGAGGTAAGTATACTTTCATAAATGAAACGATCCTCATAAAATTGCCAGGAAAACGAATTTCAAAAGATATTATTATTTCCATCACTATAGAGGCTTGCCACTGTGAAATATGGCATCTCTATATACACGGAGATGTACAAAAGTACAGGCCGAAGGTGTACACAAAAAAGTGTAAACAATGAAAGAAAGGCAATGCCTTCAATGTATTGAAGGTGTACATTGTACAGCGGGTGTACATTAAATTTTCTTGTACAAAATTTCGTTCTCTGATACATACATATTTCATTTTTCTAGAAACAAATATATATCGACTCGCACCGAAATGTTAATTCCTACATACATACATGTGTATATTATTAATGTGCAATTTTTGAGGACTACTCTCACCTTCAACTTCGTAAAATAAAATATCCAAAGTATTTAATTTAAAACTACTTTATTGGCAATAACACATATTAAAGTATTTTCTTCTTATAATGATTGAAAATGTTAACTTTCTGACAACTTGATAATTTGTACTTATATGCACATACATAGGTCTCCCATGAAGAATGCTTACGCAGTAAAGTTATTATATTAAGTATATCTATTCCAAGTTTGTAACATACGTATGTACATTGTTTTCATCGAACCGTGTTTCGTGTTTCGACTAAACATTAAAGGTATTAATAATATACTTATGTTGGAAAAGGCAAACCAAGAAAAGGACAGTTTTCGTCGGTCTTTGCAATCCTATGCAAATTATTATAAAAAAATAAAAGCCATAAGTATGTATGTATGTACATATGTATGTATATACAAATAAACATATGTACATACATAACAACAGAGTCTAAGAATATATATTAAGTTACGCAAAAAACATTAGAAAGAGAATAAATAAGCCATTGGATTTCGTTGCTACATACTTGTCCCCCGCATCGTAGAGAAGCACAAAATTTTTGAATTTTAAAAATATATGGTGTGCAACATCTTTATATTATAGAGCCTTCAACCAAACATAGTACGTACTATGTATTGTACTGCCTTTGAATGTGTTTCCCCATTTGGCCAGCTATTCTTAAACAATAGTTGCCTTTATGATTATTCCTCTATAACCTAAAATTGATGACAACTTTGATAATATAAATCGAAATATTTATACCATAAAATTTTAAAATGCTACAACAACGTATATACAAAACTTCTCGTTAACTTTCGAAACGGCTTATTTGCAATAATTTTATTCGATTGTAGGTATAGTTCGAAAGGGTAACATTTTTAAGTTAAAAAACGTTTTCTATTTAATTCATTGACCAACTATAAAGTCATCTCACTATTCAAGTAATGCATTTTCTTTGCGTAAAAATATGTCACTATTATATCATATGTGTTTTTGACCAACTTAACTTCTAAAATTCCTCAACGCTCATTGCCTCTCTACATGAAAAATTTTCGTACGAACGATTCTTTGTCAGATCCACTAATGCCCAATAAATCAGTGGCTATTTAAATGTAGATTTAGTTAATTTTGATGAATATTTAAAGTCTATTTAAATGAGCTTTCTGTTTTACAGTCATATTTAAATACTTCAATTAACTGATCCGAAAAATGTGATAGCACCATGAAATATGTAAACAAAAATCGCCATTGTTCAGAAAACAGATGTTTTGCTTATGACTCAAAGAATTTCTAGTATTGTGCATGCAATTATTTTAAGTTTTTTAACTGTGTTAAGAGTCCATTAGTGTAATAAATATTGTTTTATTGATTTTCAACTTTATTCTATTGATAATTAACTTTAATTACGCAACTTTTTAAAATTTTTTAGCAAATTTTTCTCAACATCACAATGTTTTGTTCTTCTTAAAAGAAAAAAAGTCAGTCATATGTTTACTGTGCTCGATTTAAATAACATTTAAATGGCCAATAAGGGGCATTTAAGTCTTATTTAAGTTTGAGGTGAAAAACGAAATTTGGTATTTAAATGGCATTTAAAGTTAAATAACATTTATATAACCACTGATTTATTGGGCATAAGAATATTATGTTTTCGTTTTAATGAAATGTATAATTTTTTTGATTTTCCTTTGGTTATAAACATAGTAAATACATTATACGGACAATGTTTATGAGTTTCCCAAAATTTCCCAAACGGACTTAGGCCGGTGATTTCAAAAGAAATATATCCATTCTTTAATAAACTTCGAATGATCAATATAATCTTTATTGCATATTTTGAAACAAGTCGAACAACGTTGGCTGCGTAGCTACAAATTATTGCAGGTTTTCACCTGCATAAGTCGAGGTCATGCGACTTATCAAGTCGCATGACCTCGGATGTCAACTGATAATACCACGAAATTTTTATTGCAATAAGTTGGTTCCTGTCAACGTATTAGGTAGCACTAAATAAACAAATTCCGTATTTTCTTTTATCTCTTAGGAAGTATTTACAGAAATGTTAATATTTTATTAAAGCTGAATAAAAAAAAATTCTTAGATAAATAAAAATAAAACAATATCCTTTACTAATAAAAAGGTGTTATGAGTACTGTGTACACTTTTAAAAAGCTTAAGAGATCAATTGCTCATAGAAAATTAAAAGTGGTTTATTCCGAAAAATTTTTTCGTTTTACTTTTTCTATAGAAGCAAAATGCGGAAACAATTTCACTTCTGAATGGAATTTATCCTTGTGACATGGCTGATATATATATATATATATATATATATATATATATATATATATTATATATGTATATGTATATATATTTATCTATATATATATATATATATATATATATATACATATATATATATATATATATATATATATATATATATATATATATGTATGTATGTATATATATTCATATTACATACATCTACATATATATATATATATATATATATATATATATATGTATATATATATTCATATTACATACATCTACATATATATATATATATATATATATATATATATATATACATACATATATGTTGATTTGTCTCTGTTGACCTTATCAGTTTATTATAATATTAATCAAGCTTATGGTCGTTTTTCATTAAATTTTATTTAGTAAAATTTTTATTCGATATTTCGCTAACAGTTTGTTAACATCTTCAGAAAATAACAACTATTAAAATTTTATAGACAAATGGTTTTGAAACATGACATAAAAACTATTCACAATATTTGTTTTTCAAACTCAATAACATATAAAATATTTTTTTTTCTTTCAACATTAACAATTTATAGGGAAATAAACTTTTCCAACATTAATATATATATATATATATATATATATATATATATGTATATATATATATATATATATATATATATACATATATAATATATATACATATATATATATATAAATATATATATATATATATATATATATATATATATATATACATATATATATATATATATATATATATACATACATATATATATATATATATATATATATATATATATATATCTATATATACATAAACATACAAATCCATGTACATATGTAACTACCCGCTTGTCCGCGGATACATTCCATAAGTCATTATTTCATTATACACAAAGCAATGACCTGTACCACAAATTATGTATATAAGATAGTGCATGATAACCACGAAAAAATTTATATGCGGGCCATAATATTACGACCCGCATCGAACATATTCGTCAAACGTATGTTGAGTTTTCCAGAAATGAAATTTATTAGATCTGAGTAAATAGAATTTTTAAGAGCAGTTTTATTTGTCCTTTATTTAGGTTTAATTATGCTTTAAAAAATTTTGTATTGTCGAGTGTACGGTTGGACTCAGATTATTTTTTAACGTTTTCAATTCAGTTTTCTGTAGCAATTTACCTACAGACGACAATACAGTTAGCTTATACTACATATACATAATGTATGTATTATTAGGTACTTATTTGGTAAATGCATTTACCAATCAATGAGTGCCTTTCTAGGCAATTGAGTGTGTGTATTAACAAGCGTAAAGGGTGCATACACAGACAAGATAGTATATAATGGTATGTAAATATTGTATAAGGAAATAATTGTGAGAAAAGCAAACGGAATATTTTTAAGCGCACAATATGTAGCCAGTGGCGGCGACATCCTCCCCCAGGTAAAGGAATCGAGTAGGGATGAGTTTACGTCCTTAGTTTGTACTGACATCTAGTATTGCAACTTTCGACATTGGTCTTTCTAGGGTGCTTGTTGCTGTTCTAATTTTAACTCGTCGTACTTGTCCGTCTTTCGCGGTGGTTATCTCGGTGATCACGCCTTTAGGCCAGGTGTTTCGCGGCAGGTTTTCGTCTACCAGAATGACCAGATCTCCGATGGAGGGCGGCTTTTGCTTTGTGAACCACTTTCCACGACGTATCAGATTTGGGGCGTACTCTTTCACCCACCTGCGCCAAAACGAGTCGGCAAATCTCTGCGTTTGTCTCCAGCGATCACGCAAGCTGGTATCAGAGCAAATGGGTTTGTATCCTGAGGCGGACCCTAGCAGCAGATGGTTTGGTGTTAAAGGTTCATCGTCTTTCGTTTCCAGGGACACAAATGTGAGTGGTCTGGAGTTTATAACCGCTTCCGCCTCGGTGAGAGCGCTTTTAAAGCTTTCGTCATTAAACCTGAAGTTGGGAAACGCTGCACTCAATACCGTTTTGACGGATTTAACCATCCGCTCCCACGCTCCTCCCATGTGCGGGGCTGCCGGTGGGTTGAAGGTCCACTTAATTTCGTCGAATTTCGTTATTAAATGGTTGAAATTTAGGTGCTGCTGTTCCTCCCGGAAAACCTTTGCCGTAGCTCTAAAGTTGGTGCCATTGTCAGTAAATATTTCCCTAGGCATGCCGCGGCGATTAATGAAGTTGGAAATACACATTATGCAAGAATTCGTATCCAAACTGAAGGCGACTTCCAGGTGAACTGCTCGAACTGTTAGGCAAGTAAATACCACTCCCCATCTCTTTTCCTTGTGTCGTCCCACAGTTACAAGGAACGGGCCAAAAAAGTCTATACCGACGAAGGTGAACGGGCGTTCAAAGCAAGCCAGTCTGGCGAGGGGAATTGGAGCCATTTGTGGCGTTGTTGGTAAACACGTTGTATTTTTGCATCGTTGACATTCTTTGCGTACCTTTTTATATAAAACGCGCAGGCGTGGAATGTAATATTTGCATCTAATGTTGTTGATGACTGTTTCGTGAAAGCTGTGGTGATATAATTCGTGATAGTAGCGAACTATTAGAAACGTTACGTAGTGGTTGTTTGGTAGAATAATGGCGTGGCTGCACATAAATGACTGTACTCTTCCCTCGCATCTCAAAGCTTCGTGGTCGTCTAGGTACGCATTAAGTTGTTTTATCTGACTTTTTTTTATTAACTTCTGCACGTTTCCGTATGTTTGCAATATCTTCGGCATACTCTGCGGTTTGCGCTACTTTATACAAAACGTTTTTTGCCCTTTGGATAATGTCGAAACTGATATCTCTTGGCGGTCTTTTCTGAACAGTTACGTGCTTGACACGAATTATATAGAGCATGAACGTTGCAAGGGCTCTGTAGAGTCTTCTCCAGCATGAAAAATACTTGATGTTGGGTTCAAAGGGCTTCTTTTCGTGAATTTGAAAAACTGGGTGGCGTAATTCACTTCTCTCGAAACCGATTACATCCTTTTCCTTGTTCGCGCAGTCGAAATTAGACACTTCGGGCCAGTTATTTTTGTTGTCTGTTAAGAATTGAGGACCACCAATCCATTGTTGCGTACCTGCTTTAGAGGTTTTCGTGGTGACATCGGCCGGATTCAACTTTGATGACACCCAGTTCCATTGCGAAGTGTTCGTGTTCTCTAGTATTTCGCCAACGCGGTGCATAACAAATGGTTTAAAATTTCTCGGATCTATTTTCAACCAACTCAAAACTGTTTTTGAGTCCGTCCACCAGTAGCATCTGCCAAACTTGATACGCCTGCTCTGCTGTACTTTTTGAGCTAACCTTACGCCAAAAATTGCTGCTTGCAATTCCATACGCGGAATAGATAATGGCTTGAGAGGTGCTACCTTGCACTTGGCAGCTATTATTGAGACATTAACTCCGGAATCATATAAGACTCTCATATAGCATACGGCTGCATATGCATGTTGTCCGGCGTCAACGAACGTGTGTAACTCAATGTCGGAAGCGGCTGTCATAAACGGCGAATAATTTCTCGGAATTGAGAGTGCTGATAAGTTACGTATATTCAGGGTCCACTGGTGCCATTTCCGATGTAAATCCTGAGTTAACTGGTCATCCCATTTTATTTGCGACCGCCATATTTCTTGTAAGAGGATTTTGAGGCTAATTGTATAGACGGACAGCAGACCCAGCGGATCGAAAATGGTCATTAATACCTGCAAGACCTCTCTTTTAGTGGGTGTGATTTCCTCGTTGAATATGTTTCTTTTAAGCTTTGAGAATTTACATATGTATTTGAAAACGTCGTTTTTAGGGTCCTAAAACATTCCTAGTACCTTTTCCACGGAACCCAGGTTGTAAGTAAGCTGGTGTCCATGTGTGTTATCAGAAATTTGGTGTTGCAAATCGGGACAATTAGATACCCAATGATGCATGTGGAAGCCGGCGGCGGCATGTATTGTTTTAACGTCGTTCGCGAGCTTCAACGCCTCTTCGTAGGTATCGGCGCTATCGATGAAATCGTCGACGTAGTGGTGGAACTTAATTGATTCTGCCGCGCGCGTGTATTTGGTGGCGAAGGCATCGGCGTTTTTGTTCCGAATGAAATGTGCTATGCAAGGGGCGCATGATGTGCCGAATGTTAGTGCCTGCATAACATAGACGTTGGGAGACCTTTTACCACCTGCGTTATCGTACCACAAAAATCGCTGACTCTGCATGTCCTCTTGCCGAACACGTATTCGGTGAAGCATTTCTGATATGTCGCCGCAGATGGCTATTTTACCTACGCGGAAATCTATCAAAATGTCGAAGAGTGGCCTTAACATATCAGGCCCCGTCATCAAGAAATCGTTTAGGGACTTACCGTTAGATTTCGAGGCAGCGTCCCACACCAGACGAACTTTTCCGGGCTTTTTAGGATTGAGTGTTATGAATATCGGCAGATACCACGTGAGCTTATGGCTTTGTTGCAATTCCTCTTGAGAAAGTTTTCTGGCGTAGCCCCTGTCGATCAGCTTTTCTATTTCCGCTTGCATAGTGGTTCTCAATTGTTCGTTTTTTTTAACTTCTTCTCGAGGCAATTTAGACGATGTAACGCCGAACTGTAACTGTCTGGTAGGTGAGGGTTATCATTTTTCCACAACAGGCCAACCTCGTAGTGGTCATCCCTTTTCACGGACGTATCTGCAAGTATTTTCAAAGCCCTTTGATCGGCGGATGACATTAACTTTTTTTCTGGTGGTGTTTCTATTGAAAAGTATGCTTTTATTTGGTCGTGTAAGGCTTGATATTTTTTCTCGCACTCGCATGAATGTACGTTGCAGAATGATGGTGTATTGTTTCTTGATGCGCACCCTTGTAGACACCAGCCTAGGCGAGTTTTTGTCGCGATTGGTTCGTCTTGCTTGCCTTCGCGGACTTTCAGTGGAATAGCGAGGTTCCAGTTGCTTATGCCTATTAAAATTTTTGGTTTCTCGTTGATATACGATTTTATTGGCAGACTATTCAGATAAGGGTAGGTTTTGGTTATTTGGTTGAGGTTTATTGATTGTGTTGGTAGGTCCAAGTCTTTTATCGTGTGAACATCATGCAGCGTGAATTGCTTCTCATTCTCAGTGCCTGACACTAATACTGAGAATCGCTTTGAAGAAACTTCATCACGGGTAATTTGGCCGGTCCATCTAAGGGTTAGGGATTCTTCGATACCTTCCAACTCGAGTTCTTCAAAGAGGTCTTGTTCAATTAGTGTCACGGACGAGCCCTCGTCCAAAAAGGCTAATGTATCCAGTGTTTTAAACTTACCATACAGACGTATAGGTACGAATCTAAAGATTAAATTAATGTCGTGGTTTTTATTGTTGTGAGCATTTACCACATCTTTGTTTTCGCTCAGGGTGCGGTTATCGTCCATTTTACTCGTGGTTGCGTGTTTGTGTAGCAGCTGATGGTGTTTAGCAGTGCAGTTTTCAACGCCACAAAGCTTATTAGAGAAACATTTACGGCGATGAAAATTGAGACACTGGCGGCAAAGTTTCTTAGATTTGACTATGGACCACTTTTCTTCCAGGGTTGCGTTTTTAAATTTGTGACAGGCTTGTATTTTATGGGTGTCGTTACTACACATCGCGCAGGGTAGCACTTTTGATGGCTGTTGCTCCCTTTTTGTAAGGTGTAAGTTTAAAGATGCATTACGTTTGTTTGTCATCGGGGAGACTACCTGGCTTGCTGCCATCGCAATGTTGTATATCCAGTCGCTAAATGTTTTTACGATGGGAGTCTCAGGATCTCCCTTTGGGTGCAAAGCCCAATTTAGCTTGTGAGTATTTGGGAGCTTTTCGAGAAGCTCTTTAACCAGCATTGGATTGCTGAGGTGCGCCCCCATAGAACAGGCTTCCATCGTTGAACTAAGATTTCTTACCATGAGCGCGTACTCTATAAGGCTCTCCAATCTATCTCTGGGTGGTGGAAATTTACGCGCCTTTTCGATGAGACTTTCTATTATAAATTCTGGCCGGCCGTAACACATCTCGAGGGTTTGGATGATTTCAGGTACCATGGAGGGTAGTAACAGTTTACACCTTACTAACTCTTTTGCTTTCCCACGTAGGCAGGATTGTAGACGCATAAGGTTTTCCGCTTCTGTGTATCCGGCAATTTCTGTACTGTTTCTAAAACTACTGAGGAAAAGTGGCCAGTCTTCCGAGTTTCCGTCAAATATTGAAAGTTCTCTCGGAATTACTTGCCTAGCTGCTAATTGAGATGACGTGGGTTGATTTGATGAGAAACTCGTCAGAGGTCCCCTGCTTGAGCTGCTACTTCCCTCCTGAAATAGTATTTCATACTTCTTTTCCAAATATCTTTTTTGTAGCTCTTTTTCTTCTTCCAACATACGTAATTTTAGATCTCGTTGCTTTAGCAAGCTTTCGTTGTTGTGGTCAATAGGGTGTGACTCAGAGCCTGGCTCCCTAACCATACTAGAAGAATTACACTGTAGGTGCGTGTCAGACCACGTACTGACGCCATTTTTATCATGGTTAGCAGAAATTAAAGCTGCGTTAAGCAGCACTTTAGAGGCAATTGTACTTGAGATAGCTGTAGCCGTTATTGGAGTGGTCGTACGAGCTGCTTTGTTTACGTGCTGCGCCGTAGCGTTGCTGTTTGCCCCGTCTTTCGGAGTAATAATTGTTGCGGATGGCCGCTGGACACAGCGATCGCAGTTCCAAATGAAATGAAACCACTGGTCGCACGTGTCGCACTGGACCATCATTTCATTGTCCGCTAAGGTGCATTGCTTGCAATTATACTCCATTATAGTGATTTGTTTTTCAACCGATAGGCGTTCTAATCAACCAAAAAATTTTTTAAAGATTTTGTTGAGTTTTCCAGAAATGAAATTTATTAGATCTGAGTAAATGCAATTTTTAAGAGCAGTTTTATTTGTCCTTTATTTAGGTTTAATTATGCTTTAAAAAATTTTGTATTGTCGCGTGTACGGTTGGACTCAGATTATTTTTTAACGTTTTCAATTCAGTTTTCTGTAGCAATTTACCTACAGACGACAATACAGTTAGCTTATACTACATATATATAATGTATGTATTATTAGGTACTTATTTGGTAAATGCATTTACCAATCAATGAGTGCCTTTCTAGGCAATTGAGCGTGTGTATTAACAAGCGTAAAGGGTGCATACACAGACAAGATAGTATATAATGGTATGTAAATATTGTATAAGGAAATAATTGTGAGAAAAGCAAACGGAATATTTTTAAGCGCACAATATGTAGCCAGTGGCGGCGACACGTCTTTCAACTTGTCTTGTGTAGTTAGTTGTTCGAATAACACAAAAAATTGGTTAGTTTGCCTAGAGCATTCAACAATGAAACTTGTGAGGCGAAATGTGTTATTATTTGTAGCAGAAAATTATTATTGTTCATGTACTTTTATTTCTGAAGCGAAAAATACTATTGATTAAAATAATGTAGGGTAAATAATACTTGTGTTGTTGTTGGATAAACGAAAATGTATATATCAGCACCGATGCGATAATGCCATATATTATTATGATATACCAAAGAATACACACTATAAAAAGACGCATGTTGAACATATCACGAAATAAAATTTTAAAATCCTTACGGGTGCCGGCGGTAAGGGAAAAAACGAAGAAAAAAAGCTGAAACCAACGTGTTGGATCGTTGGTCATCGAACATGTTTAAAAGTTGGTTTCATCAAATTTAACTTAGGGTACTGAAGGCATCGTGGAAAAAAACAAAGCAAAAAACACATGCAAACTTATTTGAAGATGTTTACACAAAATGATATTTTCATTTCAAAACATTGTTAATTATTGAGCTACAATATTTATGTGCGTGTGTAATTATCTTTTGCTTTACTTGATGAATGCAAGTGAGAAAAAAAAAATTTACTATCGAGCAGGATAGCTGCGTAGAGATGTGTAAAAAATCTGGGAGACATTTTAAAGGTTTACAATTTTTTATTCGTTTTAGGGCAAATTTGGCGAGGAAAATGTTTAATTCCTGAAGAAGAATACACAATAATCTTTATATATGCGACTGTAATTTCGAAAGCTCATTCATTTGGATAAAAACAAAAGGCGGAAGCAAAGATTCCATAATATAAAGATGTTGCACGGCGTATATTATTAAAATTAAAAAATTTTGTGCTTCTCTAGGATGCGAGGGACAAGTGTGTAGCAACGAAATCCAATGACTTATTTATTCTCTTTCTCATGTTTTTTGCAAACACAATTTTTGAGCAGTTTAATATATTTTCTTAAAAATTTCATAAGCTGCATCTCTTCATAAAGAAATTGTAATAAAAATCTTTCAATAGAAAACATTTTATAATGAAAATATTTCTGTAAAATATATGTATATACTTCTTTCTCTATCTTTACGCATATACTTCTTTCTGTATCTTTTCATTACAATTCATTTTCTATCAAATATTCTACATGGATAATTATTTTATCGAAAAGTTTTCCATCAAAAAATTTTCCGTAGAAAAGTTTTTATAAAAGATTTTTTGTACATAGAATAGAAATGCTTAATATTCTTATAATAACTTTACTGCGTGAGCATTCTTCATGGGAGATCTATAAGTAGATATCATCTAGTGTGCTCAGAAGGTTAAAAAAGGAAAGTACTTTTTTGTAATATGTTTTATTGCCAATTAGATTATTTGAATATATATATATATATATATATATATATATATGTATATATATATATATATATATATATATATATATATACTATGGAAGTTGAAGTTGAAAGTAGTCCTCAAAGATTGCATCAGATATTGCACATGTATGTATGTATTAACACTTCGATGTGAGTCGATATTTA
>OY776281.1:5898178-6038178 GCA_963675445.1 Linnaemya vulpina | reverse complement strand
AGGGGCCATAGGTAACATTAACATAATACTTTAGTAAAAGAGCGAAACCCAATTTTTATGTATTTTTCCAGATGGTAAACATATCGCCATCAGAAGTAGAAAGGAGTATGGTTCCTTCTTCTACAACTATAAAGGATTTCATAGCGTTATTTTGTTAGCTGTAGTGGACGTAAATTATAAATTCCTTTACGTAAATGCAGGGTCAAATGGTAGAGCAAACGATGCTGCTGTTTTTAATGAATCCTCCTTATGTCAGGGCATTAAAAGTAATATATTTGATTTCCCTTCGGATGTTGTTCTGCCTGGGACCAATCATAAAATACCATATGCATTTGTTGCCGATGACGCATTTCGCTTATCTGCAAGAATTTTGAAGCCGTATGGGGAAAGGTCGATAAATAGCAATAAAGTTTTTAACTACAGATTAAGCAGAGCTCGTCGAGTAGTTGAAAATGCGGTCGGAATCTTAGCCAATAAATTTCAAATATTCCAAAAAGAAATAGATTTATCGGTCGAAAAGGTGGAGAAGATTACGTTGGCTGCATGTGCCCTACACAATTTCATTCGAACGAAAGACGGTTTTGACTCGAAATATGTTGACGTAGAAAATACTTGCTCTATTAGTATGGAGAATGGATCTTGGCGAAACGAGGTTACTTTGACAAAAATGGAAAAATGCACGGGAAGTCGCTCGGGTGCAGAAGACAGAAAAGTAAGAGATGCATACTCCGAATACTTCAACGGAAATGGATCAGTTGCTTGGCAAAATGAAGTGGTAGAAAAATACAATTTTTAAATTTAAAAAATGGCTGACGTATATACAGATAAAACACAATACATAAATATATATATATATATATATATATATATATATATATATATATATATACATATGTATATATATATATATATATATATATATATATATATTGTAGCATATAACCAAGAAAGACGTATTTCATTGGGTTCTGGTTAAGTTCATGCATGCATTTTGTGTTCCGGCACTGGCTCGTCGGCAATTAGGTGGGGTTAAGAACTTAACTCAAGATGAAGAAAACGCTGCTAATAATAAGAAGTTTTATTTGCATGCATAAAGTGATTAAGACATAATCTATTATAGATGAGAACCAAAAAATGTACAATGAACTAGATCATTTTAAGAGAGAAAAATATTATTTGATATGATGAATTATAATGGTAGTTAGAACGAAAGATGTAAATATCATTGCATAAAAAAAAATGATGTTGACAATAGGTGAAAATGTGCAACATGTAGCCCAACCCAACCATGATCATCTATATACTCCGTAGAAATAAGCTAATGATGATCCCACACAAAGATCACTAACCGGTTTCCTCTGTGACAAGAAACACAACTAAGATATTTAGAAATTCATGTTTATAATTTTATTCAAATAATTGTTTATAATTTTCATTGTTTATAATTCTATTTCAAATTCTACAATTTTCTTAAATAAGAAGGAGTTTTCAATATTGCTCATATGCGAATATTAATATTTTTGTTTTTATTAGTATAAACTAAGATTAATTTCCGCACCCTGTGCAAATATTATAAAGTAGATAAGAGCATATGTAAAACGTAACCAAAACTAGGTCATTGACGTAAGTCAGACTTGTTTTACTTTTATACAAAAAAAACATAAGGAATGTAAGAAGAAAATACGCAGAGAAAACAGGGATGTGCATAAAACTATATCAAATAGGCAGAAGGCATGATTTTATAACTATTTTTGATATATTTAGAACTCTTATAATTCCAAAGTATACCTGTTGTAGCAAATATTATAAATTACTGCAAATCATTTTACTAGGTTTTCTTTTGTTTGTCGTATAGCTTTTCATTCTTGCTGATTTTCCCCTCCCTTTTTCTTGTGTGTGTGAGCACTAATATTGTATTTGTTCTCTCACTTTCTATGTTGGAATACAATTTTTAATTTTCACATCACTTATTTTTATATCTATATATTATATTTTAATAAAATTTTCTAGATCAATCAAATTTAATTGAACTTGCATAAACAAAGAGGAATACACAACTAATAAAACAAAAGGGTGACTTACATATAGTTGTTTCATTGGTGTTCCATCGATGAATGATCATTCAGCAATGTATAGCTAGGGGTGGGAAAGAGATGTCAGTATAATAAAAATTCCTGATGTGATCCTGCACAAGAAAAAAAAAGAGTAACGTAAAACTCAGCAACAATGTTGGCTAGACTTTGCAACATCAACGTTAAGGTATACATTAAATAAGAGTTTTACTTTACAAATGGTTTCCAATAAAATTACAGGTACTTGACTTAAGGGATGAAATTGTTGTAGAATAACACTAGTTAGATTTTAATTATTTGGTAGACAGTATATTATTTTTGATGACCGCATCGTACATCCAAAATTCCTCTTATCGGTAAAACTTAGGTAGAATTTGGTGTTCAATTTAATCCATCCGGACAATTATGGTGGAACACGGTAATATGGTATCAGATTCAATCAGCACAACTAAACAGCAATTTGGTTCCCAAGTCAGAAAAATAGTCAAGCTCCAAGTTGGCGTAAAATATAATTAGCACAAGTAAAATTTCACTTGAGTGTTGACCTCCATCAAAATGATTAGGCTGCAATTGGGTGTCCAATTTGTTCAATCATTAAATTTCCACTAGGTCTCAAATCCGTGGATTATGGCACCAGCGTTTCCTTTTTTTTCTAATTTCTTTAAAATTTTAACTCCACATCAACCAAATGTTGATTGCGAAGCAATCAGCAATACTTTTAAAATAAAATGAATTTATACCAGTGATATTAGGTACATATATAAATTGAGCTGCCTCTGTTTTCTTTAGACCGCACTTGCTATGTTATAGACTTGAAAAAAAAATGGCCGCCTAACACATGGGTTTGTGGCTTTATATACTGCTGTAAATGAGCATAATCGTGTGCAGAAAATATTGGCGCGTTACTAATATTCCAGAACGATTCCTGATTTTGTGAACAATAATTTCTTACTTATTTCATGATCTGCAAGTTTGCAGAAACAGTGTTGTAATTTAGTAAACACTTAGTGAGGGGTATTAATGTATACGGTTATTTTTGAAAAAAAATATTGTTGCTGTGCCTAATGTGGTAATTTCTGCCAGCATTTTACACAGTCCCCCGAACAAGATCGAATTTAGGGATTTACGTAGTAAATTTTTAAATTTGATCCCGCTGGCAAAATACTAACAAGGCTTGATATCTTTTGCATGATATTTTCCTACGTAGTTTCCTTTAAGGTCTTCTAAATCGTAATTACAATTACCAATTTTTTTTCTAATCTTAGATTTCACAAACACATTGTCAAGTTTTGCATTATATCCTTTTTCAAAATTTGATTGCTTAAAATTACGTCTATATACTATCTGGCCTTCGCTGAAATTCACTACCCTAGATCGTAAATTGTACTTCCGCTCATTTCGTCTAAATTGTTTTGTCATTAGCTCGACGGCTCTCTTTCTTATGATGTCAATTGAATCCTCCCTTGTAAAACAAACAGATCTATCCTCTAACAGGCCTGATTTTCTCAACAACGAGTAAGTATTACCATTGGTTATCATATTTTGCCCAAATGTTAGATAATACGGTTCTACCCCAACCGAAGCATGAATGCTGGAGCGGAGGGCACAAGCAATACTGCTTAAGACTTCATCCCAGTTCCGTTGGTCTGGATTGACATACGCCCTTATGGCTGTCAGTACTGAACGATTTATTCGCTCGGAGGCATTTGCTTGCGGAGAGTGGACTGCTGTGAGGCTGTGTGTAATATTATATCGATCTAGTAACTGTTTAAACATTTTGGATTTAAATTGGGCACCGTTGTCTGAAACAACTATTTCTGGTACACCAAATACATGAAATATTTCTTCTTCTAAATAGTTGCAGACGACATCTGCTGTCAGTTTCTTTACCGTTTTCAAAAAAGGATACCTGGAGAAATGATCCAGGACTACAAAAATACCAATGTGACCACTTCTCGACCTAGGATAAGGTCCCAAAAAATCTATATATAGCTTTTGAAACAAACGTTGTATCACAGATGGTTGACCCATAGGAGGACGAAGGACAAAGTTGGGGTGTTTAGTCGATTTACATGTGTCGCATGCATTTATGTAATCCCTAACACTATTAACCAGCCCTGGCCAAAAATAATATTTCCTTATTCGTTCTAATGTTTTATTTATTCCAAAATGAGCCGCTAATGGGTTATCATGTGCCCATTTTAAAACGTCATTAATAAGCTCTGCTGGTATCCATACTTTCCAACAAAGGTCATCATGCAATTGTTCACCAGTTGCATGCTCAGTGCGTTTATATACCAAACTCTCTAAAACCTTCAGATCTGGAAATTTAGGTTGATTATTTATTATATTATTTACTAGCGCGATATATTCGTCTGTTTGAAAATATTTAGATTTTAAATCAACAAAGTTTACATCGTTTTCGGGAAGGTAGTTAAGTATTGACATGGACTCTACGACATATGAATCTTCAGAAGTATTATCCAGAATAGTTCGTGAAAGAGCATCTGGAACGACATTTAGACTGCCTTTCCTGTGTTGAATATTAAATGAAAAAGCTTGTAACTTGAGTGCCCATCGTGCCAGTCTTGAACTTAAATCACTTTGTGACATAAGCCACTTTAGGGACGCATGATCCGTCACTATGGTAAACTCCTGTCCCTCTATGTATGGTCGAAACTTTTTAACACTCACCACAGCAGCTAAACATTCTTGTTCAGTCACTGAGTAGTTCCGTTGGGCTCTATTAAGTTTCTTCGACATAAATGCAACCGGAACCTCATTTCCTTCTGTATCTATCTGGACTAACACACTTCCTATCCCTGTCTTGCTTGCGTCGCAGTGAATAAAAAATGGCTTCTCAAAATCTGGGCTATGTAAGACAGGAGCTGAGCTAAGTAAACATTTCAATTTTTCAAATGACAGCCTTGTATCTTCGTTCCATACGAACTTTCTCTTATTCTTAAGCAAATCTGTCAATGGGGTGGTGACGGAGGCATAGTTTTCAATAAATTTTCTATACCACCCGGTCATACCAAGAAATCGTCGGATATCCTTGACTGATCTCGGTGTTGGATAGTCCAATACAGCCGAAATTTTCTCTGGATCAGTGCGAATAACTCCATAGCCTATAATATGTCCTAGATATTTAACCTCTGACATGCAAAATTTACTTTTACCTACATTTATGGTCAACCCAGCGCATTTTAAACTTTCCGCAACAATTTTTAAAACTTCCAAATGTCTGCTAAAACTATGGGATATAACCAGTAAATCATCGAGGTATACAAAGACTTCATTCCGCAAGTCAGGTGGTATCACTTTGTCCATCAAGCGGGACATGGTTTGGGGCGCATTACAGAGACCAAACGGCATAACCTTATACTGGTATAATGGTCGTCCGGGCACTGTAAACGCTGTTTTATCCCTAGAATTTGGATCAACAGGGATTTGCCAGAAAGCATCTTTGAGATCTAAGCTTGTGATATAATTGGCTTTCGGAAGTCTGCTTAATATACCATCGATGTTAGGTAATGGGTAAGCATCCTTCAGGGTGACCTCATTTACTTTCCTACTATCTAAACATAGTCTATTTTTACCAGGTTTTCTAACTAATACACAGGGAGAACTCCATGCACTGTTCGATTCTTCAATTACTCCTAACTTCAGCATACGATCAACTTCCTCATACATTAGTTTTTCTATTGCTGGCGATACAGGGTAATGGCGTTGTTTGATTGGTCTTGCTGTCCCTACGTCTATCACATGACTAATAAGATTTGTTTTCCCTAACCCTTCCTTCAAAAAACAAGGAAACAATTCAATTATCTGAGCTAATTGTTGTTTTTCACGAGGGCTTAAATTGCATTTATCTAATGAATTTATGGTTGTATTATCAATGCTGGAAATGGAAAATGGTTTTATAAAGCTTGCTGGCAGCAAGTTAAAGTCTCGCCAAAAGTCAATTCCTAAGTATAAGGATTGTGTAAGACTCGGTATAATAAATAAATTTATTGGATGCTCTATGGATTTGAACGACACTCTGGTTTTAATGAAACCGACCACATTTTGCGACTTTCCATCCGCAGTACAAACGTTTGAATGAATAATTTTGTAAGGTTTTCCCGAATTTAAATAACTTTTTGCTAGTTTCCCACCTATACATGATATTGCAGCACCTGTATCTAGTAATCCACTGACTTTTTCTCCAAATAAAATCACTTCAGCATATGGATGCAAATCATTTTCTTTCTCAAAAATGCTGTTTAAAATATTTCTCTGAGTGTGTTTTATATTTGACCAAAAGTTCCTCATACGTAGAGTTGATCTGCTTGCCTTTTTCTTTATTTCTGCATTAAATATTTTGGAACGAATTTTGTTATAATTATTCAAGCGCACATGGAATGGTATTAGAGGGGTTATGTAAGAATTTGTATCATTATAACATGAAGTATGATCTTTCGAATAATTTTTGCAACTACTAGTAATTGTTGTTTTTAATTGGTGCTGGTGGCACGATCTATCTTCTTCACCGAAATCTGTCTGCGTGCACTGTGTGGTGCACTCGTTGGTAAGTTTTTTGATGGATTACATTTTGAACAGTTCGGTTTGTAGACATTTGTTGCGCCACAGCCGTAACAAAAAATGTTTCTATCGGACATACACTCTTGATATCTATGACCTGTTTTCTTACAGTTCCAACAGTGTAAAGCTAATTCAGATATATCTTCACCATTCTCCAAGTTATCCTCTTTATCGTAAAGTTCGGCTATTTTTCTGGGAAAAATCGGTAGTTTTTGCGAAATATTTCTTTTCCGGATATCATGGAGGAAAAATTCTCTCTTTCTACATATATCTCTTAAATGTGCAACGGAAGAAATGTGCAAGTTTAATAATTCATGTTGAATTTCGGGCAATAGATTTCGTCTTAAGATTTCAATCATAGCCATTTCAGGTATTGGTTGTTCAAGCTTGTCAACCAACACTAAAATTGAATCAGAAAAGGTATCAAAGCTTTCACCTGTCTTCTGTTTCCTATCTCTTATTAGTTCTCGGTAGTCCATGTCTGTTCTTGTCTCCCTAAATTGTTGCCTTAAAGCTAAACATAGGTCTGGCCATCTAATTTCTCTTACCGATTTATGATAACGCCAGAACCAATCACTGGCCTTACCGTCAAACAGAACGGAAGCATTCCGGCATAACAAATTGAAGTTACCCGCTAGTGTTTGATTTGTCAAAGCTTCGACTCTATATAAAAAAGAATCTACCGATAATGTTGATGAGCTCCCCGAAAATTTTGTTCTCCAATTGCTTGCTATCTGACTAATTTTGTCAGGGCGAGAAGCTATGTCAGAAGACAGTTCAGAGTTAACTCCTACTATATTTGGAGAAGGATTAGTTCGAAAAGCAGTTTCATTATTGTTATTATTTCCACCTGATGAAAGACCTAAGAGTTCGTCCAATGTTGGACCTTGTCTTTGAGTATTTAAGGGACATTCAGCTTGGTTGTAAGCTGGAATAGGGTTGGAATCAGTTATCAATCTACGAAAACCAGCTTCTATATTGGTCTGTACTAGCTGAGTTAGCTGTTCATTTAAAGATACCAACATTTCTGCCTGCTGAGCACCTACAGCAGCGGTGACTAGATTGCTAATCATATGTCTTTGCATATCTGGTGATGCATTAGATGACTGAGAGGTGTTGGGGGTAGCCTGTTCACTTATAGATCGATTCCTGTCCAGACTTTGTTGACGAGACTGATTTCTCGTAACCATACTAGCTACTGTAGAAGTGCTAGGCTTTGAATATTTTGGTAGAGTTATTTGTGTATTGCATTGTGGGCAAGTTGATTGATTTTTAGTCGACTTAGAAAGACATGTTTTGTGAAATACATGGTTACAAATAGTTTTTGTAGAATGTGCTTTATTTGTTATGAAATTTTTACAAATTAGGCAAACGTCTACATTCTTTTGGGAAGCTACTTGCTGTTGAGCTTCTTGTGTAACTGTAGCAGGCGGTATCGCTAAGTTTTCAGTACTTCGTCTCACAGACATAATAACTTCAGTTAAATATATGTTATACCGATCACAAATAGTATAGTACGGTAGTAAAATTGTATGTATATAAAGAATATTTAACGATAAATATGATTAAGTAGGGTAAGAAAAAAAAGATTAATAAAATAAATAGATAAGTTATTTAAAGGTTTAGAAAATATGTATAGAGAACTATCTATGTATGTATATATAATTTAGATATTGTTTTGTTTCTTTGTCACAGATTACTTTATTTATTTATTATTTATATTACAGTCTATGAATTTACAATTCTTACAGACTATTTACATACATATACAGATTAAAATTCAAAGAAATATCAATTATTGGCTGTTATTTAATGCAAACAAAATATTTCGTTTAATCAAATTTTCACTGAAAGAGAAATCAACATAATAATATATCTTGTTAAAGTCCTTACAGCATCTAATAAAAGGATCAGAATTAGCGTAATTTGTTCTTAGAAATTTAATATTAAGTAGACAGAAGAAACGAGTAGGACGTTGAGGAACACAAAATGATAAATTTTCAATTAAGAATTCAGAGCAGGTTTTACCATTAATTATATTTAAAATAAATAAAGTGTTTAACATAGATCTTCGACTACTTAGGGATGGTAACTTAATAAGAGCTAGTCTAGCTTTATAAGAAGGCAAACAAAATGGGTTCCATTGCAAACTTCGAAGACAAAATATTAAAAATTGTTTTTGTACAGATTCAATTGTGTTGATGTAAACCTTATATGTTGGATCCCATATTATTGATCCATATTCCAAAATGGGACGAACAAGCGATGTGAAAAGCTGCTTAGTAACATAAGGATCTTCAAATTTCTTTGCCCAGCGTTTGATGAACCCCAGTTGACTTCTGGCCTTTCTAACAGTTAGAGATATATGTTGAATAAAATTCAGCTTTGGATCTAGTAAAATTCCAAGATCTGTGAAAGTGCAAACATTTTCCAGCTCATAACCACCCAAAAAATATTTTACGTTGAAATGGCTCCTCCGAAAGAAACACATATGCTTGCATTTTTTTAGATTCAATGTCATTAAATTCATTTCACACCAAGAGTACAAAGAGTTTAAATCTGCTTGAAGAAACTTATGATCATCAAAGATATTGTAGGTAAAAAATATTTTTACGTCATCAGCATACATAAGAATGAATGAGTTTTTGATAACTGCAGGTAAGTCATTGATAAATAGTGAAAATAATAGGGGTCCCAGATGACTTCCCTGGGGAACACCAGACGTAACGGGGATCGGTTTAGATATAGTACTTTTGAATAAAACATTTTGTTTTCTATTAGTAAGGTAGGAACTAATCCAATTCAAACAGCCACGTGTGAATCCCATATAATGCAGTTTACTCAATAGAAGTTTGTGGTTAACTTTATCAAATGCTTTACTGAAATCTGTGTAGACTACATCAGTTTGTTTTTTATTGACAAAACCACGATTTACCAAAGTTGTAAATTGTATGAGGTTGGTTATAGTTGAGCAGCCTTTACGAAAACCATGTTGACTAGAACATAATGTTGATGACACCTGGTGGCACAAGCTACTTGTAATTAATTTTTCAAAGAGTTTCGGTATAATACTCAGTTTAGCGATTCCTCTGTAATTTTTAATGTCAGATTTGGTACCAGATTTAAACAATGGAATAATATAAGAATTCTTCCACATTTCAGGGAATTTTCCGACTTTAATTGAAAGATTGTACAATAATGTAAGAGGAAACACTAAGGCATCAGCACACTTAATTAGAACACAGCTAGGAACATTATCAGGTCCACTCTTGTACGAGAATTTCAATTTTTTCAATCCATTAAGAACAGAAATATCATCCAGAAATGGAATTAAAATAGATTGACTTCCAGGACAAAAATTTGATTGCAACCCAGTAGTAATAGTTTGATCAGCAGAATAAGTAGATGAAAAGAAATCCGCAAACAAGTTACTAATTTCAGCCTCGTTATCTGATTCTTTTTCATTTAGCTTCATAGTGGGCGAAAAGGAAACTGATTTTCTTTTTAAGTTCACGAAATTGTAGAAAGACCTTGGATTTTTCTTCAAGTTGTTTTTAATTTTCTGTAAGTAACTTTTATAACATATAAGATTTAACTTGTTATAGTCGGCACGGGCAATAGAGTATTTTACAAAATCTGAGGATGATCCTGATTTTTTGTATATTTTATAATATTTGTTTTTGCTATTTTTAAGTTTGGAAAGAAACTTTGAATTCCATGGAGGTCCAGATACTTGAGAAGCGACTTGTTTAGGAACACATTGGGTCAAGATCCAATAAATCCTATCGTAGAATTTTATGGTTATGTGATCAATAACATCGGGATTGTTTTCTAAGTTCGAAGCTACGAGTAAATTGTTCCAGTCTGTATTGTGTAGAAGTTCGATTATTTTGTTATAATTTGCCCTTTTAAAACATAAACTCTTGACTTTTGAGTTATACGCAGAACGAGATATATAAACAGATGGAAAACCTGTAGATATTAAGATTGTGGGATGATAACAGTCCTCCGGTAAGGTTAGAGGAATAGTGCGAAGGACAGACGTGTCAACACAATCATTTACAAAAACCAAATCTAAAAGCTTGTGGTTATCATTATATATGCCATTTATCTGATAAAGATTCATATCCAATAAGCAATCAATAAACTCGTTATATTTCAGACTAAAAGTAGAATTATATGGTGTAAAGCAACCATTATCAGCCGAAAAATCCCAAAATATCGTTGGCATATTGAAATCACCAACTGCGATGATGCTATCATTATGATGAGACATATGCACAACAGTTGAAATAGCATCCGAATGCTTTCTATAAATTATTTCAGGAGAATTTGGGGGAATATACGAACAGGTTATAAAAATTTTTTTATGATTTATTTTTACCAAAACACCCATAAACTCAATATCCAGTGAAGAAGTAAACGATAACTTTTCAGAAGAAAGCATGCTTGACACTGCAATTAATACACCTCCTCCTTTCATGTTATTGCCACGATCACGTCTATATATTAAGTAACTTGCACCCATTATTTCAGTATCCAATACATTATTATTAAGCCAAGTTTCAGTGAAAGCGATAACTTGAAAATCAAACGCATAACTTTGATTAAATAAAGATGATAACTTTGTATTAATGCCACGAACATTTTGATATAAAAGAGTAAAATTTTCAGTGTAACCATTTAGTTTTTTGAAGTAGATTTTACTGATGACGGCAATCGAACAGTATTCTTTTCTCTTGTTTTAAACATAAACTCACGAACGTATATACCATCAGGCCAAAATCCAGGAGAAATAATATTGTTGAATAACTCATCCGGTACTGTAATTTTAAAAGATGCTACTATTCTTGGTTCTGTGTAGGAAAATTTGTACACTGATACACCTAAGTTGGTACCACAATTCAAATTTATGTACGATTGGAGTTCTTCGACAGTAGTATCGGACGCTAGTCGAGACACGAAAATTGTTTTATTTGGCGGTATAACTCTAAGTGTATTGGGACGATTCATAATAGAGTTAACGTTACTTGACGATGCTAAAGTTTGAGCATTACTAGTACACTCATCTGGCAAATTATTTGTTACTGCAGCACTAACAGGAGTCCCTAGGGCTACTGCATTGCTTAAAACGTTATTTGATGAAACATGATTTGCTGGAGAATTCATGTCACTGCTCGCAGAATTAGAACCAGATGCTACAGGTAAATCAAATGGAGAGGCACGGTTTTTGGATGTTTGCGTGGAATTATTTTCCATTGGCACAGAGATTACAGGAGTCCCTAGGGCTACTGCATTGCTTAAAACGTTATTTGATGAAACATGATTTGCTAGAGAAATCATGTCACTGCTCGCAGAATTAGAACCAGATGCTACAGGTAAATCACATGGAGAGGCACGATTCTTGGATTTTTGCGTGGGATTATTTTCCATTGGCACAGAGATTCGATCTTGAGTTATGATATTGTTATAAATTTTTTTTTTTTTTTTTTTTTTTTTTTTTTTTTAGTTGCAATAGTTCCAGTTTTTGTATTATAATTTCATCAAAATCAAAACAAGGATATTACATGATATAACCCAAAAAAATTAGTTCTGTAGGCTAGATTTAATTTTATAATAATCAAATAGATTCCTCAAACTCTATTAAATTGGTCATATATACGAGTGTTATAGATTGATGGTATAAAACTGAATACTGCTCAGCATTAAAGTTTCAAAAAAAAAGTGTAAATATTACGTTTAATTTTACTGGCATAAGGCTAAAATTATCCAGTCTTACGATTCCAAGAAAAATTGTATATGATATGCAAATTAATATAGACTCAAATTATCCACAGTGGCCATTACTAACATGGTGAATTAGTTAAATGTTTCCAAACTAAAGGAAAATTTGTAGATTATTAATTTGCTTTTGAAACGAATAAACTATATGTATTATTCCTTAGGACCCATAGATATTACTATTAAAAAAATGAATTTCCTTTAACGTCGTCGGGCCCCACGTTGGGCGCCAAAAACTTTACTTATTTATGTAGCATATAACCAAGAAAGACGTATTTCATTGGGTTCTGGTTAAGTTCATGCATGCATTTTGTGTTCCGGCACTGGCTCGTCGGCAATTAGGCGGGGTTAAGAACTTAACTCAAGATGAAGAAAACGCTGCTAATAATAAGAAGTTTTATTTGCATGCATAAAGTGATTAAGACATAATCTATTATAGATGAGAACCAACAAATGTACAATGAACTAGATCATTTTAAGAGAGAAAAATATTATTTGATATGATGAATTATAATGGTAGTTAGAACGAAAGATGTAAATATCATTGTATAAAAAAAAATGATGTTGACAATAGGTGAAAATGTGCAACATGTAGCCCAACCCAACCATGATCATCTATATACTCCGTAGAAATAAGCTAATGATGATCCCACACAAAGATCACTAACCGGTTTCCTCTGTGACAAGAAACACAACTAAGATATTTAGAAATTCATGTTTATAATTTTATTCAAATAATTGTTTATAATTTTCATTGTTTATAATTCTATTTCAAATTCTACAATTTTCTTAAATAAGAAGGAGTTTTCAAAATTGCTCATATGCGAATATTAATATTTTTGTTTTTATTAGTATAAACTAAGATTAATTTCCGCACCCTGTGCAAATATTATAAAGTAGATAAGAGCATATGTAAAACGTAACCAAAACTAGGTCATTGACGTAAGTCAGACTTGTTTTACTTTTATACAAAAAAAACATAAGGAATGTAAGAAGAAAATACGCAGAGAAAACAGGGATGTGCATAAAACTATATCAAATAGGCAGAAGGCATGATTTTATAACTATTTTTGATATATTTAGAACTCTTATAATTCCAAAGTATACCTGTTGTAGCAAATATTATAAATTACTGCAAATCATTTTACTAGGTTTTCTTTTGTTTGTCGTATAGCTTTTCATTCTTGCTGATTTTCCCCTCCCTTTTTCTTGTGTGTGTGAGCACTAATATTGTATTTGTTCTCTCACTTTCTATGTTGGAATACAATTTTTAATTTTCACATCACTTATTTTTATATCTATATATTATATTTTAATAAAATTTTCTAGATCAATCAAATTTAATTGAACTTGCATAAACAAAGAGGAATACACAACTAATAAAACAAAAGGGTGACTTACATATAGTTGTTTCATTGGTGTTCCATCGATGAATGATCATTCAGCAATGTATAGCTAGGGGTGGGAAAGAGATGTCAGTATAATAAAAATTCCTGATGTGATCCTGCACAAGAAAAAAAAAGAGTAACGTAAAACTCAGCAACAATGTTGGCTAGACTTTGCAACATCAACGTTAAGGTATACATTAAATAAGAGTTTTACTTTACAAATGGTTTCCAATAAAATTACAGGTACTTGACTTAAGGGATGAAATTGTTGTAGAATAACACTAGTTAGATTTTAATTATTTGGTAGACAGTATATTATTTTTGATGACCGCATCGTACATCCAAAATTCCTCTTATCGGTAAAACTTAGGTAGAATTTGGTGTTCAATTTAATCCATCCGGACAATTATGGTGGAACACGGTAATATGGTATCAGATTCAATCAGCACAACTAAACAGCAATTTGGTTCCCAAGTCAGAAAAATAGTCAAGCTCCAAGTTGGCGTAAAATATAATTAGCACAAGTAAAATTTCACTTGGGTGTTGACCTCCATCAAAATGATTAGGCTGCAATTGGGTGTCCAATTTGTTCAATCATTAAATTTCCACTAGGTCTCAAATCCGTGGATTATGGCACCAGCGTTTCCTTTTTTTTCTAATTTCTTTAAAATTTTAACTCCACATCAACCAAATGTTGATTGCGAAGCAATCAGCAATACTTTTAAAATAAAATGAATTTATACCAGTGATATTAGGTATATATATAAATTGAGCTGCCTCTGTTTTCTTTAGACCGCACTTGCTATGTTATAGACTTGAAAAAAAAAATGGCCGCCTAACACATGGGTTTGTGGCTTTATATACTGCTGTAAATGAGCATAATCGTGTGCAGAAAATATTGGCGCGTTACTAATATTCCAGAACGATTCCTGATTTTGTGAACAATAATTTCTTACTTATTTCATGATCTGCAAGTTTGCAGAAACAGTGTTGTAATTTAGTAAACACTTAGTGAGGGGTATTAATGTATACGGTTATTTTTGAAAAAAAATATTGTTGCTGTGCCTAATGTGGTAATTTCTGCCAGCATTTTACACAATATGTATATATATTTATATTGTTACAAAGATTAGAAATAGATTTAAATAAAACGACAATGTGGCTATATGTACTTGGCAGCACTGCCAATTTTATCTATAGTTGTCAAAATGTTACAACCCTGGTCAACACTATATAGATAATGTTCAAATTAACGGAAATGGAATACTCCAGAATATACAAGATCATTCAAGGCTGTGCCAATAAGAGTAAACCACAACAACAACAAACATAGCAACATAAATGCTAAGAGATGTTATTCTTAATGATCTTGTATGCAAGTATTCGCTGCTAATAAAGCTAAATAGATTCACAAGTATACACAGCCATATACACGTAGAAGAAATAAAACCACACACTCATTCATACAACCACTCATAGTTACCATAGGCAAAACACACAGAACACTCATACATTCAACCACACATAGTTACCATAGGCAAACCATACAAGTCAGCATTGTCATGTATACAAACACACACATGTCAAGTAAAAAAAAAAACATCCACCATACCCAGAACTCAGTGTGATATCAAACATAGACGTGTTAACATCGCTAAGTGTTGAGTAGTACAAATACTCGTGTAAATAAAGTAACAAATAAAGTGTTGCCGCATTATAATTCTAAATTAATTTATCCGTGTTTTAATTTGATGCAATAAAACGAATCCTTGAAGGATAAGTAATAAAACCGTTTTTACGAAAAGGTCTAAAAACGTAACAATATATATATATATATATATATATATATATATATATATATACTTATATATGTATATATATATATATATATATATATATATTTATATATATATATATATATATATATATATATATATATATACATACGGTGACCATATTTTTGAAACCAAAATACAGAACAGGGATAAGATTTCATAATAACAATTAAAAAGTACAAACAACCTTAAATGCACATTCAAGACCAATTTATTATAGATATTTTTTTAACAAATACAAATCAAAACTTAAAAAAAAAACATAATCACACGCTGATGTAAAAAAGAAAATAGAGCTTGGCTGTTTCCGAGATCATTGCATAATTAAGTATATTTGTAAGAACTATAAAATTAAGATTAATTTGTACTCAGTACATATCATCAATGACAAAAATGTTTTGATTCTTAAGTAAAATGGGTTAATAGAGAAATTTTAGGCGTTAATATGTATATGTACAAAGCAATTAAATTTGGTATTTTTCTGCTGAATAGATTTGTTTTAGTAAGCCTTCATTACTTTTTATATACTTTAAACTCTAAACAATTTAAATCATAATTATATTTAGTAATTAAAATGGATTTGAGGGTATTTACCTTCAATTGAGCTTTTTCACTAGTCCATATATTATTTAAAATAGAAAACACTCTTTCTGTTGGAGCATTAGAACCAGGTAAACATAAACTGAATTCGACAAGTTTCAAAATATTTTGGAAACTTATACCTCCTTCTTTGAAATGTTTAAAAACTTCTACCCAGCGCTCTTCAGCAGATTTTTTGTTTTCATTCCATTGCTTTAATTTTTCTGAAGTGGTATATCTTTTAACAAGAGCCAGCTCATCAAATAATTCGGTATTATTTATGTTTAATTCGTTTCTCTTATCCATAATAAAAACGAAACTGGATTCAACATCCTCCCATGCAGGAGTTTCACGTAAAAGAACCCATTTCAGTATTTCAACTTCTTGATAAGCAGTGTCCCATTGATTTAAGTACTCAATGCAATTTTCATAAAATTGGCTGGCGGTACTTTTAAACTCATTAATATCGATAACTTTTTTCTGACTTAGCTCAATTATGATTTTTTTAACTGCAATAGGGAAAAATTTTTCCTCTTTGTGTTGTGAAATTTTAAACTTCAGCTCATTAATAATGAGCGAAACCTCAGTCATACATATTTTTTGGGACTCTATCTGCGTTATGTAGTCATGAAACAAAGTAGCTTGACAATGAACGAAGAAAAGCCATGCTTCTGAAACAGGATCTTCAAAAAAACTTTTTAATATAGTTGGACACTTTGGCTGGGATAAAAAGTATTCCTTTAAAGGCTTAAAAAACTTTAATATTCTTTCAATGGATGGTTTAAGAGTTAGCCATCTTGTCTTGCTAAATCCAAGTAGTTTTTTATATTCTACCTCTATTGTGTCACAAATTACTTTAAGCTCTTCAACACGTACTGTATAAATATAAAAGTAGGAAAAAATTTTTACAATAATCGTTTCAATATCTATGGGGAGACATTCTGTTGATTTTTGAATGCAGTTATTTAAAATATGTGCAGCACAGTTCACACCGATAAGAACATTTTCCGTAGACGAATGAAGTTTTTTGAAAACATTGTTTTTGCCTCGCCTGGCTGCTCCACCAAAGTTACAGTTTGTGTTATCTGCACATAAAGCAAGTAATTTTTTGTTTACATTAAATTTAATAATCACAAATAATAAATATATAAAAATAAATTTAAAGATCACAAATATATTTTGTTAAAATATCGGAGGATTCTCCGGGCAAATTATCAACTTCCAATATTTTGACTTGAATACCATGCAATGGTACAAAATAACGAATAAGTATTGGACATATTTTTATGTTACCATGATTTGAACAATCACAAAAAATTGTTATCAAATTAACAATATGCAAATCATTCTCAATTTCTTTAATGGAATTCGGAGCTAGGACTTTACAAACTATCGATTCACACTTGGTACGTCCAGAAGAATATCTCTCATCAAAACAGCTTCTTATAAGTTTTGAAGTACAATCGTTGGAGCGAAATGTGTGGTAATGATTAACAGCGTGATATGACCATGTTCCTTCTGATATGCAAATTTTCCTTTTGCTGTCGTTAAAATCCTTAGACCCAAAATAGCAGGATAGAGTTTTGCTAGAAGCGGCAGCGATGTCGGAATCCTTGTGTTTATTTGTTCGTAAGTGCTGTTGGATATCAAGTTTGCCTCCATTAGCAATGCTGAAAGTTGTCATGCACTTAGAACATCGTACCTTGCTATCAATATCAGTTTTTTTAATAAAACTATATTGCTGTTGTAGTTCATCATTAAAAACGCACTTTCGTCTGCGGGACATGATTACTTTTTTCTGAAAAATTACTCGATGAATGTTCTTTTTGTAATGACACTTCATATCTAAACGCCAGGCCTACTATGTACTGTTGGCGGCGGCAAGTATACAATACACATCATGGCAAATTTATTATTCGCCTTGATACACATACATATTTATTAAAACAGCATTTACACGTGAAAGTGCAAATCAAAATTCATAGTCACGCCTCAATTCGCTTTGATAGTTGAAAAATTTTTAATATTTTGAATATCACTTTCAGGCATGAAAATACAGAACAAATACAGAACAGTAAATGAAATACAGAACATTTTAGCGTTTTTCGCAGTTCAATAATTTATACAGAACACGGCTCTGAAATACAGAACTGTTCTGTATAATACAAAACGGATGGTCACCGTATATATATATATATATGTATATATATATATATATATATATATATATATATGTATTAACTTTTTTTTGTAATTGAAATTCAAAATGTTATTAGTTAAAAATGGGATAAAATGTTATTAGTTAAAAATTAGATAAATATAATTTTTTCATTAATAACAAAATTCAGAGAAAGTTTTCGTTTTGAAAAATGGGTTTTTAGGATTGAAATTTGGTTTGGAACAATGTTATATATATTAAAAAAAAACTAAAATTTTCACTTGACTGGTCTTGCATTCTCTGCTTTTTTTTTTATTTAAAAATTTCTGAAGTTATAATTTCTTTAAGTTCATCTTTAATTTCTGGACTTTTAATTTGTGAGAGCTCAGTTTTGATATAACTGCAAAATCTTTCGTCCTGCACATCACACATATCTGTTTCGGTTGAAGCGAGTTTCTTCAGTACTGACGTAGCTGCTGAAAGCACTTCATTTTCTTCGCATACTAAAATACTGCTATATTGTCGTACATCTTTGTTTCGAGATTTTTTACTAGGCGATGAAGACTCGTCACAAACGAATGACTGAGATGAGTTTAAAGAGTCGTCGAGACATATTTCGGTCTGATAACAAGAAAAAGATTTCTACATTAAAGTACAATCTGGTTGATTTACTTACGTTTAAATTGCAGCACCCTTTTCTTATTCGAATGAAGTCTTCGAAGAATGTCAACTCATTGTACCAATAAGCAGATGGAAAATAATTTTCTTCTGCCCCTGACCCACTTTTCTTTTCTTTAATTTTCGCCACTTCTCTTGTATATTGTCCACGCAAATTCGTCATTTTATTCTACATTAAGATAATATATATACATTATAAATAAATAATTTAAGAAATATAAAACAAAAGCAAAATGTTTCTTTTTTGAAATTTTGACGAAATCTTACCTTTATTTCTGTGGTTTCAATGTTAAAATTTAAATTCTTCAATTCCTTGGTAATTTCACTGAAAGCGTGCTTATTGTGGTAAAATTTGTCCTTTGGATTGTATAAACACTCATATTTTTGCCACATTTCTATCATCTTGAGCACTGCATCTTTAGGCCAATCAAACTAAAGCAATCAGAAAATATTAAGTTATCCTTAGCCTTGTTAAAATTATATACACAACTTTATTAAAACTTTCTCCATTGTAGTAATATTAATATTGATAATAATAGTTTAAAAAACTATTAACTTTAAAAAACACAATTTTCATTTGTTTATTTCATCTTTTTCAATGCATAAATATCCACGTCGTTTGTTTGATAAATGGCTTCAGCCGTCGAAATATTATTTGATTTAACCACAACGTTAAATCAAAAGAATATATAAGGTTTATTTGACTTGCAAAATACTTTATTCAGACGGCTAATGATAGTGCATATAATCAACCGCCGACGAATATGTTCGCAAGACATAGACATTTGGAGCTTTATGTTTAACATAAGAAAATAGAGCACGCTCTATTTCAAATAATAGGTCTGTCTGCGTACTTTTCCAACAGCAAATACTCAGTAACTTTTTTTGGGAGAGTAATACCAATTTTACTCTGTCGGCTGAGAATATTTCAAAAAGTACGCAGACAGCTTCCAGTGAAATTTTGCAAGAAAACAGCTGATCGGTGTGTAAATAATTAAACTAAAAAAGCAAAAAAATTTTCACAAAAGTGAATTCTCGCGATAAATTAAAAAATTATGAATTAAAGTGAAGCTTAAAAAGTGTTGTAAATTAAAAAACTTGTTTATTACACTGTTATTATTTTGGTAAGTTCAATTTCTTCTTAATTTTTAGTTTTATTTGTCGGGTTTTTTATAAAACTTATTTTGCTTACATTGCCCAACATAGTGTCAGCTTAACAATGGACGACCTGTTTCGGGAGGAAAGATTGGTGAATCCTGAATACTGTTTGGATTTTTTATTTACTTATGTATGTATATTTTATATTTGCATGTACAGAAAATGTAGATATAACGGCTTCATGCTCTAAGCGAAGGAAAACGTCTTTACAAGAGTACGTGGAAAATGCAGAGACATGAGAAGCAGAAGGAAGCCAATGAAGAGAAGATCTACAAACTATAAGAAGCTATTATAGAGGAGCAGAGTAATGCAAGGGCAGAGAGGAAAGATTCCATTATTGGAATCATTGGTTCTGCTCTCAACAAAGAGTGAATACTTTTGTTGTTTCTGTTTAATAAATATAAGTGAATTATTTTATTTGATTTTTTTCTTTACAGTGACTAATAAAATCGAAATAAAAATATTGCCTAAATGGCACTGAAGCCGATTACAAAATGTATAAACTTAACAAACACATAAAAAATAAAAATGGAAATACATACATATGTATGTATATATTGAATTAAAAATTTTCCTTAAAAATAATGAAATGAATTTTTAGTTACTATCTGAAAGAATTTGCATTCCTTGGCAAATTTCATCTCGCACACTATTTCCACGAGAAACCTTTCCGCCTCTTCAATTGCAAAGTTTGTCCCACAAAGTTGTACTGATTCCATTTTTTCTGCCATCTCCAATCCACTTAAATCACGGTGACACTGTATATTTGGACGTGTTTAGCATGAAGTAAAAAGTTTTTTTGTTATAAGTTATTGTAAATGTTAAAAGTCAACACAACTCTAACTACTTACCTCTGACATTGTTAAATTTAAATTGTTATTTTCATTTCACAAAAATTATTTTATTCAAATAGTAAATAAAAACAGCTGTTCAAACTAGTTGCAAAATCTTGCAAAAAGAAATTTCTCCAGTAACATTTTGCAAGTTCTCTAATTTTCAACTGTCAAAAAATTCTCTTTTTGGCTCTCTCCTTGCAAGAGATTTGGAGTACGCAGACAACATTTTGCAACATTTTACAACATTTTGTTCAAAATTATGCAAAATATGTGTACGCAGACAGACCTAATGTCTTATGACTTTTGTTGTTTTTTACACAAGCAATGTTTTAAAGGTAACACACGACATGTTTCCGTTTTCATATGTAAATTGTGACACATACAATGTGAAAAACATGTCGTCTGTTGGTATATATATATATATATATATATATATATATATATATATATATACATATTTATATACATATATATATATATATATATATATATATATATGTATATATACATATATATAAATATATATATATATATATATATATATATATATATATATATACATATATATATGTGTATATATAAATAAAAAATTTATTAAAATAAATTTTATATGTATATCATAATAATATATGGCATCCTCACATTGGTGCTGATAGATACATTTTTGTTTATCCAGCAATAAAACAAGTATTATTTACCCTACATGAAATTACCCAGTACTATTTTTCGCTTCGGACATGGATCTATTCAATGCAACATAAAAGTACATGAACAAACACAATTTTCTGCAACAAATAACAACACATTCCGCCTCATAAGTTTCATTGTTGAATGCTCTAGGCAAACCAACCAATTTTTTGTGTTATTCGAACAAATAACTACACGAGACAATATGTTTACAACATATGTTTAACTAATATGTTCGATTCGTAATATTGGGACCCGTATATCACTTTTTTCCTGCTTGTCATGCACTATCTTATATACATAATCTTTGGATATACATATATTATAAAAAATGTTTGTATATATTATATATATATATATATATATATATATATATATATATATGCATATATATGTATATATATATATATATATATACATATATATATATATATATATATATATATATATATACATATATATGTATATGTAGATATATACATATCTATATATATAAAAATAAGTTGCATTGTGTTAGTAATTGATGTTCTCTGGAATGCCTGAACCGATTTTGTTTCTGAAAAGTTTATATGAATGGTGACGTCAATGCCAAGGTATATACGATTTGTATGTGTGTTGGTTCATGAGTTAGAGCCATCTTAGTGAACACTGCAATCATTTCGAAATATTTGAGTTATTATTTTGAAAAACTGAAATACAATTCGTTTTTAACTTCATTACAATTCAATTTTAGTCAAACCATGAATTCAATTTATATACTTACCTATTCTAAATCACAACTTCGGGGATCTATGAAATAAATTACATATAAATACATCACTAAAAACTTAAATATTTAAAAACATTATGCACAGCCCACGTCATATGCATGAGTACGCGAATAAGAAATCTGTAGAAGCTTTGGAAAGATGAATGAAAGATCTCCGAGATAACTCAGAGTTGTTTGGTGGTGCGTTGATTTTATTGTCAGGCGATTTAAGGCAAACATTGCCCGTTATTTCTAGATCGACAGCTGCCGATGAAATTAACGCTTGCTTAAAGTCTTTATATTTATGGAATGATCCATCGCTGCAAAGTTCTCTAAGCAATTGCTGAAAATTGGGAATGGAGCAATGCCTGTTGATGACACTGGATTGATAACATTCTCAAATGATTTTTGCGTTTCGTACAGTAAAAAAAGGAATTGATTGAATGTGTTTCACTAACATAGCACAACAATATACATGCCATGCATGGTTGAGTGCCAGAGCGATTTTAGCGGCAAAGAACAAAAATGTTACTGAATTAAACATGACTATACAATCAAAGATTCCTGGCGAATTGGTGTTGTGCAAGTCTGTCTATACTGTTACCAGGGAAGAAGATGTTGTGAATTATCCAACAGAATTTTTTATTTCGTTTGACTTACCAGTATTGCCTCCGCAAAATCTCCAATTGAAAGTTGAAACCCCTATATTATGCTTTGCAATATCAATCAACCCCGTTTGTGTAATGGTACAAGACTTGCTATTAAAAAGTTGATGGCTTATATAATTGAAGCTACTATTTGAACTGGAAAATTCAGAGGCGAAGATGTATTCATTCCACGCATCCCAACGATTCCTTCTGATATACCATTTGAATTTAAACGACTTCAGTTTCCTCTTCGCCTTGCGAACAAACAATGTTGTTTACCACAGTGGTAAACAAATGTTGTTTACCACAGAGCATTACAATAAAAGCAGTTTATTACTGATTTAAATGCATTCGAATTAATTTTTGTATATTCTATTTTGCACTACGAAGTATGCAGGGGGTTCGCTAGTATATATATATATATATATATATATATATATAATATATATATATATATATATATATATATATATATATGTATATGTATACATATATATGTATATATATATATATATATATATATATATATATATGTATATGTCTATATATATATATATATATATATATATATATATAATATATATATATATATATATATATATATATATATATACTACTAATATATATTGAACTGCCATAATTCGTTGCCGACACTGAAGGCAGTTTTCTCCTTGTCTTTCTCTGCGATCTCCACTTGCCAATATCCGCTTCGCAAGTCCAGCGTAGAGAACCATTTGGTACCAGCTAGCGTGTCCAAAGTGTCATCGATCCTGGGGAGCGGATAACTGTCCTTCTTGGTTATGTCATTGAGCTTCCTGTAGTCTACGCAGAATCTAGTACTGCCATCTTTCTTTTTAACTAAGACTACAGGCGAACTCCAAGGACCAGAAGATGGCTCAATCACGCTCCATTTCACTTACAAGCTCTTTTACTTTGTCCCGCTTTGCTAGGGGTACGCTTCTGGGTGGCTGTTTAATCAGCCTAGCTTCGCCTGTGTTAATTTCATGTTTAACCAATGCTGTTCTACCCTGGCTTTGGCTTCCCATGGCGAAGATACTGGCATGCCTTTTTAGTAACTGCTTGGCTTTATTTTTATCTGTCGCTGATAGACCTCTTACCCATTTCTCTACGTATTCCTCAAATTGTTCACGTTCTTTTGCGAACAAATTAGTAGGCTCTATCTTCTTCTCGCAGTTTATTATTGCCTCTGCTGGAGTACACTGGCCAACATCGGAATTTTCTTTGATGACTTTTTCATGGTCTGACAAGTTAAGCACTCTTATAGGGACTATTCCTCCTTCACTAGTTTTCACTAGAGCTTTCGCTGTTATAAGCTCTCTCTTTAGATCTGCCGGTTCTACAACCCACAACCGATTGTCCTCACAATCTCCCTTCATCCGCGCTCATATGAGTGTTTCAGACTGCGGCGGTATTGTCTGACTCTCAATAGCAAATACTCTTGTTACTTGCGGTTTTTTGTCATATCCAACATCAAGGGGTATTTCCACATTACGCCAAATCATCAGCTGTTGTCCCATATGTAGATTAATGCCATGATTAATCATAAAATCGGCTCCAATAATAACCTCATCGACAATATCGGCAACAATAAACACATGTCTCACGCTGATGTTGGCTATAGTCACCTTCACTTCAATCTTACCATAGACAGTGGCAGGCTCTCCAGTAGCTGTACGTAGCCGTATATTGCTTAACCGCTCGCATTTCCCCTTTCCTATATCGGGCCTTATTATTGACTGCGTTGATGTGTCCAGACGCAGTGAGGTTGCTATTTTTCTGCTGCATCACTGATATGGAGATTGTGGGGCCCTCGTTTGTGAGAGCTAGCTCTTGCCCCTTAGTGCTAGCTCGTTTTAGTTTAACGGGGACTCTTGTGATGTTGTTTGGTTCACCCGTTTGCTGTTTCTTGGTGGCGAAACAGATCTACCTCTCTTCCTTTGTGCTTTGCAGCTGCGCTGAAAATGTCCGATCTTTCTGCAGTTAAAGCACTTAGGCTTTTCTTTGATAGCCTTCTCTGCCACCAGTTGTCGCATTGCCTCCTCAACGCTAGCCACTAGGTTGTTATCCTCCTCAGACAAAACCTCCACATTCCGCACTTTACATATCTGTGGCTTGAAAACCATCCTGGCAGTCTCTTGAGCCAGCGCAAATGACACAGTTTCAGCGAAAGTGGATTTCTGCGTAGCGCACACCGCCAGTTTAACATCAGAGTCGCGAATGCCGTTAACGAAAGCCTCAGTTTTAAAATGGTCCAGGAACGGGTGACTCTCGCCTGGATATGTGAGCTGCACTAAACGCTCGATTTCCATTGCGAAATCTTGTACAGATTCGTTAGGCTTCTGAACTCTACATCGCAATTCCATTCTGTATAAATCGCGCTTGTGCTCACCACCATACTTGCGCTGCAGTGCTACCATTATTTCATTATAGTTGTTTCTGCAGCTTACTGGCACCGTCTCAAGTACCTCTGCGGCTGTACCCTTTAAGGACAAGATCAACTCTATGGCCTTTTCTTCAGCATCCCATCCATTTCTGCTAGCAACCGTCTCGAACTGGAATTTGAAGATGCCTAATGGTACGCTGCCGTCGAAGCATGGCGCTTTTATCCGCGCAGAAACTTCCGCAACTGCTCGTACTGACCCGCCACTACACTCCAGGTTTTCATTTTGTCCTCTAGAGCATGCAATTTCTCTTCGAACTCCTTTACATGCTGTTCCAGGCCACCGCGTTCTAGATGTTGGACTCTATCCGCCAGCTCTGAGAATTTATTCTCAATATAATCCACCCTCCTGTTAATGGCTTCAGAAACCTCTACCAGGGTCTCGTTCATGGCTTTATTTGACCCCTGTATTTCGACTACAAGTTTTTCCTGCATCTGCTGATTTTCGGCTACAAGCTTTTCCTGCATCTGCTGAGTTTCGGCTACAAGCTTTTCCTGCATCTGCTAAGAGCTCTGTTTTATTTCAGTTATTTTAGCTACAAGCTTGTCACTGCTGATCCTTGATGCCTCCTGTATCTACTGAGAGATCTGTTTTATTTCAGTTATTTCGGCTACCAGCTTGTCACTGCTGATTCTTGATGCAGTTTGTGCATCACTGATTGCTTTTATCTGCTGAGAGTTCTGTTTCATTTCGATCATCATAGCAAGGTATACCTGCACATCGTCTTTGTCCTCAAACTCGTATGTCCCGATGTCCATGCCGTGATTCTTAAACTCATCTATCAGCCTCTTCTGCAGTTCAGCCTTGTTACCTGCAGTTGGCAATTCAAGCTTGCTGAGCTCCTTTTTCAGCTGTTCAACTTTTAACTCATCAAATTTCATGATTATTTATTTAAATTTTTTTTTTTTAATGTCCTTTTATTTTCCTTTCTTAAATTGCAATGTCCTTTTAATTATTTTTGCAATCCCACTTCTGACACCAATTGTTACGTTTTTAGACCTTTTCGCAAAAACGGTTTTATTACTTATCCTTCAAGGATTCGTTTTATTGCATCAAATTAAAACGCGGACAAATTAATTTAGAAATATAATGCGGCAACACTTTATCTGTTACTTTATTTACACGAGTATTTGTACTACTCAACTCTTAGCGATGTTAACACGTCTGTATTTGAAATCACACTGATTATTGCTGAGCTCTGGCAGCGCTTTTATATAGCAAAAATGACGTCGTCTGGTAACTTCGCGAAAGTTCTGGGTATGGTGGTTGTTTTTTTTACTTGACATGTGTGTGTTTGTATACATGACAATGCTGACTTGTTTGGTTTGCTTATGGTAACTATGTGTAGTTGAATGTATGAGTGTTCTGTGTGTTTTGCCTATGGTAACTATGAGTGGTTGTATGAATGAGTGTGTGGTTTTGTTTCTTCTACGTGTATATGGCTGTGTATACTTGTGAATCTATTTAGCTTTATTAGCAGCGAATAGTTGCATACAAGATCATTAAGACTAACATCTCTTAGCATTTATGTTGCTATGTTTGTTTTTGTTGTGGTTTACTCTTATTGGCACAGCCCTGAATGATCTTGTATATTCTGGAGTATTCCATTTCCGTTAATTTGAATATTATCTATATAGTGTTGACCAGGGTTGTAACATTTTGACAACTATAGATTAATTGCCAGTGCTGCCAAGTACATATAGCCACATTGTCGTTTTATTGAAATCTATTTCTAATCTTTGTAACAATATATATATATATATATATATATATATATATATATATATATACATATATAAATATATATATATATATATATATATATATATATCGAAATGAAACAGAACTCTCAGCAGATAAAAGCAATCAGTGATGCACAAACTGCATCAAGAATCAGCAGTGACAAGCTGGTAGCCGAAATAACTGAAATAAAACAGAGCTCTTAGCAGATGCAGGAAAAGCTTGTAGCCGAAACTCAGCAGATGCAGGAAAAGCTTGTAGCCGAAAATCAGCAGATGCAGGAAAAACTTGTAGTCGAAATACAGGAGTCAAATAAAGCCATGAACGAGACCCTGGTAGAGGTTTCTGAAGCCATTAACAGGAGGGTGGATTATATTGAGAATAAATTCTCAGAGCTGGCGGATAGAGTCCAACATCTAGAACGCGGTGGCCTGGAACAGCATGTAAAGGAGTTCGAAGAGAAATTGCATGCTCTAGAGGACAAAACGAAAACCTGGAGTGTAGTGGCGGGTCAGTACGAGCAGTTGCGGAAGTTTCTGCGCGGATAAAAGCGCCATGCTTCGACGGCAGCGTACCATTAGGCATCTTCAAATTCCAGTTCGAGACGGTTGCTAGCAGAAATGGATGGGATGCTGAAGAAAAGGCCATAGAGTTGATCTTGTCCTTAAAGGGTACAGCCGCAGAGGTACTTGAGACGGTGCCAGTAAGCTGCAGAAACAACTAAAATGAAATAATGGTAGCACAGCAGCGCAAGTATGGTGGTGAGCACAAGCGCGATTTATACAGAATGGAATTGCGATGTAGAGTTCAGAAGCCTAACGAATCTGTACAAGATTTCGCAATGGAAATCGAGCGTTTAGTGCAGCTCACATATCCAGGCGAGAGTCACCCGTTCCTGGACCATTTTAAAACTGAGGCTTTCGTTAACGGCATTCGCGACTCTGATGTTAAACTGGCGGTGTGCGCTACGCAGAAATCCACTTTCGCTGAAACTGTGTCATTTGCGCTGGCTCAAGAGACTGCCAGGATGGTTTTCAAGCCACAGATATGTAAAGTGCGGAATGTGGAGGTTTTGTCTGAGGAGGATAACAACCTAGTGGCTAGCGTTGAGGAGGCAATGCGACAACTGGTGGCAGAGAAGGCTATCAAAGAAAAGCCTAAGTGCTTTAACTGCAGAAAGATCGGACATTTTCAGCGCAGCTGCAAAGCACAAAGGAAGAGAGGTCGATCTGTTTCGCCACCAAGAAACAGCAAACGGGTGAACCAAACAACATCACAAGAGTCCCCGTTAAACTAAAACGAGCTAGCACTAAGGGGCAAGAGCTAGCTCTCACAAACGAGGGCCCCACAATCTCCATATCAGTGATGCAGCAGAAAAATAGCAACCTCACTGCGTCTGGACACATCAACGCAGTCAATAATAAGGCCCGATATAGGAAAGGGGAAATGCGAGCGGTTAAGCAATATACGGCTACGTACAGCTACTGGAGAGCCTGCCACTGTCTATGGTAAGATTGAAGTGAAGGTGACTATAGCCAACATCAGCGTGAGACATGTGTTTATTGTTGCCGATATTGTCGATGAGGTTATTATTGGAGCCGATTTTATGATTAATCATGGCATTAATCTACATATGGGACAACAGCTGATGATTTGGCGTAATGTGGAAATACCCCTTGATGTTGGATATGACAAAAAACCGCAAGTAACAAGAGTATTTGCTATTGAGAGTCAGACAATACCGCCGCAGTCTGAAACAGTCATATGGGCGCGGATGAAGGGAGATTGTGAGGACAATCGGTTGTGGGTTGTAGAACCGGCAGATCTAAAGAGAGAGCTTATAACAGCGAAAGCTCTAGTGAAAACTAGTGAAGGAGGAATAGTCCCTATAAGAGTGCTTAACTTGTCAGACCATGAAAAAGTCATCAAAGAAAATTCCGATGTTGGCCAGTGTACTCCAGCAGAGGCAATAATAAACTGCGAGAAGATAGAGCCTACTAATTTGTTCGCAAAAGAACGTGAACAATTTGAGGAATACGTAGAGAAATGGGTAAGAGGTCTATCAGCGACAGATAAAAATAAAGCCAAGCAGTTACTAAAAAGGCATGCCAGTATCTTCGCCATGGGAAGCCAAAGCCAGGGTAGAACAGCATTGGTTAAACATGAAATTAACACAGGCGAAGCTAGGCCGATTAAACAGCCACCCAGAAGCGTACCCCTAGCAAAGCGGGACAAAGTAAAAGAGCTTGTAAGTGAAATGGAGCGTGATTGAGCCATCTTCTGGTCCTTGGAGTTCGCCTGTAGTCTTAGTTAAAAAGAAAGATGGCAGTACTAGATTCTGCGTAGACTACAGGAAGCTCAATGACATAACCAAGAAGGACAGTTATCCGCTCCCCAGGATCGATGACACTTTGGACACGCTAGCTGGTACCAAATGGTTCTCTACGCTGGACTTGCGAAGCGGATATTGGCAAGTGGAGATCGCAGAGAAAGACAAGGAGAAAACTGCCTTCAGTGTCGGCAACGAATTATGGCAGTTCAAAGTCATGCCATTTGGTCTCTGCAATGCTCCGGCCACATTTGAACGCCTAATGGAGAAGGTACTGATAGGACTTCACTGGAAGACATGCTTGGTATATCTCGATGACATAATCGTGATGGGGAAAACTTTTGATGAACACCTCAAAAACATGGCAGCAGTTCTTGAACGAATATCATCAGCTGGATTGAAACTCAGCTTGAAGAAATGTGCATTGTTCCAGAAAGAAGTAAAGTATTTGGGGCATCGTGTTACAGCAGACGGAATCTCAACAGATGAAGATAAAATAAGAGCAGTAAGGGACTGGCATCAACCTAAAAATCTTCATGAATTGCGCAGCTTTTTCGGCCTTTGCACATACTACAGACGTTTTGTGCCGAATTTTGCCAGTGTAGCTGCAAGCTTGCATGAGCTGACAAAGAAGTCAAGACCATACCATTGGGGCGAGCCACAGGAAAAATCCTTCCAGAAACTCAAAGAATTATTATGTACGTCACCAGTGCTAGCGTATCCCATAGCTGAAGAAAAATTTGTGCTGGATACTGATTCGAGCGGCTATGGCATAGGGGGTGTGCTATCCCAAGTAGTAAATGGCACTGAGAAGGTCATAGGGTACTATAGCCGTGTACTCTCAAAACCTGAGAGGAATTACTGTGTGACACGACGTGAGCTTCTGGCGGTATTGGAATGCATTAAACATTACCATAAGTACCTGTATGGTCAACACTTTACATTAAGGACCGATCATTCTGCACTGAGATGGCTATTGCAGTTTAAAAATCCTGAAGGGCAACTGGCAAGGTAGATTGAGTGCGTGCAGAGTTACGACTTCAGCATTGAGCATAGAAGGGGCACAAAGCATAACAATGCGGATGCTCTTTCGAGAAGACCGTGCTGTTTAGAGTGTAAACATTGTGTTAGAACCGAGCAAAAGGAAGGCGTTGTGGATGTTCGGCTAATGCACATCGGCCCTGATGAAGACTGGTCAGCGGCACAGAGGGACGACGATATACTAAGGAAAATTATAGCGGCCAAAGAAGAGGACAGACGTCCATCCCGGAATGAAATTTCGGCTGAAAGCCCACTCGCCAAATCTTATTGGGCTCAGTGGAACAGCCTTAAGGTAATAAAAAGGTGTTTATACTGCGTATGGGAAAGTGTAGATGGCAAAACAACTTCAAATTTAATAGTTGTGCCATACTCCAAGAAAAGTAAAGTTTTACAGGAGTTTCATAATGGACCCAGTGGCGGTCATCTTGGAGTAACAAAAACACTTGAGAAACTGAAGCAGCGTTTTTATTGGGTTGGATGTCAACAAGCCGTAGCTGACTGGATAGAAAACTGCCCACAGTGCATAGCAGCCAAAGGCCCAGAAAGAAGAACCCGGGGACAGCTGCAACAATACAACTCAGGAGCACCATTCGAGCGGATCGCAATGGATGTAGCAGGTCCCTTTCCCGTCACCGAAGCCGGAAATCGTTATGTACTTGTGGTAATGGACTATTTCAGTAAATGGCCAGAGGTATATGTTATACCTAACCAGGAAGCAAAGACAATTGTAAATGCTTTCGTCAACAACTGGGTATGTCGCTATGGTGTCCCAATAGAATTACATTCCGACCAAGGAAGGAATTTCGAGTCTGCCATATTCAGGGAAATGTGCGAGTTGTATGGGATAAAGAAAACCAGAACAACGCCGCTGCATCCACAGTCTGATGGCATGGTAGAAAGGTTCAATCGCACCTTAGAAGAGTACCTACGAAAAGTAGTAAGCACCCATCAGAGGGATTGGGACGAGCACATCCCCAAATTTTTGATGGCATATAGGTCAGCTGTACACGACTCAACATCGAGAACGCCAGCCAAAATTATCTTCGGGACGGAATTAAAACTACCTGGTGATTTGGAATTTGGTGTTGTTAGGTCACCGCATAAAAATTCATATTAATTATTTCATTAGTTATTGGTTTGATTTCTTGTACTGTTTTATGCTCATTTGCCCCACTGTAATCTTGTGTAAATTTTGCTACATCCAACCCACTGTAAATTGTTTTCCTAAATAACGGCGCATCTTAAATATTAAAAATTCAGTTTAAGTAATTTGTTGTTGGCAAAAAGAATGCAATGCAGTTTTATTTTTTGTTGTCGATTAACTCAACTTCATGCATGTGCATGTACATACCTATGTTTGTGCAGACATATGTAGGTACGTACATATGTATGTATGTATGAACATACGTATTAATTGTACTAAAGAGAATTAAATTAACAACAACAACAGTGGTGGCCTGTAAATAACATTTTTGTATTAGGTTTAAGATTATTAATTTTGAAATAAAGAAGTTTATCGAATAGTTACACTCAACGTTAAAGCATCGGCTTTTACTTCTTGTTCGAAGTCACGGTCACAATCTTTGTTTGATATCACTGCCCAAAGAACAATTCAGCAGCCTATGGATAACAATCTGAAGAATCAAATTGCCCTATAACGCTGCCGGTGAAGAAAATACTCTTCATCGAACATTTTGGCGCCCAACGTGGGGCATGTGATATACAAGTTTCTGGATTAATTCTCGTTACGTGACCAGTGAATATCTCAAAAACATTTGTGGTTCTAATAATTAATGTGAACTGATTCAATAAATTAAAAAATAAATAAGTGGCTAATATGGAGGAATGTAAACAACAACGGGCTAATACGAAAAAAAAAGTATCACCCGCATCAAGAATCAAATTGAGGCAAATGGAAGAGGGGAAGGTAAGCTACTTTCGTCTGCTGAATTGAAATGCCGACTGGGGATTTTGGAGTCATATTTTAAGCAAATATTGACTTACCAAACCCAAATCGAAAAAAATGAACCGGATGATAATGCAAGGGCCGAAATTGAAGATTTGTTCATTGCAACAAAATTAAGCATACAATCGCAACTTGGGGAAGATCTTCATAATACAACGGTGTCTGAATCAGCAATATGTTTTCCTGCTCCAAGTCACAAACTGCCTCAACTGAAGTTGCCCACATTTAGTGGTAAGTACAGTGAGTACAAAAATTTTATAACTACTTTCGAACAAATAATTGATCGTGAACATGGACTATCCAATATTGAAAAATTCAACCACTTGCTAAACTGCCTTCATGGCCAAGCATTGGAAACGATTAAAGCTTTTCAAGTCACAAATGCAAATTACCCAAAAGCTCTGGAAAGACTTAAATTGCGCTTCGACAACAGCTCATTAATATTTATGGAAAATATCAACAGTCTTTTTGAACTTCCGTCCATGTCCAAAAACAATTGTTCACAACTTCGTAGTTTAGTAGATAATGTTTCTGCACTTTACGGCTCACTTTTGTCGCTTGGTTCACATAGTGATATTGTAAATGCAATGCTTATACACATAGTTATGCAGAAGGTTGATGACGACACAAAACGAAAGTGGAAAGATTCATTGGACTTTTTGAAGCTACCATCATGGGACGAGTGCTCCAGTGTTCTTGAAAGAAGATGTCAATTTTTGGATTCTATTGACGAGAGTCAGACTGCGGTACCACGTAAGCCAGAAAATCATCATTCTGGTAAGTCAAAATATAAACAATCAAAACCTGGTTATAGTTTTTCGGTTTCAAAACGTGTTTGTGCACTTTGCTCGAAAAGTGAGCATACCATTCATCGTTGTCCTCAATTTAAAGATATGCCCGTTTCTCAACGCTTTGAAAATATAAAAAAATTGGCACTTTGTATAAACTGCTTGTCAAAGGGGCATCAAGTAAACAACTGTTCCTCTTCATTTAAGTGCAAATTTTGTTCTCGCTCGCATCATAGCTTACTTCATCGGTCTCCAGCAGCTTCTCGGCCCTCGTCCCCAACTGCTGAACCATCCACTTCTCGTACTGCCTTAAATGATCCATCTGCCTCGGTTCACACACATCTGGAAAAATCCTCCTCGGAACAGGTGCTACTTGCTACTGCAATGGTTCTTGTTCGTGATGCTACCGGTTGCTATCAATTGGGACGCGCACTGTTAGATTCGTGTTCCCAATTAAATTTTATCACTGACGAATTTTCAAAAAAATTACATCTTCCTCGTATCTCACAAAATACTGAAGTCGCTAGTATTGGTAACACTCATAGTAAAAGCAGGTTTCGGTCATCAGCACTTGTGAAGTCTCGATTTACAGAATTTGAAGTTTCGTTGTCATTTTGCATTACCTCTCATATATCGTATCAGCCTGATTCTGAATTAGATATTTCTTCGTGGAATTTGCCCCCTAATACTGAGCTTGCAGATGAAAACTTCTTCAAATCAAAACGCATTGATTTACTTATTGGTACTGAAACCTTTTTCGATAATTTGTCTGTGGGTCAAATCAAACTTGGATCAAACTTGCCAACATTGCAAAAGACGCTTTTTGGATGGGTCGTAGCTGGACGCTATTCCACACATCAACTCAACGCTTCCGGCTCTTGTATGCTTAATATGGAAGAAGCTGTTGATCTCAACTTGCAACGCTTGTGGGAGATGGAAGAAGTTAAATCTAGTATAAACATCCTCACACCAGAACAGTCTGATTGTGAAAACTTTTTTAATAATACTGTTTCTCGTGAATCTTCTGGAAGGATCGTTGTAAAACTACCCTTTAAAGAATCTGTTGATGTTCTAGGGTTTTCAAGAAATATGGCTCTAAAACGATTTATGTCTCAAGAAAGACGTTTTGCTCGTGACATCGATCTAAAAGTTCAATATGTCGCATTTATGAAAGAATATGAGGATTGTGGACACATGAGTCTGGTAAGAAATCCTCGTATAAATGAGCCCCATTTCTTTATACCGCATCATTGTGTTTTCAAACATAATAGTACCTCAACAAAGTTAAGAGTCGTCTTTGATGCGTCATGCCCTTCATCAACACAAAAGTCGTTAAATGACATTTTAATGGTTGGTCCAACCATTCAAGACGAGTTATATATAATTTTGCTTCGTTTTCGTCTATATCGATTCGCTATCACTGCTGATGTAGTAAAGATGTATCGACAAGTGCTAATTGATTCGCACGACCGAAAATTTCAATACATATTATGGAGAAACTCGGAAGAAGAAGAACTACAAACGTATCAGCTGAATACTGTCACCTATGGGCTGTCTGCCGCACCTTATCTTGCTATTAAAGGCCTCCGCTATCTTGCTGATCAGTATATGGAGCAATTTCCGATTGGAGCAAAAATGATTAAGTCATCGTTTTATGTAGACGACTTTCTGGGCGGTGCAAATGCACTTGAAGAGCTGGTTGAAATAAAAGAAGAGGTGACTCAGATCTTAACTCGTGGGTGTTTTCAATTGGATAAATGGCACTCAAACCTCAAAGATTTTCAAGATGACAAAACTATGAAAAACTTAGACATAAAAGATACGTCCATAACCAGTGCTTTAGGTATCACATGGGATCAACAAGAAGATGTATTTCTATTTACCTTCTCTCCAAAAACAGAAGTTCAAGCAAAAATTACCAAACGAACCATTTTGTCGCTTTCGTCATCCCTTTTTGATCCTCTTGGCCTTTTGGCTACGCTCCTAATAAAATCTAAAATCATAATGCAAGAGTTATGGATTCTTAAGGTTGGCTGGGATGAAATTCTACCTGAACAATTTCACTTGGCTTGGTCAACGTTTGTCTCAAACCTCAATAAGTTACGCACTCTTCAAATACCTCGTTTTTGCCTCGTTGGGGAAGTTAAAACAATACAACTCCATGGTTTTTGTGACTCATCTATTCATGCGTATGGGTGCTGCTTTTACCTCCGAACTATAAATTTTTCTGGAGACATCTCTGTTCATTTGCTCACAGCCAAATCTCGAGTTGCTCCCACCAAAAGAAAATCGTTGCCAAAACTGGAACTTTGTGGCGCACATCTTTTGTCGAAATTATATGCAAAAATTAAAAACGTTGTTAAAAATCCGTCATTGAAAATAATTTTATGGACGGATTCTCAACTTGTTCTGCACTGGATTAAACAGCATTCCACAACTTTATCCGTTTTTGTGGGCAACGGGGTGTCAGAAATACAAGATTTGACTAGTGATTGTATTTGGCGGCATGTTCCAACAGAGTGTAATCCTGCTGACGTTGTTTCTCGAGGCTCAACTGTAGATGAGCTTGCTTCATCCATCTGGTTCAGAGGCCCAGATTTTCTCAAACTAGTTCCCTCACATTGGCCTTCAACCAAATTGAATACACTTTCTGAGGCCAACCAAAAAGAGTTTGATCAAGAAAAACGTAAAACTGTGCTTTGTATTGGCGAAAGGTCGAACTACATACTTGTTTCACTGGAAAGGTTTAGCTCATACCTGAAAATGATTCGTATTGTCGCCTGGATGTTTCGTTTAGCAGAAAAATTCAAAACTAATGTTCCCTATTCTGATTGTTTGCAGCCTCAAGAGTTAGAAAACTCATTGCACAGAATTGTTTTTCTCATACAGAGGGAATATTTTAAAGATGACATCAATCGAGCTCTAAAGCGAAAGGATCCACAAGGTGCCCTGAAGTGTCTTAACCCTTTCTTGGATTCATCATCTGGCTTCAACTTGCTCAAGGTAGGTGGCCGATTAGAGTTTGCCGCAATTTCGGATGGTCAAAAACACCCCATAATCTTGCCCAGCAAAAATCATTTTGTCAACTGCTATGTGCAACATCTACACCTTAGCAATTATCATGCAGGTCCCAAAGCCTTAATGTTATTGATTCGCCAGAAATTTTGGATCATCAATTCGCGAAATTTATGCCGTCGTATTGTAAATTCATGCCCCCAATGCATTCGCTATCGCCCAAAACTATTACAACAAATGATGGGAAATTTGCCAGTTGAGCGACTCAATCCTTCAAGGCCCTTCGCTCGTTGTGCCGTCGATTTCTGTGGTCCAATCATCACGTATCTCAGGGTCAGAGGTAAAATTCCGTATAAGACATATGTTGCTCTTTTTGTATGTCTTGCAACCAAGGCGGTCCATATAGAAGTCGTCTCGGACTTGTCTACTGATGCATTCATTGCCACTTTGAAGATTTTAATTGGTCGAAGAGGTTTACCCACAGATATATTTTGTGACAATGCCACAAACTTTGTTGGCGCGAACTCTAAGTTGGCTCAATTAAAATCGTTCCTATTTGAGCCCAAAAATTCGAATATAATAATCGATAATTGTTCAAATCAGTTTATTAATTTTCATTTTATTCCCCCCAGGGCACCACATTTTGGCGGATTGTGGAAGGCAGCCGTCAAGTCAGCCAAAGGTCATTTAACAAGAACACTGGCCAATGCCAGGTTAACGTACGAGGAGCTCTCAACGGCCATGATTGAAATAGAGGCTATTTTAAATTCAAGGCCAATCTCACCTTTATCTTCAGATCCAAGTGATTTAGAGGCCCTTACTCCAGGCCATTTCCTGATAGGCGCTCCCCTTCGTAGTTTGCCAGAACGTGATGTCCTCTCAAAGGAACTAAATAATTTACAATATTGGGATCGAATAAGCGCTATCAAACAACGATTTTGGAAAAAATGGTCTCATGATTATATAAATGAGTTACTAACTCGCAACAAATGGACCAAATCTAACCCTAACATTGCAACTGGTTCGTTAGTAATTATTAAAGAAGACAACTTACCTCCGCAACAATGGCTTATGGGAAAAATTATAAACGTAGTTCGTGGTAGAGATGATCGTGTCAGAGTTGTCGATGTAAAAACAACAAAGGGAGTCATACGTCGCCCTATCCACAGACTCGCTTTACTAACTTGTTCTTGAAAGTGTCCTTTCAATGGGGCCGGGATGTTAGGTCACCGCATAAAAATTCATATTAATTATTTCATTAGTTATTGCTTTGATTTCTTGTACTGTTTTATGCTCATTTGCCCCACTGTAATCTTGTGTAAATTTTGCTACATCCAACCCACTGTAAATTGTTTTCCTAAGTAACGGCGCATCTTAAATATTAAAAATTCAGTTTAAGTAATTTGTTGTTGGCAAAAAGAATGCAATGCAGTTTTATTTTTTGTTGTCGATTAACCCAACTTCATGCATGTGCATGTACATACCTATGTTTGTGCAGACATATGTAGGTACGTACATATGTAAGTATGTATGAACATACGTATTAATTGTACTAAAGAGAATTAAATTAACAACAACAACAGTGGTGGCCTGTAAATAACATTTTTGTATTAGGTTTAAGATTATTAATTTTGAAATAAAGAAGTTTATCGAATTGTTACACTCAACGTTAAAGCATCGGCTTTTACTTCTTGTTCGAAGTCACGGTCACAATCTTTGTTTGATATCACTGCCCAAAGAACAATTCAGCAGCCTATAGATAACAATCTGAAGAATCAAATTGCCCTATAACGCTGCCGGTGAAAAAAGTACTCTTCATCGAACAGGTGTTAAGCCAACTGTAGAGGAAGGAGCTATTACGTCCCAGGAGAAGGAGGACTTAAACGAACTGCATGAGTTCGTGCGCAATAGAATCAAGATGGTCAGTGACAAGATGAAGGCTAGGTATGACCGCGCAGCAAACTCGGAGGGATTTATGGAAGGACAATTGGTTTTACTGTATAACCCACAACGGAAGAAAGGATTGTCCTTAAAATTACAGACTCACTGGGATGGCCCGTATAAAGTGATTAAGAGAGTGAATGACGTTGTATACCGGATACAGAAGCACAATAGCCCAAGGTCGAAAATGAAGATAGTACATCTCGAACGATTGGCGCACTATGGAAGAGGTGATTGTATGCCTATTCGGGTCGAACAGGCTTAAGTGGGCGGCAGTGTTACAAAGATTAGAAATAGATTTAAATAAAATGACAATGTGGCTATATGTACTTGGCAGCACTGCCAATTAATCTATAGTTGTCAAAATGTTACAACCCTGGTCAACACTATATAGATAATGTTTAAATTAACGGAAATGGAATACTCCAGAATATACAAGATCATTCAAGGTTGTGCAAATAAGAGTAAACCACAACAACAACAAACATAGCAACATAAATGCTAAGAGATGTTATTCTTAATGATCTTGTATGCAACTATTCGCTGCTAATAAAGCTAAATAGATTCACAAGTATACACAGCCATATACACGTAGAAGAAACAAAACCACACACTCATTCATACAACTACTCCTAGTTACCATAGGCAAAACACACAGAACACTCATACATTCAACCACACATAGTTACCATAAGCAAACCAAACAAGTCAGCATTGTCATGTATACAAACACACACATGTCAAGTAAAAAAAACAACCACCATACCCAGAACTTTCGCGAGGTTACCAGACGACGTCATTTTTGCTATATAAAGGCGCTGCCAGAGCTCAGCAATAATCAGTGTGATTTCAAATACAGACGTGTTAACATCGCTAAGAGTTGAGTAGTTCAAATACTCGTGTAAATAAAGTAACAAATAAAGTGTTGCCGCATTATATTTCTAAATTAATTTGTCCGTGCTTTAATTTGATGCAATAAAACGAATCCTTGAAGGATAAGTAATAAAACCGTTTTTACGAAAAGGTCTAAAAACGTAACAATATATATATATATATATATATATATATATATGTATGTATTATTTATTGAAAAATTAATTATCAACAAATTTTATTTTATTGGCGCAGGTGATTCGTTCGGCATTGGTAAATTGCAAAATTATCGCCAAAATTCTTTATAGACGGCGGAGCTGTTATTTAATAATTTGTTTAGTGGATCTGTGAATCGTTCAGGAATTGACCTGTTTTATTTTAAATGAACTCATTTTGTCTTAAATATAAATTTCATTGAAATATAAATTAATTTATGATGAACTAAAAATTTTGAATACGTTCGCTTTATTAAAATAGAAGAATTGGTTTTGTACTAGAAATAAGTTTTTAAGGGATTAAAATGTTCATTAAAATAAAAATCACATACAATTTGAGCTTTGGCTTGAGCTACCAATGAAAATTGGAAAAAAAAACGTTCAGTATATAAGTTTATAACGTTAAGTATATAAGTATAAAATTCAAACCAAAAAAGTTTGACTTAATGTATAATGGAAGAAAAAATTCAGAAAAATGGGACATGAAGAAAATATTTAAACGGTAACACGGGTATTAAAACAAAAACGTGTTAACATCAGTTTGATACAGTTCTCGGATTGTTTTTCATAATAAAATTTGTGTATATAGGTACTGTTATCACGTTCAACTGAGCCATCTAAAAAGTGGTGACAAACACAATACACATGAGCACTGATGATGAAAGTGAAGCGACTTTCGAAAACAGCTGTTCTGCTCTGCTGTGTAAGTTGAACAAAACTGATGTTGAATTTCCTTTGTGTGTAGGAATATTTATCATCGTGTCCTTCTGAGATTTTAACTAAGAACAATTAGCCTATATAAATATTAATATAGAAAATGATTGTAATTAATTTTTTTTATTCTTTTAAAATGGTCATATGCCATATATATAAATTATATTACGTTATTGTGCAAAAGAATACCTTTATTTTGGTTAAATCTGGAGATCTGGAGATTTTGATAACAACAATTTAAACCTTTTTAAAATTGTTTGTATAGAATTTTATTGTTGTTTTAATTTTTTTGGCTATATCATAGCAATAAAATAAGACAAACTGCAATACCAACTTTTAAAATTTGATTGTGCTTAAAATAAATCTGTGATTTTAATTTAACATAAAGTAAATTGTATTAGTATTATTATCAATATGTATCTGATATATTAAAACTACAACATTACAAAAGAACCCCTGAAGAAGTCGACAAACAAAAATTGGGTAAAAAATTTAATAAATTGTTTTATTAACATTGATTACGTTAGGCTGGATTAGCTTTAAAAAATAAAAAATTCTTCATATATTGAAAAATTTTTATTATTTATTAGTAATATATAGTTTATTTTATTATTTTTTACTAATTTATCTTTTTATTTTATTATATTTCTTTTTTATTAATTTTTTATAGATTTGCTTTTGTATTGTTACTTATCTGATAAAATCTGCACTTTGCTTAGAACTGCCTTTTTCTATAGCCCAAGAGCAGTGCTTTCGAAGGAGGATCAATAATAGAAAGTCCAATAATTGCTGTTTATTGTTGGAACAATCATCACAGAATCATTCTGGAGTTAAGCGTTTGCACAAGTCAATAATAAATGATTTTATACCAAAATATCTTCTAAAAAATAATCTGCACTTATGTATATCGTCAAAATCAACATCAACCCTTTCATTAGAGCCTATTTCAGTATGTTCACTTGAAGAATATATATCATAATCATTACTTTTTGGTGAACATATATCATAAGTACCAATTTGGTTAATCTCGTCTTGTTCAACTTCACAGTTACTGGAAAATCTCGATTGAATAATTTTAGCAACAATAACTTTTGCTATTATTGCCTCCCTATTGCCGCAGTACAGAATATATATTTTCTAACTTGTCCTGATTAAGAAATTTTGTCATGACATAATATCAATCACCCCCTTCTTTTAAAATATCATTAACCAGTAAAATGACTGAATTAAGAGTGACCTTCATAACATTTAATGAGAAAATACGCTGTTTCTGATCAACGAATTCCACGTCATCCAGATATTCCATAAAGTTTTGTATAAATTTGTGAGGTTCATTGTTAGCTTGAACTGCAGATCTGTAGCAGTTATCGCCATAAAGGGAACCACTATTAAGACAACCGAAAATCTCCCCAATTTTTTCCACAAACTGAGCTGTTGAAAGGGCCACTTCTGCGGAACAGCTCTTAAATGGTGTAGTTTTGCATATTGTTTTAATAGCAGCTGTAACAGTTCTGCTATAAAATTGAGTTGCGAATCTCACGCGAATTTTTTCATATTATGCTCCAGTTAGAAAACAATGCTTTTACAATAAAAACACACTCATGAGTACCAATACTTTAGTTCTTAAAAAACCTATTGTTTCTATTAAATCTAAACTCTGATTATACCTTAACTCTTTTCTTATGATCATTTCGTCCATAACCAAAACCATTTACTTAGAATGTCTTTCGTCCAACTGTGCGCATTTTTGCTTTACGACCTCAAAGGCATTATTCCTTAAAAATATATGTATATGAATAAGAAAATGAGCTTAACAATTGTTTGTATTAATGTAGGGTAAAGAATATGTATTTTATTTGTGTAGAAACAAATAAATATCGACTCGCACCCAAGTCTTAATACCTACATACACGTGCAATATCTGATTCAATTTTTGAGGACTACTTTAAACTTCGTAAAATAATATATCCATAGTATATATATATTCAAATTACCTTATTGGCAATAAAACATATTACAAACAAGTAAAAGTGCTATATTCGGCTGTGCCGAATCTTATATACCCTTCACTAACGTACGTCTGCTTTCTAACTTATAAAATAGTTTCAGTTAGCAAGAAATAAAAACAACTTCAGTTGCGTTTTTTGGTTACTTAAAAAAAATATTCCAAATTTCCCACCCTTGGAAAAAAAATTTTAATTTTTCAAATTTTTTTTAGCAATAGAAGTCCTCATAAAGTGTAAAGCGGTTGTATTTAAGCAAAAGTATAAATTTTTAACCATTTTGGTAACGTTCATGTTATACAAAATATTGCAGTATCCAACCCTGGAATCGAAATTTTTATTTTTTTTTAATTTTTAATACAAATTTTGTTTTTCCGAAATAAAATATAATTTTAACTTGGAAAAAAACGACTTTAATTGATTTTTGGTTATGTATTGTATAAAAAAATTTTAAATTTTGGAACCCTGGATGGGAACTATAAATTTTTAAATTTATTTTTAATTGATGCAAATCTTCATGATACCAAAAATGGTTTTATTTAAGAAAAACTTAAAATTTTTAAACATTTTAGTTACTATATGTACCACAATATACCAAATGTGCAAAAAAAAAAATTCCCACTCCTGGAGACGAAAACTAAATTTTTTAAAATAATGTTTTATCAATGCAAGTCTTTATGATGTATAAAGCGGTTTTGTAAAAGAAGAACTAAAATTTGTAACAGTTTATAACACTTTCATGTACTACAAAACATTGCAGTATCCAACACTGGAAACGAAATTTTGATTTCTTTTAAATTTTTGATACCAAATTTGTTTTGCCAGAATAAAAAATTATTTTAACCAAGAAGAAACGACGTTAATTGATTTTTGGTTATGTTATTGTATTAAAAAATTCAAATTTCCTAACCCTGGATGGGAACTTTAAATTTAAAAATATTTTTTCATCCATACAAATCTTCATGTTACCAAAAACGGTTTTATTTAAGAAAAACTTAACATATTTATATATTTTAGTTATTATATGTACCACAAAATACCGAATGTGCCCAAAAAATATTTCAATTTCCGATCCCTGGAGGCGAAAATTAAAACTTTTTAAAATAAGTTTTACCAATGCAAATCTTCATGATGTATAAAGTGCTTTTATTTAAGAAAAACTACAAATTTGTAACCATTTCTGTCACTTTCATGTACTACAATACATATCAGTTTTCGAGCCCTGGAATCGAAATATGTTTTTTTTAATTTTTGATACAAATTCTGTTTTACCAGAACAAATAATAATTTTAACCAGGATAAAACGACGTTAGTTGATTTTTAGTTATTTTAATGTACAAAAAATATTAAAATTTCCTAACCCTGGATAGGAATTTTTAGTTTTTTAAATTTTTTCCATCTATGCAAATCTTCCTGATGTATAAAATGATTTGATTTAAGAAAAACTTAAAATTTTTAAACATTTTAATTATTATATGTACCACAAAATACCGAATGTGTCAAAAAAAACTTAAATTTCCGATCCCTGGAATCGAAAATTTAATTTTTTTAAAACTCTTTGTTACCAATGGAAGTCTTCATGATGTATAAAGCGGTTTTATTTAAGAAAAATTACAAATTTGTTACCACTTTCGTTACTTTCATGTACTACAAAATATTGCATTACCGAACCCTGGAATCGAAATTTTGATTTTATTTTAATTTTTGATACCAATTTTGTTTTGCCTAAATAAAAAGTAATTTTAACCAGGAAAAATGACGTCAGTTGATTTTTTGGTTAGTTTATTGTGTAAGAAAAATTTGCATTTCCTAACCCTGGATGGGAACTTTAAATTTTAAAATTATTTTCATCGATGCAAGTCTTCATTACACCAAAAACGGTTTTATGTAAGAAAAACTTAAAATGTTTAAACATTTTAGTTATTATATGTACCACAAAACACCGAATGTACCAAAAAAAAAATTTTTAATTTCCCATCCCTGGAAATTTTTTTTTTTTTAGTTTTAAATGGACAATTGAGGAGTCCCAAGGCATGAAATAGGTTCAATTTTCAAATAAGCAAAAAAATAATCGGTTTTTGCTGTTAATTTTGCGTCGATAAATAGGTGTAAGCTTCCCAGCTCTGGAACCGTACTTCCGATTTTTCTGAACCACTCTAAGTTAGCTCACTTCCAATCGATCAGTCCAAGAATGAAGTCTCTAGCTCTTCTGGGGGCTTGGGAAAACCCCCAGACAGGCGGACAGACGGACATCGCTCAATCGTCATCGCTATTCATAAGGATCCGAAATATATATACTTTATGGGGTCGCATATTGATATCGAAGAAATTACACACGGAATGACAAACCTAAATATACCCTTTCACATTTTTGTGAAGGGTATAAAAAGTAGTTTGCTTATATAACCTTCTGAGCACTAGATGATATGTACTTATAGATCTCCCATGAAGAATGCTCACGCAGTATTTATTATAAAAATATTAAGCATATCTATTCTATGTACAAAAACATTTTTATAAAAACTTTTCTACGGAAAATTTTTTGATACGCAAACTTTTCGAAATAAAAATTTTCCATATAGAATATTTGATAGAAAATGAGTTGTAATGAAAAATTTTCTTTCTGTATATATATATTACAAAAATATTTTCATTATAAAATGTTTTATATTGAAAGATTTTTATTACAATATTTTTTATGAAGAGATGTAGCTTATGTAATTTTTTATAATCAAAGAATTCTTTTCCATAGAAACATTTTTGTTCTGAAATTTTTTTACTAACATTTTTATTATTAATGGATTTTTTACTATAAACAATTTTTCATTATAAAGTATTTTCATCTAAAAATATTATTTGAGATATTTTTTAGAAAAACATATGAAACATTTATAATATTTTCTATGGAAAAAATTTCAGTGTGTGCAGAATAACATTGTAGAAAATAAAAATGTATGTACATTTGGAAAAAAAAAACAAAACAAAAATAGGACAGCTTTCCTCGGCCTCAGCAATAGTATGAAATAACTATTATATATAAATAACAGCCATACTTATGTATGTATCAGAGAACGAAACATTGTACTTTTTTAGCCATTGAAAAATGTATACATGCCACACTTTATACACAAATACATCTTGCGTGTACAGGACTGCGCATTGAAGACATTGAAAACATTGAAGACATTGAAAAAATTGAAGACATTGAAAACATTGAAGACATTGAAAATATTGAAGACATTAAAGAAATTGAAGACATTGAAAACATTGAATTCACTTTATGTCTTTATCAGAGAACGAAATTGTGTACAAGAAAGTTTAATGTACACCCGCTGTACAATGTACACCCTCAATACATTGAAGACTTTGACTCTTTCGTTGTGTACACTTTTTTGTGTGTACACCTTCGGCCTGTACTTGTGTATATCTCCGTGTATATGGAGATGCCATATTTCACAGTTGCAAGCCTTATAGTGATGGAAATAATGGGTGGTGTTATTGATTCCGCACGGAAAGGAAAATTTTGCGGAAAGAAATATCGATCGATATGAAAATTGCAATTATTCATTCCTGCGGTATTTGCTTTCCGCGAACTCAATTTAACATCCCTGTTTTAAGTGATTAAGAGTTGATATTGTGTCAGATGATGGGAAAAAAATCAAGTCTTAAATATTTTCTTATAAATAAAATATGGATACAATTGCCTTTTTCGAAGATAGTATCCCTACTAGTTAGTGATTCTTTGGACATCTGCTTGGAAAGAAGATTTTTACGCTATAAATCTGGAGATGTGTTGCAGATGAAAGATAGAGAGTAACTTGAAATAAACAAATGTGAACCGACCTCCTGGTAAATGAAAGCTATGCTTACTTTTACAGGTTCCAAAAAAATTTTCGCTTAAACAGGGTAGCTTTTAAATATATTTTGTTTGAGTTAGAATCTGCATGCTCATGAAGCGGTCGTCAAGGAGCTCTTTCAGCCAAAGATAAACTATAGCTTATTTGAGATTCTTTGCAGAAGGCAGCTATCAGCATAGTGTTGGTAAGAATTTCAATGTCAACATAGCCCAATCAACGTTTTGCAAAGTGCTGGATGAATTTTTTACCAAGTTAGAATTTTTTTTTGTGTAGCAAATGGATATCCATTGCTTCTATTTGCATTTTATTTGTGTATTTTTCTCTTTTGCTCCTATAAAAATCAAAGAAATTAATTATACAATTAAATAACACTTTAATAAAAATTTTACTTTTCCTTACATTTTTGTTCTTTCCGTTAACCTTCCGTCACACAAATTGAGCGTAAGCAAAATGGAGGAAAATATCTACATTACGGAATCAATAATACGGCAATACCGCAACTGTAGAGATGATACCGCAACTGCGGAAGGTTACTGTAGCGGCGGAATGAATAATTGCAAATGTTTGCTTCCGCACAAAAAATGTTATCCGCAGTCGCGGAACGGAATCAATAATCGGACCCAATAATAATATCTTTTGAAATTCGTTTTCCTGGCAATTTTATAAGGATCGTTTTATTTATGAAAGTATACTTATTTCTTTCACATTTAATTTCTTTTGCAAAATGCAGCAAATTCTTGGAAAATAGCCGCGTTTCTGTTGTTTTGTGTTATTGCTTGCCCGAAAAATTAATAATTTTATTTGACCCTTTTTATTATGAGTATATCTGTTTTTTGTGGTATTGTTGTTATGTGTGCGTCTATTTAAAACTCTTGGCGCCTCACAGTCCCACACATTAATTTTATAAAGATACAAGAACAAATATAATGTTATCATCACCGCAAATGTGTATACGGACATAAAGTGAATTCAATGTTTTCAATGTCTTAAATTTTTTCAATGTCTTCAATGTTTTCAATGTCTTCAATGCACAGTCCTGTACACTCAAGATGGATTTGTGTATAAAGTGTGGCAGGTATACATTTTTTAATGTCTTTTTTCTTCGATGTCGTTGATGTAAGCTTGTGTACACAAAGGCTAAAAAAGTACACTATTTCGTTCTCTGATCCGTATACACATTTGCGGTGATGATAACATTATATTTGTTTTTGTATCTTTATAAAATTAATGTGTGCGTGTATGAGAAATAACCCTCCACCAAAATATACTTATTGTTGGGTATACTTATGTAACTTGGATTATATTAATGAGTCGTGAAAGTAAAAATGCCAATATTCTTGTAATATTTATGCTATTATAAAAAATAAATCTAAAAATTCTATCACAAATAAGCAGTTTTTCATATATACATAAATAATAAAATAAAATTCAATTACGTTGCTTTACAAAAATAAAAAAAATTTAATTAATTAAAATAATTTTCGGTAAACTTTAAATCAGTATGCTGTAAATCTTCGTACAGAAAAAGTCATTATTTTTGATAAATTTAAATTTCAAGAGCATATTTGAAATTGACAAAATTGTAAAATTAAAACAACTTGTTTTATACAAAACTAACTCCGCTTTCACACTGTTGCTATACTGTGCAATTCTGCACAATTGGAGTGTTTACATTACCAGAACCGTGATGCGGTTATGACTGTGCAAAAGGGGAGTTAGTTAAATATAAGAAAAGTAGTTTATTTTTTTTGAAGAGAAAGGCATTTTACCACAGATTCTGTTTATGTAGAGAATTAAGAAACAGAACACTGTCAACAGTTTTAGGTTCTATTCTATTTCTCTTTTCTGTTATAATATTCCCTGCCATCGAAAACATACACTCTGAAGCGGCGCTACTTGCAGGAATTAATAGTACTTTTAGAGCCAGCTTCGATAAGTTTGGATTCGTATTGGAATTAACCTTCCACCATACCATTACATCAACACATTCTGCGAGGCTTACATATTCATTGGCATAGCGATCGACTTCACTTCTTATATTTGCTAGACCGAACTGTGATGAAGTATTCATATCTATACCTGGGAAGAAATAGCTCAATTCTGCAACAGAGGTTTTTGTATTTTCTGATGTCCTGCAATCTGAGATTTCGGGAGTAATACCTTCTTGTGGATGATTATTGTTTGGTATGTTAAGTGCTGCAATATCTTTTGTTACTGCATCAATACAGAATTGCTTAACAGCATTAAAATCATTTTCTGTTAAATATATACCAGGAGGATACAAAAATACCACAACTTTATGTAGTATGTGTAAACAACTTTTCCACTTGTCTAATTTCAGTACAAGATTTGTTTTGAATGCTGCTATTCCATCCTCTTCGTTTCCCTCTAAATTGCAAATCACTTGAATCTTGTTTATAGAAGGCACAACAAAACAAAGAGTGGAATAATTAGAGCCTTGCAGTTTTTGAAAATCTTCTCAAAATTGTTGCATAAATTCACCAAACTTTGTAAAAGTGACATGCTAAAATTTAACAGACACCGTTTTTCACTATCGTTTGCCAGAATTGCACTTTCTTTTCCATAATTGTCAAGAACTGACCTTAGCATTACATAATTAAAATTCCATCGCGTTGGATCTTTATGTGGTATTCAATAAGTGTTGTTTATTTGACTTTTTAAAATATTTGACAATTTTTTTACATGCTTCGGTTACTATTTTCAGTTGATCTGTTTCTTCAAATGATTCATTAAAGATGTTTGAAAATAAGTGAGCTGCACAATTTAATCTTTCAAAGTTTTTTAGAGGACTTAGCGTTACTTCCTCGATCAGTAACAAATACTATATTTGACAAACTTGTTGCCCCAAATTCTTTTAAAAGCACTTCTAATTTCTTTTGTATATATACAGCACTACTTGACATAAAATCCATTCATTTCATGCCAAGGATGATTTCACTTAATTTGAAATTAAGTTGAAAGTGTAATGTGTCACATAAAGAGTTTCTTTTTACAAAATTATCCGTCCACAAATCAATGGTCACAGCCGCTTCACAGTTCTCTATAAGTTTTTTGCTATTTGGTTTAATATTTAATTTTTTTTCTTCTGTAATTTCTTAAAACTTTTTGAACAATGTATTTCCACTAGGGATAAGATTATCTAAATTTATATCACTCCCGTACTTTGCGCCAATTTCAATAAATTTTTCAATCATTTTTCTGAAGCCGGAAGCTTCGACTACGCTAAAGGGACGACAATCTTCTATAACAAAATTTAAACATGAATCAAAGCAAGCAGATTTATCAGAATCGTTTATTATAGAACTTGAGCTTGATGGTATTGAGTGAACGCACTTGTGTTACAATAAATTGGAAATTTGTCCTTTGACCATTTATAAACATTATTACACAATTCACAATATACCCGATCTTCTAAAACTGATCCATCATCTTTTTGAATATTATAAAATACAATGCTTTTTGATTTTGAATTTTTTAAAAGTTTGTAAGTGTTATTATTAATTTTTTCTTTAATTTCTTCCATATCTTTAATTTTTTAACTTCTTAACGCGATGAATTCACTTCAATTAAATCTTTTTCACAGCTATCACAGTTGTTGAATTTGTCTGAGGGAAAATATATGAAATATGCTTTACTTCCATGCAAGAATTTCAACAAAACTTTACTTTCATACATACTGTTTTTTATACTGGTTTTATAGACGCACACATAACAACAACACCACAAAAAACAAATATACTCATAATAAAAAGGGTCAAATAAAATATATTCATTTTTCGGGCAAGCAATAACACAAAACAACAGAGACGCGGCTATTTTCGAAGAATTTGCTGCATTTTGCAAATGAAATTAAATTTGAAAGAGGTAATAATACTTTCATAAATAAAAAGATCCTTATAAAATTGCCAGGAAAACGAATTTCAAAAGATATTATTATTATTTCCATCGTAATATAGGCTTGCCACTGTGAAATATGGCACCTCCATATAAACGGAGATGTACACTAGTACAGTCCGAAGGTGTACACAACGAAAGAACGGCAATGTATTCAATGTATTGAGGCGGATGTATTGTACAGCGGATGTACATTAAATTTTCTTGTACACAATTTCGTTCTCTGGTATCTATCAGCACCTATGCGATGATGCTATATATTATTATGACATACATATCATATAAAAATTTTTTGTTTAAATTTTTTATTTATATATACATATAAATATATATATATATATATATATATATATATATATATATAATATATATAATATATATATATATATATATATATACATATATATATATATATATATATATATATATATATATATGTATATATATGTAACATATATAATGTATATATATATATATATATATATATATATAACATATAAAATGCATTTATATATATATATATATGTGTATATATATAACATATATAATGTATATATATATATATATATATATATATATATATATACATATGTATCTATATAACATATATAATATATATATATATATATATATATATATATATATATATATGTATATATATATATTGTTACGTTTTTAGACCTTTTCGTAAAAACGGTTTTATTACTACTCCTTCAAGGATTCGTTTTATTGCATCAAATTAAAACATGGACAAATTAATTTTAGAAATATAATGCTGCAACACTTTATTTACTACTTTATTAACACGAGTATTTGTACTACTGAACACTTAGCGATGTTAACACGTCTATGTCTGAAATCACACTCACACTAACTGAGCTCTGGAAACGCCTTTATATAGCAAAAATGACGTAGTCTGGTAACTTCGTGAAACTTCTGGGCATGGTTGTTTTTGGTTGTGCTTTACTTAACATGTAGCTATATACGTGTGTTTGTATACATGACTATGCTGACTTGTGTGTTTTGGTTATGGTGACTATGTGTGGTTGTATGGATGAGTGTTCTGTGTGTTATGTGGTTTTGTTTCTTCTTCTCCTATGTGTATATGGCTGTGTATACTTGTGAACCTATTTAGCTTTATTAGAAGCGAATACTTGCATACAAGATCATTAAGAATAACATCTCTTAGCATTTATGTTTCTAGGTTTTTCGTTCTTGTTGTTTACACTTATTATTGGCACAGCCTCGAATGACCTTGTATATTCTGGAGTATTCCATTTGCGTTAATTTGAATATTATCTATATTGTGTTGACCAGGGTTGCAACATTTTGACAACTAGAGATTAATTGGCAGTACTGCCAAGTACATATAGCCACATTTTCGTTTTATTTAAAACTATTTCTAATCTGTGTAACACTGCCGCTTACTTAAGCCTGTTCGACCCGAATAGGCATACAATCACCTATTCATAGTGCGCCAATCGTTCGAGATGTACTATCTTCATTTTCGACCTTGGGCTATTATGCTTTTGTATCCGGTATACAACGTCATTCACTATCTTAATCACTTTATACGGGTCATTCCAGTGAGTCTGTAATTTTGGGGACAATCCTTTCTCCCGTTGTTAGTTAGAAAGTAGAACCAATTGTCCTTCCATAAATCCCTCCGAATTTACTGCGCGGTCATACCTAGCCTTCATCTTGTCACTGACCATCTTGATGCTATTACGCACGAACTCATGCAGTTCGTTTAAGTCATCTTTCTCTTGGGACGTAATAGCTCCTTCTTCTACAGTTGGCTTAACACCAAATTTCAAATCACCAGGTAGTCTTAACTCCGTCCCGAAGATAATTTTGGCTGGCGTTCGCGATGTTGAGTCGTGTACAGCTGACCTATATGCCATCAAAAATTTTGGGATGTGCTCGTCCCAATCCTTCGGATGGTTGCTTACTACTTTTCGTAGGTACTCTTCTAAGGTGCGATTGAAACTTTCTACCATGCCATCAGACTGTGGATGCAACGGCGTTGTTCTGGTTTTCTTTATCCCATATAACTCGCACATTTCCCTGAATATGGCAGACTCGAAATTCCCTCCTTGGTCGGAATGTAATTCTATTGGGACACCATAGCGACATACCCAGTGGTTGACGAATGCATTTACAATTGTCTTTGCTTCCTGTTTAGGTATAGTATATACCTCTGGCCATTTACTGAAATAGTCCATTACCACAAGTACATAACGATTTCCGGCTTCAGTGACAGGAAAGGGACCTGCTACATCCATTGCGATCCGCTCGAATGGTGCTCCTGAGTTGTATTGTTGTAGCGGTCCCCGGCTTCTTACTGGGCCCTTGGCTGCTATGCATTGTGGGCAGTTTGCTATCCAGTCGGCTACGGCTTGTCGACATCCAACCCAATAAAAACACTGCTTCAGTTTCTCAAGTGTTTTTGTTACTCCAAGATGACCGCCACTAGGTCCATTATGAAACTCCTGTAAATCTTTACTTATCTTGGAGTATGGCACAGCTATTAAATTTGAAGTTGTTTTGCCATCTGCACTTTCCCATACGCGGTATAAACAACCTTTTATTACCTTGAGGCTGTTCCACTGAGCCCAATAAGATTTGGCGAGTGAGCTTTCATCCAAAATTTCATTCTGGGACGGTCGTCTGTCCTCTTCTTTGGCCGCTATAATTTTCCTTAGTATGCTGTCGTCCCTCTGTGCCGCTGACCAGTCTTCATCAGGGCCGATGTGAATTAGTCGAACATCAACAACGCCTTCCTTTTGCTGGGTTCTAACACAATGTTTACACTCTAAACAGCAGGGTCTTCTTGAAAGAGCATCCGCATTGTTATGCTTTGTGTCCCTTCTATAACCAATGCTGTTTCTTGGTGGCGAAACAGATCTACCTCTCTTCCTTGATGCTTTGCAGCTGCGCTGAAAATGACTGATCTTTCCGCAGTTAAAGCACTTAGGCTTTTCTTTGATAGCATTTTCTGCCAGCAGTTGTTGCATTGCCTCCTTAACGCTAGCAATTAGGTTGTTATCCTCCTCAGACAAAACCTCCACATTCCGCACTCTACCTCTCTTCATTGATGCTTTGCAGCTGTGCTGAAAATGACCGATCTTTCCGCAGTTAAAGCACTTAGGATTTCCTTTGATAGCATTTTCTGCTAGCAGTTGTCGCATTGCTTCCTTAACGCTAGCTACTAGGTTGTTATCCACCTCAGACAAAACCTCCACAGTCCGCACTTTACATATCTGTGGCTTGAAAACCATCCTTGCAGTCTCTTGAGCCAGCGCGAATGAAACAGTGTCAGCGACAGTGGATTTCTGCGTAACGCACACCTCCAGTTTAACATCAGAGTCGCGAATGCCGTTAACGAAAGCCTGAGTTTTAAAGTGGTCCAGGAACGTGTGACTCGCCTGGATATGTGAGCTGCACTAAACGCTCGATTTCCATTGCGAAATCTTATAGAGATTCGTTAGGCTTCTGAACTCTACATCGCAATTCCATTCTGTATCAATCGCGCTTGTTCTCACCACCATACTTGCGCTGCAATGCTGCCATTATTTCATTATAGTTGTTTCTGCTGCTTACTGGCACAGTCTCAAGTACCTCTGCGGCTGTACCCTTTAAGGACAAAATCAACTCTATGGCCTTTTCTTCGGCATCTCATCCATTTCTGCTAGCAACCGTCTCGAGGAATTTGAAGATGCCTAATGGTACGCTGCCGTCGAAGCAAGGCGCTTTTATCCGCGCAGAAACCTCTGCAACAGGTTATTCACTTTGTCCTCTAGAGCATGCAATTTCTCTTCGAACTCCTTATCATGCTCCTCCAGCTCTGAGAATTTATTCTCAATAGAATCTACCCTCCTGTTAATGGCTTCAGAAACCTCTACCAGGGTCTCGTTCGTGGCCTTATTTGACTCCTGTATTTCGGCTACAAGCTTTTCCTGCATCTGCTGAGAGTTTTGTTTTATTTCACTTATTTCGGCTACAAGCTTGTCACTGCTGACCTGCTACTGATGTCAGTTGTTTATATTTTTCTCTATCATCTATTATATTTTGACTGTTCTATTATATTGGATCTGTTTTTAATGGTCTGTATTTACCCATATCTTGTATAATATCTCTCATTTTTGTCTAATAATCTATCTACTCCATTGCTACCGTCGTATTACCTTTATCTGCCTTTAAAATCAAAATGTTACTATTTCTTTTCAAAATTTTTTTTGTTTGTTCTACTGTGCGGACGATAGCTTTTTCATCTGTTTTTAATGATCGTTTATTTAGGTAGTTATCCATCGTCATTACAAGTTTTGTTCTGGCAATCTCTTGTTTTTCTTTCTCTTTGTTTGTTTGTATGATATCTTCACCATCTGCAATGCATTTAAATATTGGAAATTGTTGTTTTGTTATTGGAAGAGCGAATTTTGGACCTAAAGAAAATAATTTTTTGGAGTTTTCAGGAATTTCTGTGTCAGTCTTATTTATGAACCAGCTTTTGTTGTATTTTATAAATGAGTTTTTCTCATAAAAAAATTTCTTGATTTGTGTTTTTTTGAGCTTACTTTTTATATTTTGAGATATAATGTCTTCACTTTTACATAGTAATGTAAAATGGTCTTCAGACATATTTTCTTTCAGATATGCGATACGTTCTTCTAAATCCTTGTCAATAGCTGTTATTTCCTCATGTTTTAATTTTATTATTAAATTTAAAATCTTTACATGAAAATTCCATGTAGGTTTTCCAATAAGGGTTTTAATTTTTGTTTGTGTGTCAAGAAGTAGATAGTTATTATAATTAAACAACAGTTGAACGTTTTTTGTTACATTCGTCAAGAAATTCGGCATTAATCCCATTTTCTGCATTTTATAAGAAAAGTTAATGACGTCTTTAGTTTAGCTCTTAATTTTGTGGTATTTGAATACTTTCTAATATTTCTGTTGATACTTTTGTTGTAGTTTATTTGTAGAATTTTATAAAGCTTCATGATTATGCTTGCGGCGTGCCTTCCGTATTTAAGAATTATTTTTTGTATTTTATTCGACCTTGTTTTTTACTTAAATTCTTCTTATAATTATTCTTCAGGCTCTAGGTCTAAGACTCGAAAATAATTTCACAACGAAAACTACAAAAAAATAAGAAAAATATTACTAAAAAACAGCTTTTCATATCCCTTAATAATCAACATCATACGGGACACGATAAAGAATTTAAACAAAATACATACACCAAAATCGGAAAAGATTTACAAGTCGTTAACACACGTACCAGGTTTCTCAGGCAGAATCACGCAATCCAATATCTACAACACTGATGACGTTAACATTGCTCTAAAAACACAAACACTTTAAACTCCCTCTTTTCGAATACAAAAACAAAAGTAGAGAAGTTAGATAAATATAATGTTATCTACAAAATACCTTGCTATGGGGATGGCAAAAATGTATGTAAGAAAATACATGTAGGAACAACAAAATCAAAACTTAGGACAAGATTGGCTGCACACAAATCTAATTATAAAAATAGAAACGAAAATTTGGAACAAAAAACCGCATTAGCAGCCCACTGTGCAATGCATGGTCACTCTCCAGACATAAATAATACAGAAATATTACAACAAGAACACAATTATAAAAAAAGATTCACTGTAGAAATGCTACATATAATTAACACTCCCGCCGAAATTAGTATGAACTACAAAACAGACACGGAAAATTGCGCGCATACGTATAGACATATAATAACAAAACACAATAAATCAAAACAAATTTAGTAAACATTTAACCCTTTTCAAAACTAGACGACTTTACTCAATAGTAAGACAAAATATATTTAAGTGTTTTTATGTTTATAATTTTAAACACTTGTTTATAAATAACTCTTTAGTTAATTAAAATCAAATTATATTTTTGTGATACTAAATGTTGTAACAACAAAATTATTTTTTCAGTTTTTCCTGAAGACGAACACCGAACGTGTTCGAAATATCGAAATAATAAAATATTTGCAAATATAACGAGATAAAACATAACAAGAGTTTATTTTCGAGTCTTAGACCTAGAGCCTGAAGAATAATTATAAGAAGAATTTAAATTAAATATATATATATATATATATATATATATATATATAGACATATATATATACTTATTAAAAATAAAATAAAAATTAAAAAAAAGAAAGGGAAATGTTATAATCCTTAGAGATTAAGTTTTTTTTTATTTTTTGTAATTTTTCTTGTTTGTAATAATTTTTGGTTCGATTTATTAGAGATATATATATAGTATAATTTTCATAGTTTTAGTAAGATTAATGAATTGTTAGGTTTAAAGTTAGTAATAATAAAGGAATATATTTGATTTTAAAATGAAGAGTAAAAATTATTCTTAATATGAAGTTCTAAAAGATTTAAAGGGTGATGTCATAGTGATTGTTCGTTGTAGGGGTGACTCAAACAGATTCTCGGCGTATATGGAAGAATTTCCCTCATATATATGAGGATGTTTCTTATGGGGTGGGCATAAGATCAGCCAACAATTGGGGTGATGAGTGAACAACGCAGCGGGTAAGTTGTGTCGGCGGTAAAACAATAGTGTTTGATTAGTAGTTGCAGTTTCTGTCTCTTTCGGGCTCCTTATTTTATTTTCATGTAGAAATCATTTTTTGTTCTTTACACCAATTGGCTGGCATGAATTTTTTTTTATTATTATTCCTGCTAGTGAGGTGTTAGGTGGTAAGGAGACGTAGGCAGATTGGTTGGAAAGAACCACCCCAAGTCGGCGAGTTCTAGCCGGAGCAAATGCCAGCATGCCAGCGCTGCCAACAATCTGGCTAGTCGCGTAAATACTTGCCACCGCCAGCTGTAACAAAACACCACACAGGTATACGGCAAACAACAGCAGGAGGCAGGTAAACGGTAATATGTTTTAATACCAATTGTAATAGTTCTGCTATAAAATTGAGTTGCGAATCTCACGCGAATTTTTTCATATTGCACTCCAGTTAGAAAACAATGCTTTTACCATAAAAACACTCGCATGAGAACCAATACTTCTAGATTTTACAAAACCTGTTGTTCGAATCCATCTATTAAATCTAAATTCTGATTATACCTTAACTCTTTTCTTATGATCATTTCGTCCATAACCAAAACCATTTACTTAGAATCTCTTTCGTCCAACTGTGCGCATTTTTGCTTTACGACCTCAAACGTATTAATCTTTAAAAAATATATGTACATATGTGAATAAGAAAACGATATTAAAAATTGTTTGTGTTAATGTAGGGTAAAGAATGTGTATTTTATTTGTGTAGAAACAAATAAATATCAACCCGCACCGAAGTGTTAATACCTACATACATGTACTACATAAAAGTAGTTTCCTTTTCTAATGATTTAAAACTTTAACCTTCTGAGCACTAGATGATATGAAGAATGCTTACACAGTAAAGTTATTATAAATAGATTAAGCATTTCTATTCTATGTACAAAAAATTTTTTATAAAAACTTTTGTACGGAAAATTTTTTGATACACAAACTTTTCTATATAAAAATTATCGATATAGAATATTTTATAGAAAATGAATTGTGATGAAAAATTTTAATTCTGTATATATATTTTACAAAAAATGTTTTCTATTAAAATATTTTTACTACAATTTTTTTATGTAGCTTATGAAATTTTTTATAATCAAAGAATTTTCTTTTCCATAGAAATATTTTTGTTTTAAAATTTTTTGTACTAACATTCATTATGAATGAGTTTTTTACTATAAACAATTTTTCATTATAAAATATTTTTCATCTAAAAATTTTAACAGAGATATTTTTTAGAAAAATGTATGAAACATTTTATAATATTTTCTATGGAAAAAATTTCAGTATGTGCAGACTAAACATTGTAGAAAATAAAAATGTATGTACATTTTGAAAACACAAAAAAAGGACAGTTTTCTTCGGCCTCAGTAATAGTATGAAAGAACTATTATATATAAATAACAACCACGTATGTATGTATGTATGTGCGTATATGTATACATATATACAAACATACACAACACATAGTGTAAGAAAATATATTAAAGCTCATGGTTTCAGAACGAATTTCACGTTCTGAAACATCTTTTTTATATGTAGTTTGACGTTTCTGTTCTAGAGAGTGAGAGAGAGAGAGAGACTGAAAGTGAGTAACGTGTTTCGGAACCTGAATTGGTTTAATTTTAATTCACGATCCGAAACATTGCAACTGTGCTGCCAGAAAGTTTAATTAAGAAATTAATTAAAAAATTAAAGTAGAACTGAGATTCCACAAGATATTATATGTACATATGTATAGTAAAATACAGATTTAGTTTTATACTTTTGTATGTATAACAACACACTTTTTTCATATTGTTTGTGTATATAATAAAATACTTAGCACTTGTTTTGTATTGTTTGGTATTAAAAAATATATAACTGGTGAATATTGTTATAAATAAAATTAAATAAATAGTGGTATTGCCCAATTGTAAAACTCACACATATAGTTTACAAAATTATTTCATATGGCAGCCTTGATGTTGCAGAACAAATGTACGAAGTGGGTGAATCGCTTCAGCGCATACTCTCAAAAAACTAGAAATGTTGTAGAACGTCAATATTGTACTGAAACCATGGGTAAATCCAGCTTAAGTTGCGCAAAAATTGTGTTTGCAAAAAACATGAGAAAGAGAATATATAAGTCATTGGATTTCGAAGTACAAAATTTTTGAATTTTAGTGATATATGGCGTGCAACATCTTTATATTATAGAGTCTTTGCATCCGCCTTTAGTTTTTTATCCAAATGAATGAGCTTTCAAACTTACAGTCGCATATAAGTATTTATAAAGAACTTTGGGTAATCTTCTTCGGGCATTAGACATTTTCCCCGCCAAATTTGCCCTAAAACGAATAAAAAAATCGTAAACATTTAAAATGTCTTCTAGATCTTTTACATATCTTTACCCAGCATTTCCCGCCCGATATTATATTGTTTTATTTTTTCTCACTTGCATTCATCATGTAAAGGAAAAAAATTACACACGCACATAAATATTGTAGCTCAATCATTAACAATATTTTGAAATTAAAATATAATTTTCTGTAAAGATTTTCAAACAAGTTTGCATGTGTTTGTAGCTAATGTTTTTTTCCACCAAGCCTTCAGTACCTTAAGTTAAATTTGATGAAACCAATTTTTAAACATGTTCGATGACCAACGATCCAACACTAGGGCTGTACCGAACTGAATTAAACGCTCCCAAACGCTTGTTTTTGACAAGAACCTTTAATCAAACCCATTTAAATTACATGGGTTTGATTGGAGGTTCTTGTCAAAAACGAGCGTTTGATTCAGTTCGGTACAGCTCCATCCAACACGTTGGTTTCTGCTTTTTTTCTTCGTTTTTTCTCTTACCGCCGGCACCAATAAAGACTTTAAAATTTTATTTCGTGATTTGTTTTACATGCGTCTTCTTATTGTGTATATTCTTTGTAATTAGCTAACGCATTTCAGACTAGCCATAAACTAGCTAAAATCTGATGCATAAGTGAGCTAGTTGCTGTTGCTCTTTTTAGCATTATGTTCAAAGAAAACAACAAAAATTTATATTTTTATGCATGTTAAATACCCATCAAGAGAAATTTACCGCTTTTGCACAAGAGAATAAAAAAATCCCTTTAAGGTAGGAGGCCAATGTACGCGGCACGCGGCTGCGGGCGGCATTAAAAAATACGCCGCGCAGCAAAGTAGAACTTTGTTCTACTTTTTGTCATTGCCGCGCGGATTTTGGCAGCTAAAACAAGATGGATAGCTTTGAAGACGAAAAATTGGTTGCGGAGGTAAAGAAATATAAACATTTATATGAAAAAGGTTCGGTTGACTACCGAAACAAATATAAAAGAGCCAAAGCTGGGCAGAGATAAGCGCTGCCATGAATGCAAGTTTTTGTGGATCGAAATTCTCCTTGTTCCTATGTTTTAAAATTTCTGCAAATTGAAATCCTTAGAAGCTGCTTGCCAGACAAAATGGAAAAATATAAGGGACTGGTACGTAAAACTCAATCAGAAAAAGCTGGTCTCTGGCAGTGGAAGTACGGTTCCGGAATCATCGTGGAGTGTGATGAGCCATCTGGAATTCTTGAATGACCATATTCAACCACGGAAGTAAGTCAACTTTTGAAGTAAAACATTAGTGCTCTTTCTATTAATATGAATTTATTCTTATAAAAATTGCAGAACAACGTCAAGTGTAGCCCCAGTGGAAATTGTGTTGGATGAATTCGTTTCCCACATTAAAGAAAGCTCGCAGTCTATGAATGAGTCTTTGCAATTTTCCCCAAGTGAAGACTCATCCAGTACACCATCAACCTCCAGAAAAAGGAAAAGTGAGCGTGAATCCGAAGATCCACTTACAAAAAAATGTGTGATCTTATAATACAATTTACACATTATACAACAGAAAGACAACAACAAACAGAAATGATCCTTTTTATAAAATGCTTGAACAGAAGTTCGAAAACATTTCGCAGGAGCATGTGGACATTATGCAATTAAATATAATGAATTATGTATTTAATTATGTGAGGAAACTGCATAATAATGAAAATGTTCAAGATGTTAGATTAGAATAACAAAAAATATGTGTATATAAATATATCTTACACTTTCAACCAATTTGTTTATTTTATCTATTTGGCAAAAAAAAAAAAAAAAAACAATACTACACTAAGGTATGGTGTGGTCCGAAATTCCCATAATTCTGACTACTCTTTTTTAATAAAATTATATGTTGTGAACTTTTTCCTGCTGAAATGGATTATTTCTTTGAATCAAGAAAAAAGAAATACTTTGAGTTGTTTGAAGTGATTTGTATATATATATATATATATATATATATATATATATGTATATATTTATATATATATATATATATATATATATATATATATATATATATATTAGAGTGACCGCAACTTATATGGGGCAAAAAATCAATGTCGGAATCTTGTTCGTCTTAACCCCACAAAACGAATCCCCTTTCCAGATATTGGGATAGCCAAAATTTAAGCCCGATTAAACGACGGTAACACGTGCCGCTCATCGCTCAATATTTGAAAATAACGAACTTGACTTATTGAGCCATAACTCGAGAACGGTAAATAATAAAAACACGCACGATATCACAAAAGATAGCTTATTTTGTTCTTCAAAATTTATGTTATGAACAAAATTGTTGTAACTCTGAGTTAAACCGAGTTACGTCAGCCTTTATCTGCGAAAACGTGACCAGGTGCCACCAGGAGCATACTTCATATATTATGTTATTATGTGAAAAATTTTTAATTTTTTTGGTATATTTTTGAGTTTAAAGTAGAAATGTAATAAAAAACACAAGTAATACAGTTAAATTCAAGAACATTTTTATTTTAATATATAAAAATCAGGGATATATTCGATAATATTACATAGTTATCCAATTTATTATAGAGCTTTTGTTAAAGTACTTTTTGAAACGTCGGGATACAATGCTCGGCATTTGCTTACAACTTGCAGAACATATTGCTTTTGTTCTTCATCTTTTGTCAGAAGGTCGTTGAAGTCAGTTATTAATTTAATACCACGCTCAGCCATATCATTTACTACTTTTAATGTTTTGACAATTTTCAATCCTTCTTGGAAGTTATTATTTTGAGGCCAGGTGTTTGGATTTTGTCTAAGAAAATCTATTTTTATATTAAATCGGTCAAAAAAATTAAACGTTTCTTTGGAAAGTAAATTAACTAAACCTCCATCAACCAACTCTTCTAACTTTTCTTTCCTAACTTTTGGATTTACAACCCTAGCTTGCTCTGATGGTTCATCTGTGCTACTGAGCAATTTATTAGCCATTAATAACTTTTCATCGTCTGTAATGGTGGGATCAAAGAACGACAATCCAACCAACTCTGTATTCAAATACCACAAATGATTCGAAAATTTAGTGAGTGCTATTTCTGCGATGTCCTTGTCACATTCTTTATAGTCTAATAGACAACGCAAAATGTCTAAATCTTGCTTTGGCGCTAGATGAGCTTTTGGAGCATTGAACCAAGCTTTACAGTAAATTTTAACTAGAAAAACAGCAATAGCACTTACAGAACTTTCTTCTCCTCTAGACATCTTAAATTGGCGCCGAAAAATAAATATTTTAAAGCAGTAAATAGCCTTTGCCATCCATCTGGCGTGATGAATGGCGCCTGGAGTTCTAAAACCCACAACATTGCCGTCTAGTGATCCAACAAATACGGGAACCAACTGCAACAGCTCCTTGTAGTCATCTCTTGGATGGTTTTCAGTTAATTTCTTTTTGAATTCAGCAGTAACATGTGCAATTAATTCTGGAGATAGCTGCTTTTGTATTAGATTGTCACTAATACCTATGTCATATTTTTGTTTGTCTATCTTTTGTGATATCGTGCGTGTTTTTATTATTTACCGTTCTCGAGTTATGGCTCAATACGTCAACTTTTTGGCCAAAAAATTCGTTTTTTTTTCAAATTTTGAGCGACGAGCGGCACGTGTTACCGTCGTTTAATCGGGCTTAAATTTTGGCTATCCCAATATCTGGAAAGGGGATACGTTTTGTGGGGTTAAGACGAACAAGATTCCGACATTGATTTTCTGCCCCATATAAGTTGCGGTCACTCTAATATATATATATATATATATATATATATATATATATGTATATATATATATATATATATATATATATATATAAATATATATATATATATATATATATATATATATATATGTATATATATATTATATGTATGTATATATATATATATATATATATATATATATTAATATATATTAAATAAAGCAAAACATAAAAAAGTCTATATATTGTTTTCCCACAAGTAGTCTCTCAATAAATCTCTTGCGGCAAATGCTGATCGAGGACAGTTATGTGAAGTCAAACCCTTAACATTTGGTAATGAAGTGATTTCATTTCTCCATAGTCCTTTTACAAAAACGTTATCAACTTCATGGTCAACATACTCAGGCGGGCAGTAAGATCCGTCGTTCATTTTTACGAAGTTGTGGAGAACTACTGCAGCTTTTATACCTTTTCTGCTGATTCTGGGGACATGTTCAGTTTTCCTCTTAATATACGCCATCTTGCCGTGAGAATCCCAAATGCATTCTCAATTACTCCTCGCGCCCTTGATAATCTTTTATTAAAATTTTCCCTGACTTCATCTAGAAGAGATCCTGGATATGGTCGCATAAGGTTTGGACCCAAGGGAAAGGGAGCATCTCCAACGAAATAATAGTTAAATGCTGTGTTGCTGTTTGGTAACATACTTGGTGGTGGTACATCTAATGAACCTCTAAGTAATCGTTTTCCCATTTCAGAAAACGACAATACTCTGCCATCGCTTTGGCTGCCATACGACCCAATATCAACGGCAGTAAATGTGTAATTTGCGTCACAAGTTGCGAGCAGGATAGTAGTAGGGAACTGTATGTGCTGCGACCATTAAAAATATTAAATTTCAGCAATTAAATTTGAAATTTTTCAATTTTAATTGCCAAAATTCTCAAATTTCACAAAATTCTCAAATTTCATTTTGTGTGTGTTCGTGTGTGTATTTTTTCCCACGGTTTAGTAGGGGCGTTCACATTGTTGTTTTGTTTTTAATAAAATGTTGGGGTAGGCGTGGGAATTTATGTCTGTCCATATGTGACCTTGAGAATACATGTCCGTCGGTATGTGAGCGTGGGAATTTGTGTCTGTCCATATGTGACCTTGAGAATACATGTCCGTCGGTATGTGAGCGTGGGAATTTGTGTCTGTCCATATGTGACCTTGAGAATACATGTCCGTCGGTATGTGAGCGTGGGAATTTGTGTCTGTCCATATGTGACCTTGAGAATACATGTCCGTCGGTATGTGAGCGTGGGAATTTGTGTCTGTCCATATGTGACCTTGAGAATACATGTCCGTCGGTATGTGAGCGTGGGAATTTCTGTCTGTCCATTTACACTGTGTACGCCTGGTGAATAAAAAAATTTAGAAGCATTTTTAGGAATTACACTATTTAAAAAGTGTAGTAGTTATATATGGATACCCTTAATGTTTGTGGTTCGTTCCTTCTTGCTGGAGTGAGATTTTTTCTTTTATTTTTTTGCTTATTAAAATTTGGTGTGTTTACTTAAGATTTGTCGTCCAGCAATTCAGTGTTTTTTTTTTACTTTTTTGCTTGCAATGCTTGAGTCTGGAGCAGGGATGCCCAGCTCATGAAACAATTGTTTAGAGAGAACTCACACATATTCTTATGCTCTTTTATTTGTCGTTAATGAGAAGTCAACAAGTGTACATGTTTAGCGAATGCTTTGTTGTTTTTTTTCATGTTCACACTCAAAAAATGTCGCGTGGCCATTCAATGCTGTTTCATTTAGTTCTCAATGAACAAGCATGCGTAACGGCTGTTTATTTCTTGTTACTATATGAACTAAATGAAATTTACTATAACGCACGAAGAATATTTTATGATAACAAATGCTTTTGGTAATGTTGAATGCTTGTTATGTTATCAAACATTTAAGTCAAATTGGCCTAATGTTTTAAAAAGGCATTTTGATTGTTTTCATATTGAAATGAATGAATTTAATAATAGCGATAGGAAAAAGCTTTATAGGAAGTACAAAACCCTTTATTTGGAAAAAATTAAAGGATGGATGCTTGAGGTTGAAAACAATGAACCAAAATTTTACGATAAGAAATTAAAAACTGAGTTATCGGGACTCATAAGCCTTGATATTGTTAGACATGGTAGACCATTTTCTGATGGGAAGTTTGTTAAGGAAATTTCGATAAAAGTTTTGAAAAAGTTGAATCTTAATTTTTCTGTTATGGAATCTATCCCGTTGTCCCGTAATAGCGTAACTCGGCGTAGCAATCAATTAGGAGCATCTGTAGAATATGCAATAAGAGAAAAATTAAAATATTGTGATTTTTTTTCAATTTGCTTAGATGAAAGCACAGACATCAACGACCTTAGCCAGCTTGTCGTTTGCATAAGATGTGTTGATGCAAACTATGATGTTTTTGAAACAATGTTTACCCTTGAAACCTTCTATGGAAGCGTTACAGGGAAATTATTGTTTGATGTCGTGAGTGATAAGCTTTTTTCTGTTGCTGACCCTGAAAAATTTGCAGGCGTTTGCACGGATGGAGCAAATGTAATGACTGGAAGACGTGAAGGTTTCGTGGGTCAAATTAAAAAACATGGTTTCGATGTTAAAAATTTCCATTGCGTTATACACCAAGCAGCTCTTGCATCGAAATTTATGTCCGAGTGTCCTGCTATGAAGACTGCAGAGCAAGTTATAAATAAAATACGTGGGGGCCACCACTCACTTACCCATAGGAAATTTGTCGAATTTCTAAAAACTAAAAATGCTCCTTTCCACGATCTACAAATGTTTACAGAAGTTCGGTGGCTTAGCCGTGGCTTTTGCCTAAACAGGTTATTTGACCTAAGGGAAGAAGTGGCAGAGTTTTTAGAGTTGGAAGATTTAGAAGAATGTCAGTCATTTAAAGACATACATTTTATTTTAGATTTAGCGTTTTTGGCCGACACAACTGCTTGTTTAAATGATTTTATTTTAGCTCTTCAAGGAAAGGATCAAAGTTTTTATGATTTATTCAAAATTCTTTTTAATTTTAAAACAAAGCTATTTCTTCTTTTATGCGAAATTCAATCGAACAATTTTTCAAATTTTCCTAAAACTTCAATTATTTTGAAAAATACAAATAATATTAAATATTATGACCACTTGGTATTTTTATTTGAAACACTTTTTCATAACTTCCAGGATAGATTTAAAGACTTTGAGATGATGCAAACGGATCTTGATCTTTTTCAAAGGCCATTTACTTGTGATATTTTGAACTACGATTTCAAAATTCAATCAGAACTTATAATTCTTCGAAGCGAAATAGAAGCTCCTGAAAAGTATGAGATGTTAGAGTTCTGGAAAAACTTGGATATCGATTTTCCTGAACTGAAAAAGAATTCTTTGAGGTGCTTGTCTTACTTTCCTTCAACATATATTTGCGAACAAATCTTTTCAGATATGAAATTCATTTGCTCTAAGCAACGTAATAGAATGAATTCTGAACAATTAAAGAATATTTTGTTAATTAGAAATTGTCACAAAAGTATTACATTAGAATCGTTTATATAAGATTCATAAGTGCAATCTTTTCTTTTTCGTGAAAATTTTTTGATTTTTTATAATGACTTTTACTATTAAGTTGTTTTTGTTTTGTTTTTGTTAAATAAAACTTATGTGCAATATAACATATATTTGGGGGATTCACAATTTGTGCAATTTAGTCATATTGTCATTGTCATAAAATTTTAGACTGGTTTAAAAAAGTTGTTGTTGGGCTGCATATAAAAAAAGTCATAAAATACTAGCACTCTTTATGACGGGTTGTTCACACTTGTCATATTTTAAGTGCTATTATTTTATGACTCTATGACTACAGTGTGAATACCCCAACTATATGATATTAACATCGTTTACTCTTATAGAGATTATATACTTATGTATAATTTCTGTTAACGAAATATCGAATAAAAACTAGACTAAATATAATTTAGTAAAAAACGACCATAAGCTTGATTAATATTATAATATAATTCAGTATTTTAATTTCAAATGAAAAAAATTAAATTGAATTATTTTACTTAAAAATATGTACATACATACATATATTAATATGCTTGCTTCTTAATATGAATATATTTTTTCTGTTTTTCAATATCTTACTAACATTATAATTTGGCTGTAAATAAATAAATTCTCTCAATTTTTTGTTACTCTCTTACTCACTAATACACAAGAAAAAATTTTTTGGGCATCACTAGTCTGGAGGAATAATTTGATTATTCTGATCTTGAAGACGTTGTGAAAAAAAAATTACTATTGCATAAATATTGAAACTGATGTTTTGTTTATTTTATACATGACGATCATCGATGGATTTTATTTGGGGATCTGGATGGTGGTGCGATTTCTGTATTTTGTAGAATATGAATATATATGCTATGTTTAAGTGTGTGTGTTTTTTGTGTTCTGAGTGGCGGTTGGAATGTCTGGCTGTCAGACAGTCTGTGTGTGTGACGATTGGTGAGTCTGTATGACAGTCCGCTTTCTTGCTTTCCTGGTCAGTATAAAATGTGATAAGGTGTACATATTCATGCGTACATAAATATCTACAAATTTATTTCATTTACGCATATACATACAAACAAATAATAAGCGTTTATTCTTTGTGCCCAAATATTCCCTTGACCATTTGAATGAATGAATGAACGATTGTGTATGTTTGTTTGTGTGTTCTCTGAAAAAAATAAATATGTATGTAGGTTTTTTGTTTGAAATAAAAAGACATTTATTTTAATTTTTATAAGCATTTATTTAAAAGTTTGTTAACACTTTCATTTTTAAGTAAAATTGCATTCCTTAAGGCACAAACACCATAGTGGTGATAGCTACAATAGAGATATATGGAATGCTTAGTTTCCATTTGTTTGAAATTAATGCAGCCAATGTCTTCAATGTTATAAACTGTTTGATGAATAATTTTTTCCAGCCATTTTTTCTTCTCTCCCCCCTTAACATATATTTGTGAATTTCTTATATTCGATTTTAAAAACTTGCAAACGCTTTGAAATGAGACTGATCCATCATTCCAGTTAATATGATGATAGTTTTTTGTTAACCAAACTGCTTCTCTCTGTTTTTTGGCTGATAAACATGCGAAATCAAAAGGAGGTTTTATGATGAAATTGACCCATTCCTTGTTGCTGAAAACTACAGCTAGTTCTTTTGCGATGAAGTCATTTGAATTAGTTTTGAAACCTTGCAAGTCTACAAAAACAATATCACCATCCATGTTATTTAATTTATAAGAGCTTCCGGACTTGACCTTTTATTGGTATGTATTCTATTATGCGGTCATGAATAAGAACGCAGTAAGCTGATGTTTTTGCTGGAATATTTGTTGCTGTGTCAAATTCAATTTTTATGTCGATTGGTCCGGTATTGAGCGTTTCGTTTTGGTGACTGACATCAACTACAATAATTGGAGCGTTATTTTTAAACTCTTGACCTGTTAGAAGAGGTTGGGGTTGTTTCATGTAGTAGCTTTGTTGGAATCTTAGATACATATCATATAGAATCGCATAGCGCTCATTTTTGAATTTTATATTAAGATCGTCATATGGGTAAGATGTTGAGTTTAAATGTACTTTTAAGTTAGTAAGATCACAATGAACAAACTTGTTTTCTTGTTGAAAGGTAATCAAGACAAAACGAGGGCGTTCTTTATTAGCGGCCAGTTTAACATTCCATATGTGATTGGTTCCCGTATTAAGGTGTGGATTCATATGACAATCCCAACTACGGAATGCCATTGGTATAGCAGCACCATTATTAAGTATTTTGATCATATTCAATTTACTATGATCAGATAATTGAACATGTGGAATTCTCCATGATATTAGTGAAATTGTAAGTTTTGCTTTCTCGGTGGAAACATTCGAGTGTACAAGATCTTCATCGTTCTTATTACGCAAGAGTATCAATTCATGTTTACCATTTAATAAAACTTTATTGTAGTCTTCAGCGAATCCTAAAAGCAGTTTGAGTGGTACATAGAAATTAAAATTTCCATTTTGAAGATCTATTTTATCAAGTTTATTCCATCCGGCATTTTGCAACACAACGCTTTCCGTAGGTGATAAAGAAACCAAATTTTTTATGGTACTGGTGGCTCCCAAATATCTTGTATGATCAATTTCAATACCATTCAGTTCATAGCGGATTTCATCAAAGAGATATGCAACAAAATTATTTTTCAACTGAAAGTTGGGTGTAGATTTCGATGTTTTTTCGTCTACAACAAGTCCTTCCACATATATATAGCTTTCACTGGGTAACACATATAGATCTTGGTTTTGTATTGAAATTCTTATTTCATCGTTGTTGTTAAAAGACTGAAGGTATGGTATGTATGTGTGATAATCCTTTTTGATAATATTTTCGTCAGATATTGGTTTATCTAAAACGTCTATTATTGAACTCATTTTGTTTTCAATTTAAAGTTCAGTGACTTGAGAAAACTCTTGTTTGCTGCTGTAAGCGATTTTTGACGAACAGATCTTTTTAATTGTTGCTTAGATTGTAACGTTTGAGAATTAGATGTTGCTGTAGTATTCTTCGATATACTCGTGTTGTATATTATCATTATTTAGTTGTCCTTAAATGTATTCGTATTGTAATTTCCTCACCTCTGAAATTAATTAAGTCGCCGTTTTGATCAACCACGCGAAGAGCTAGTGAACTTATCTCTCTGGAGTTTACTGGCAAATAAATAAGATTTTTGGGAATCTCAACTATTTTATATCCAGCCGGTACATTAATCGGAAATTCATGTAGTGTATGAGCTTTAGAATTATTCATATAAGTATTAACCACAATACTGCTTTCAATCCTCAAGAGATTCACCTTAAAGATATTCACTGGAAGATCAGAGTAATGTTCTTTGTTTGGCGTTAATATTCTGCTATTGAATACTAAAAGTCTACCTATTGTATTTTCTTTATTAAAATATATTGGTTCTTTAGAGCTGCTGACTTTGACTTGCATTGTATTGTTATTAGCTTCAATCAAAATTTTGTTTTCTGGTCTATATCGTTTGTATTGTTCTTCTATATAGTCAACTATATCATTTAATTCATAAGATCCGATCGGTATTTCAATTACAAGTTCACCGATATAAAATATATTGTTGTAGACATCCACATTCGGGATACTGTTGTATGAATGAAAATCAGTTAGAGCACATTCATAGGTTCCGTTTAAATCAATAGGAGGAAAATAATTAGCAGATAGCTCTGATGAATTGGAGCTCAGAGTCAATGTTATTGACATTGTGACTGTTTGATTGTAAATAAATGAGGTTAAACACACAGTATGATTTATAAGAAGCAGTTTCGTATTTATTGTTTATTTACTTATTTTAAACTAAATTAAATATTGATGCCATTGTTGTTGTTTTTGTTGTTGTTTATTTATTGTATTCTTCCATTTACAATATCTCATCTTTGCTTATCCAAGAATTGTGCTCATTACCAAAGCCCAGCCACTTGACAAACACCTTATGTCCTTTAGTTTTGAGAACCTTTTCAACTAGGTATGTATTAGGATATCTGGTTTTTGAAAGTTCTTCTTCATAGAATCCACCTTTAATAGGATTTCCGCGATAGTCTTCTAATATATATGTTGTAGGATATGTATTTTGTACTCTTTTAATTGTAAAGATTTCTGTTGTCCAATTCGGAGTATAACCTTTTTCAAAAATGTTTTTATATTTGCTTATGCGTACATGATCTCCTGCATTAAATTTTGACATTTTATACATCTTTAAATGACTGTATACTGTGTTTAAAAGCTGTTTTTCATTTGTTGAATTTACTAATCGGTGACATTTTAATGGTGCGATGAATTTTTCTATTGTATGCATCAAGTAAATCTCTATACATATCAATCCAATTATATGAACCATTTAAGCTAAATTCCTTCCACATCATTCCTTTTAATGTTCTATTGAATCGTTCTACTATTGAGGCTTTCATAGTGCTATATGTTGAGTAGTGATTAATATTGTATTTATTCATCAACTGACTGAAATGTTTATTGAAAAATTCTTTACCATCGTCTGTTTGCAAGTTTTTCGGTATTCGTCCCAATTTGAAAATATTCTCCATTGCCTGAGTTGTTTCGAATGCATTCTTTCTGCTCAAAGGTACTGCCCAAGCAAATTTTGAGAATGTATCAATTACAGTTAGCAAAAATCGATAATTTCTATTGTCTAAGGAATAATTTCCCATTTCAACTAAATCAGCTTGCCAAAGATCATCTATTCCTTTCATCACAACTCTACGACGTACAAAACGTTTTCGAGCCTGCTTATGCAATTCATTTACAACATTTCTCTTTGAAGACATCTTATTTTTCCAGTCGCTGTTTTAAGTGTGTTGTGATCTACTTGATGCACTTGCACCTATTGATACGAACATGTAATTTTCTATTCTATAAATTTTTTCCCGTAGCTCTTCAATTTCCATATCAAAAAGTGATTTATTACCATCCATTTTCTTATTGATATCCTGCAAATGAGCATTAAGATTTTCTAACTGGAAAGCTACTTCTTGTTGCTGTTTTTTGAGTTCAGTTTGCAGAAACAATTTACTGATAACATCGTTTTCCTCCACAGCATTTGCAACATTTTTGATTCTCTTGTATTGGACATCAATGTTTTTGTTCGTATCCATAAAGAAGCCCAACAACTTAGGCGCATTTTTGGTTGAAATTACTTCACTTCTATCGTTAATATAATGCCCAAATTTATCAACGGACATGTTTTATATAAAAATCTATGTATGTATATAGTTTATACAATTATATTAGCTTCACGTAGTTCTTCAATAATTGAGGCAATTTCGTTGTTGTGATTAGTATGGCCTGCAGACTGTGATGCAAGCAGTAGTCTAAGTCGATCTACCAACTCGTTTGGATCATCCCAGTATATATAGTTTGGATTATGAGGGTTAAACTGCATCAAACCCCTTCCTAAATAATTACTTTTTGTTACATCTGATGAGACTGTATGATTGTCTCCTTTGAAAAGTTTTCCAATAATATGTTTGTACTTATGGGCTATGCTCCCTTTGATTTGACCATCAGACTTATAGCCTCTCCTGTGGGCATTGGTAGCAAGTAATATTTTTTTATAGATTTCAAGCTCGAATTTATCATAGTTTTTTGGTGCTTTATGAAACATTAAAGAAAAAAGTCCTGGCGTGAGCGCCCATATTTGTCCCCCAACCTGTATCTTATCTTGATTTAACTCGATGGTGCTATTACCAAATCTCCATTCGTTATTATTATCTTTATGTGGACCATAGTTAGTATCTAGTTCGTTTCTCGATTGCAATAGTGATAAGTCAGAATAACTTTCTTCATTATTCGAATTTTGTGAGTAAAAGTCATCTTCATCATAATTACTGCTACTTTTACTATTAGATTGCTTAAAAATTTTTTCTTCACTTAGTTTCTTGGGCGTACTCGTTTCCAATTTTATTGTTGAGTTCTGAGGATGAGAACTTTCATTGTCATCAATTCCAGTTTCCTTATCACTCGGTTCTTTTTTAACTGGTCTACCAACGTATTTAGAGCTATTGATAAATTCTTTTAAAGGTTCTGTGATAGGCTTGAATGTATCTGTTAATTGCTGATGTGTATCTATTTCTCCAGTTTTTATACTACGAAGCTTTTTCTTCAAGATATTTCTTGTTGCCACCAAGTCTTTAAGAATTTGTTCATTCATTTTAGCTATCAGGTCAGTTCAATAGGAAGCAGATCAGGTTATCAGGTCAGTTTAACAGCTATCAGGTCAGTTTATCAGGTACCAGACCAGCTTATCAGGTCAGTTTGTCAGGTATCAGACCAGCTTATCAGGTCAGTTTAACAGGTATCAGACCAGCTTATCAGGTCAGTTTAACAGGTATCAGGTCAGTTTAACAGGTATCAGACCAGCTTATCAGGTCAGTTTAACAGGTATCAGGTCAGTTTATCAGGTATCAGATCCGCTTATCTGATCAGTTACAATAATCACATGTATAAAGTTTGAAGTCAGATTAAATACTTCAGGGTGCATTTGATGAACAGTAAATTATATTATGATGAAGTAATCAAATGACTTTGTATAACGACCATTGTTTAGTTCATTATCTTTACTTATCACCAAAAATCCGTATTTTTCCTTCCAACATTCTCTACAAATTCGTTGAAACATTTCAAAGTTCATGTCGCTGGCAACGTGATCATCATATACATGTTTCATATTTGTCGCATCTTGTTTAAACATAATAATTACATTAGCATTATCTCTTATCAAATGTTTTGGAATCCGCGTGTAAGTCTGACACAAGTAAAATGAGTCTACGTTCTTATGACGACCCATACAAAAATATGCACGTATATTGTTTTGCTTTTCACATGCAACATCATCAAAAATCATAATTGAATTGCTTTTAGCTTCACTAGGAGGAACAACGTCCTCGTTTTCTGCAAATGTGTAGTATCCGATTCCTTTAATTGGTGAAATTAATTTCTTTAGGTATTCATATTTAGGTTGATATAAAGATTTTGAGTACAAGTAAATATTTTCAAACTTGAGACCATTAGGACTTTCCAGCAAACTAATCATTATGTTAGTTTTTCCACAATTTGAAGGACCAACTATTAATGCTCGAATAGAATTTGGTAACAAGGAACTATGTCTTATTTTTTTACTGTCATTTGAACAAATATCAGCATTACGAACTAAAATATTTTTATGTTGTTTTATGAAGCGCATTTTAATAACTACTTGCTAAACTTGCAAACAATATCTTTTATTGTAGATTAAATTAATATGGTTGTACTTTATAACAAAAGTTTTAGTCACAAACAAGCTATCGTTGGAGAAGGTTTACTAAATAAAGCAATAAATTCTCTACCTTTTGAATTACATCTTCCTGGATACCAGTATTGTGGACCTGGCACAAGATTACAAAAGCGTTTAGATAGAGGAGATAAAGGAATTAACTTATTGGATGCTGCTTGTAAAAATCACGATATTGCTTACTCGAAAAATAAGGACTTAAACAGCAGACATCAAGCTGACAAAATTCTTGAAAATACGGCTTGGGAAAGAGTTCTTTCAAAAGATAGTGATCTTGCAGAAAAAACATTTTCATATATAGTCACCAACGCAATGAAAGCAAAAACTAAACTTTGTATGGGTGTTGAAGCAAAGAAAAGGAATACAGTGAAAAGACCATCACCACGAATTCGTATAAATGACAAAAATCTGTTTCATAAAACAATTAAATCAGCAACAAAGATATTGAAGAAGGAAAAACCACAAGATATTAATTCAGCCATTAAGATTGCTCGTAAAGCTATCAGTAAATCTCTTAAGGGGAAAAAAGCTCGTGTTATAATACCGCGTATTATAAATGTTCCAAAAATTGGTGGTTTTTTGCCCATAATACCGATTCTAACTGCTCTAGGTGCACTTGGTAGTCTAGCAACTGGAGGTGCCGCTATAGCTAAAGCTGCAAATGCAACAAAGAATGCAAAAAAACAACTTGAGGAAGCCACCAGACACAATAAGGCAATGGAGTACATTGCTGTGGGAGAAGGACTGTACCTTAAACCATATAAAAACGGTTATGGACTTGTTTGTAAAGATCATTCAAAAAACTATTAGAAATGCTACCCAACAGACCATTATCAGAATTTGATCTAAGAAAATTTTCAAAATATATTCCGCACTTTAGAGGAGTTTATATGTTGGATTCACTACCAAAACGACCAAAAACTGTAGAGTGTGGAATAATCAATTTGGATTTATCAACAGGCCCAGGTACTCATTGGGTAGCATACTATAGGAAGAAGAACGAAAAACAATATTTCGACAGCTTTGGAAATTTACAACCTCCTCTAGAATTAATCAAATATTTAGGTAGAAATATTCAATACAACTACAATCAATATCAAAACTTTAATACATATAATTGCCGTCACTTATGTTTGAAATTTCTTTATGATATAACCAAAGATATTAAATAAAACACAATCATATATATTTATATACATACATATTCAAAAACATTTTCTTTTTTATTATTATTTTTTTTTCTTGTTAATTACAAAATATATGAACATAACATATTTTTTACTGCCAAACGGGGTACTGGGAGTTTGGTATTAAAAACTCGTTCATCTCGCTTTCTAAGATCAGGTTTCGCTCTCCTTTTCTTTTTAGTCGATATTTATTATTCGAAAGATCTTCTAATTCTGCATTGGTCAATGCATTGTATCGGTTGGGGAGAAACATTATGTGGTTTTCCAGCTCAAGTTGAACTGTTTCCCCATACTTTGTTGTTACTCGCTTTGCACGTACGATAGTGTGTTTGGATAATTCATCTAGATCCTTTATATGGATTAAGGATTTAGATGAATTATCCAAACACACTATCGTACGTGCAAAGCGAGTAACAACAACAATGTATGGGGAAACAGTTCAACTTGAGCTGGAAAACCACATAATGTTTCTCCCCAACCGATACAATGCATTGACCAATGCAGAATTAGAAGATCTTTCGAATAATAAATATCGACTACAAAGAAAAGGAGAGCGAAACCTGATCTTAGAAAGCGAGATGAACGAGTTTTTAATACCAAACTCCCAGTACCCCGTTTGGCAGTAAAAAATATGTTATGTTCATTTATTTTGTACTTAACAAGAAAAAAAAAATAATAATAATAAAAAAGAAAATGTTTTTAAATATGTATGTATATAAATATATATGATTGTGTTTTATTTAATATCTTTGGTTATATCATAAAGAAATTTCAAACATAAGTGACCGCAATTATATGTATTAAAGTTTTGATATTGATTGTAGTTGTATTGAATATTTCTACCTAAATATTTGATTAATTCTAGAGGAGGTTGTAAATTTCCAAAGCTGTCGAAATATTGTTTTTCATTCTTGTTCCTATAGTATGCTACCCAATGAGTACCTGGGCCTGTTGATAAATCCAAATTGATTATTCCACACTCTACAGTCTTTGGTCGTTTTGGTAGTGAATCCAACATATAAACTCCTCTAAAGTGTGGAATATATTTTGAAAATTTTCTTAGATCAAATTCTGATAATGGTCTGTTGGGTAGCATTTCTAATAGTTTTTTGAATGATCTTTACAAACAAGTCCATAACCGTTTTTATATGGTTTAAGGTACAGTCCTTCTCCCACAGCAATAGACTCCATTGCCTTATTGTGTCTGGTGGCTTCCTCAAGTTGTTTTTTTGCATTCTTTGTTGCATTTACAGCTTTAGCTATAGAGGCACCTCCAGTTGCTAGACTACCAAGTGCACCTAGAGCAGTTAGAATCGGTATTATGGGCAAAAAACCACCAATTTTTGGAACATTTATAATACGCGGTATTATAACACGAGCTTTTTTCCCCTTAAGAGATTTACTGATAGCTTTACGAGCAATCTTAATGGCTGAATTAATATCTTGTGGTTTTTCCTTCTTCAATATCTTTGTTGCTGATTTAATTGTTTTATGAAACAGATTTTTGTCATTTATACGAATTCGTGGTGATGGTCTTTTCACTGTATTCCTTTTCTTTGCTTAAACACCCATACCAAGTTTAGTTTTTGCTTTCATTGCGTTGGTGACTATATATGAAAATGTTTTTTCTGCAAGATCACTATCTTTTGAAAGAACTCTTTCTCAAGCCGTATTTTCAAGAATTTTGTCAGCTTGATGTCTGCTGTTTAAGTCCTTATTTTTCGAGTAAGCAATATCGTGATTTTTGCAAGCAGCATCCTATAAGTTAATTCCTTTATCTCCTCTATCTAAACGCTTTTGTAATCTTGTGCCAGGTCCACAATACTGGTATCCAGGAAGATGTAATTCAAAAGGTAGAGAATTTATTGCTTTATTTAGTAAACCTTCTCCAACGATAGTTTGTTTGTGACTAAAACTTTTGTTATAAAGTACAACCATATTGATTTAATCTACAATAAAAGATATTGTTTGCAAGTTTAGCAAGTAGTTATTAAAATGCGCTTCATAAAACAACATAAAAATATTTTAGTTCGTAATGCTGATATTTGTTCAAATGACAGTAAAAAAATAAGACATAGTTCCTTGTTACCAAATTCTATTCGAGCATTAATAGTTGGTCCTTCAAATTGTGGAAAAACTAACATAATGATTAGTTTGCTGGAAAGTCCTAATGGTCTCAAGTTTGAAAATATTTACTTGTACTCAAAATCTTTATATCAACCTAAATATGAATACCTAAAGAAATTAATTTCACCAATTAAAGGAATCGGATACTACACATTTGCAGAAAACGAGGACGTTGTTCCTCCTAGTGAAGCTAAAAGCAATTCAATTATGATTTTTGATGATGTTGCATGTGAAAAGCAAAACAATATACGTGCATATTTTTGTATGGGTCGTCATAAGAACGTAGACTCATTTTACTTGTGTCAGACTTACATGCGGATTCCAAAACATTTGATAAGAGATAATGCTAATGTAATTATTATGTTTAAACAAGATTCGACAAATATGAAACATATATATGATGATCACGTTGCTAGCGACATGAACTTTGAAATGTTTCAACGAATTTGTAGAGAATGTTGGAAGGAAAAATACGGATTTTTGGTGATAAGTAAAGATAATGAACTAAACAATGGTCGTTATAGAAAGTCATTTGATTACTTCATCATAATATAATTTACTGTTCATCAAATGCACCCTGCAGTATTTAATCTGACTTCAAACTTTATACATGTGATTATTGTAACTGATCAGATAAGCGGATCTGATACCTGATAAACTGACCTGATACCTGATAAACTGACCTGATACCTGTTAAACTGACCTGATAAGCTGGTCTGATACCTGTTAAACTGACCTGATAAGCTGGTCTGATACCTGATAAACTGACCTGATAAGCTGATCTGGTACCTGATAAACTGACCTGATAACCTGATCTGCTTCCTATTGAACTGACCTGATAGCTAAAATGAATGAACAAATTCTTAAAGACTTGGTGGCAACAAGAAATATCTTGAAGAAAAAGCTTCGTAGTATAAAAACTGGAGAAATAGATACACATCAGCAATTAACAGATACATTCAAGCCTATCACAGAACCTTTAAAAGAATTTATCAATAGCTCTAAATACGTTGGTAGACCAGTTAAAAAAGAACCGAGTGATAAGGAAACTGGAATTGATGACAATGAAAGTTTTCATCCTCAGAACTCAACAATAAAATTGGAAACGAGCACGCCCAAGAAACTAAGTGAAGAAAAAATTTTTAAGCAATCTAATAGTAAAAGTAGCAGTAATTATGATGAAGATGACTTTTACTCACAAAATTCGAATAATGAAGAAAGTTATTCTGACTTATCACTATTGCAATCGAGAAACGAACTAGATACTAACTATGGTCCACATAAAGATAATAATAACGAATGGAGATTTGGTAATAGCACCATCGAGCTAAATCAAGATAAGATACAGGTTGGGGGACAAATATGGGCGCTCACGCCAGGACTTTTTTCTTTAATGTTTCATAAAGCACCAAAAAACAATGATAAATTCGAGCTTGAAATCTATAAAAAAATATTACTTGCTACCAATGCCCACAGGAGAGGCTATAAGTCTGATGGTCAAATCAAAGGGAGCATAGCCCATAAGTACAAACATATTATTGGAAAACTTTTCAAAGGAGACAATCATACAGGCTCATCAGATGTAACAAAAAGTAATTATTTAGGAAGGGGTTTGATGCAGTTTAACCCTCATAATCCAAACTATATATACTGGGATGATCCAAACGAGTTGGTAGATCGACTTAGACTACTGCTTGCATCACAGTCTGCAGGCCATACTAATCACAACAACGAAATTGTCTCAATTATTGAAGAACTACGTGAAGCTAATATAATTGTATAAACTATATACATACATAGATTTTTATATAAAACATGTCCGTTGATAAATTTGGGCATTATATTAACGATAGAAGTGAAGTAATTTCACCAAAAATGCGCCTAAGTTGTTGGGCTTCTTTATGGATACGAACAAAAACATTGATGTCCAATACAAGAGAATCAAAAATGTTGCAAATGCTCTGGAGGAAAACGATGTTATCAGTAAATTGTTTCTGCAAACTGAACTCAAAAAACAGCAACAAGAAGTAGCTTACCAGTTAGAAAATCTTAATGCTCACTTGCAGGATATCAATAAGAAAATGGATGGTAATAAATCACTTTTTGATATGGAAATTGAAGAGCTACGAGAAAAAATGTATACAATAGAAAATTACATGTTCGCATCAATAGGTGCAAGTGCATCAAGTAGATCACAACACACTTAAAAAGCGACTGGAAAAATAAGATGCCTTCAAAGAGAAATGTTGTAAATGAATTGCATAAGCAGGCTCGAAAACGTTTTGTACGTCGTAGAGTTGTGATGAAAGGAATAGATGATCTTTGGCAAGCTGATTTAGTTGAAATGGGAAATTATTCCTTAGACAATAGAAATTATCGATTTTTGCTAACTGTAATTGATACATTCTCAAAATTTGCTTGGGCAGTACCTTTGAGCAGAAAGAATGCATTCGAAACAACTCAGGCAATGGAGAATATTTTCAAATTGGGACGAATACCGAAAAACTTGCAAACAGACGATGGTAAAGAATTTTTCAATAAACATTTCAGTCAGTTGATGAATAAATACAATATTAATCACTACTCAACATATAGCACTATGAAAGCCTCAACAGTAGAACGATTCAATAGAACATTAAAAGGAATGATGTGGAAGGAATTTAGCTTAAATGGTTCATATAATTGGATTGATATGTATAGAGATTTACTTGATGCATACAATAGAAAAATTCATCGCACCATTAAAATGTCACCGATTAAAGTAAATTCAACAAATGAAAAACAGCTTTTAAACACAGTATACAGTCATTTAAAGATGTATAAAATGTCAAAATTTAATGCAGGAGATCATGTACGCATAAGCAAATATAAAAACATTTTTGAAAAAGGTTATACTCCGAATTGGACAACAGAAGTCTTTACAATTAAAAGAGTACAAAATACATATCCTACAACATATATATTAGAAGACTATCGCGGAAATCCTATTAAAGGCGGATTCTATGAAGAAGAACTTTCAAAAACCAGATATCCTAATACATACCTAGTTGAAAAGGTTCTCAAAACTAAAGGACATAAGGTGTTTGTCAAGTGGCTGGGCTTTGGTAATGAGCACAATTCTTGGATAAGCAAAGATGAGATATTGTAAATGGAAGAATATAATAAATAAACAACAACAAAAACAACAACAATGGCATCAATATTTAATTTAGTTTAAAATAAGTAAATAAACAATAAATACGAAACTGCTTCTTATAAATCATACTGTGTGTTTAACCTCATTTATTTACAATCAAACAGTCACAATGTCAATAACATTGACTCTGAGCTCCAATTCATCAGAGCTATCTGCTAATTATTTTCCTCCTATTGATTTAAACGGAACCTATGAATGTGCTCTAACTGATTTTCATTCATACAACAGTATCCCGAATGTGGATGTCTACAACAATATATTTTATATCGGTGAACTTGTAACTGAAATACCGATCGGATCTTATGAATTAAATGATATAGTTGACTATATAGAAGAACAATACAAACGATATAGACCAGAAAACAAAATTTTGATTGAAGCTAATAACAATACAATGCAAGTCAAAGTCAGCAGCTCTAAAGAACCAATATATTTTAATAAAGAAAATACAATAGGTAGACTTTTAGGATTCAATAGCAGAATATTAACGCCAAACAAAGAACATTACTCTGATCTTCCAGTGAATATCTTTAAGGTGAATCTCTTGAGGATTGAAAGCAGTATTGTGGTTAATACTTATATGAATAATTCTAAAGCTCATACACTACATGAATTTCCGATTAATGTACCGGCTGGATATAAAATAGTTGAGATTCCCAAAAATCTTATTTATTTGCCAGTAAACTCCAGAGAGATAAGTTCACTAGCTCTTCGCGTGGTTGATCAAAACGGCGACTTAATTAATTTCAGAGGTGAGGAAATTACAATACGAATACATTTAAGGACAACTAAATAATGATAATATACAACACGAGTATATCGAAGAATACTACAGCAACATCTAATTCTCAAACGTTACAATCTAAGCAACAATTGAAAAGATCTGTTCGTCAAAAATCGCTTACAGCAGCAAACAAGAGTTTTCTCAAGTCACTGAACTTTAAATTGAAAACAAAATGAGTTCAATAATAGACGTTTTAGATAAACCAATATCTGACGAAAATATTATCAAAAAGGATTATCACACATACATACCATACCTTCAGTCTTTTAACAACAACGATGAAATAAGAATTTCAATACAAAACCAAGATCTATATGTGTTACCCAGTGAAAGCTATATATATGTGGAAGGACTTGTTGTAGACGAAAAAACATCGAAATCTACACCCAACTTTCAGTTGAAAAATAATTTTGTTGCATATCTCTTTGATGAAATCCGCTATGAACTGAATGGTATTGAAATTGATCATACAAGATATTTGGGAGCCACCAGTACCATAAAAAATTTGGTTTCTTTATCACCTACGGAAAGCGTTGTGTTGCAAAATGCCGGATGCAATAAACTTGATAAAATAGATCTTCAAAATGGAAATTTTAATTTCTATGTACCACTCAAACTGCTTTTAGGATTCGCTGAAGACTACAATAAAGTTTTATTAAATGGTAAACATGAATTGATACTCTTGCGTAATAAGAACGATGAAGATCTTGTACACTCGAATGTTTCCACCGAGAAAGCAAAACTTACAATTTCACTAATATCATGGAGAATTCCACATGTTCAATTATCTGATCATAGTAAATTGAATATGATCAAAATACTTAATAATGGTGCTGCTATACCAATGGCATTCCGTAGTTGGGATTGTCATATGAATCCACACCTTAATACGGGAACCAATCACATATGGAATGTTAAACTGGCCGCTAATAAAGAACGCCCTCGTTTTGTCTTGATTACCTTTCAACAAGAAAACAAGTTTGTTCATTGTGATCTTACTAACTTAAAAGTACATTTAAACTCAACATCTTACCCATATGACGATCTTAATATAAAATTCAAAAATGAGCGCTATGCGATTCTATATGATATGTATCTAAGATTCCAACAAAGCTACTACATGAAACAACCCCAACCTCTTCTAACAGGTCAAGAGTTTAAAAATAACGCTCCAATTATTGTAGTTGATGTCAGTCACCAAAACGAAACGCTCAATACCGGACCAATCGACATAAAAATTGAATTTGAAACAGCAACAAATATTCCAGCAAAAACATCAGCTTACTGCGTTCTTATTCATGACCGCATAATAGAATACATACCAATAAAAGGTCAAGTCCGGAAGCTCTTATAAATTAAATAACATGGATGGTGATATTGTTTTTGTAGACTTGCAAGGTTTCAAAACTAATTCAAATGACTTCATCGCAAAAGAACTAGCTGTAGTTTTCAGCAACAAGGAATGGGTCAATTTCATCATAAAACCTCCTTTTGATTTCGCATGTTTATAAGCCAAAAAACAGAGAGAAGCAGTTTGGTTAACAAAAAACTATCATCATATTAACTGGAATGATGGATCAGTCTCATTTCAAAGCGTTTGCAAGTTTTTAAAATCGAATATAAGAAATTCACAAATATATGTTAAGGGGGGAGAGAAGAAAAAATGGCTGGAAAAAATTATTCATCAAACAGTTTATAACACTGAAGACTTTGGCTGCATTAATTTCAAACAAATGGAAACTAAGCATTCCATATATCTCTATTGTAGCTATCACGACTATGGTGTTTGTGCCTTAAGGAATGCAATTTTACTTAAAAATGAAAGTGTTAACAAACTTTTAAATAAATGCTTATAAAAATTAAAATAAATGTCTTTTTATTTCAAACAAAAAACCTACATACATATTTATTTTTTTCAGAGAACACACAAACAAACATACACAATGGTTCATTCATTCATTCAAATGGTCAAGGGAATATTTGGGCACAAAGAATAAACGCTTATTATTTGTTTGTATGTATATGCGTAAATTAAATAAATTTGTAGATATTTATGTACGCATGAATATGTACACCTTATCACATTTTATACTGACCAGGAAAGCGGACTGTCATACAGACTCACCAATCGTCACGCACACAGACTGTCTGACAGCCAGACATTCCAACCGCCACTCAGAACACAAAAAACACACACACTTAAACATAGCATAAATATTCATATTCTACAAAATACAGAAATCGCACCACCATCCAGATCCCCAAATAAGATCCATCGATGATCGTCATGTATAAAATAAACAAAACATCAGTTTCAATATTTATGCAATAGTAATTTTTTTTTTCACAACGTCTTCAAGATCAGAATAATCAAATTATTCCTCCAGACTCAAGCACTGCAAGCAAAAAAGTAAAAAAAAAACACTGAATTGCTGGACGACAAATCTTAAGTAAACACACCAAATTTTAATAAGCAAAAAAATAAAAGAAAAAATCTCACTCCAGCAAGAAGGAACGAACCACAAACATTAAGGGTATCCATATATAACTATTACACTTTTTAAATAGTGTAATTCCTAAAAATGCTTCTAAATTTTTTTATTCACCAGGCGTACACAGTGTAAATGGACAGACAGAAATTCCCACGCTCACATACCGACGGACATGTATTCTCAAGGTCACATATGGACAGACACAAATTCCCACGCTCACATACCGACGGACATGTATTCTCAAGGTCACATATGGACAGACACAAATTCCCACGCCTACCCCAACATTTTATTTAAAAAAAAACAACAATGTGAACGCCCCTATTAAACCGTGGGAAAAAATACACACACGAACACACACAAAATGAAATTTGAGAATTTTGTGAAATTTGAGAATTTTGGCAATTAAAATTGAAAAATTTCAAATTTAATTGCTGAAATTTAATATTTTTAATGGTCGCAGCACATACAGTTCCCTACTACTCAGGATGACACTATGAAAAGCTGTAATAGAAATTATTTATGATTAAATTTATGTATAATGTAGGCAATTTAGAACGTATTAGATCTCGAATGCGGTGGACATGTAATTGCAATGTCTTTTCCATCTATCGATCCAATGCAATTTGGAAGGTTCCACATATTTTCAAAATCATCAGCAATTTTTTTCCATTCATGCTGATTGGGTGTAGATAGATAAATTCTAGTTAGTTCTGTCCATATTAGTTCACATGTTTCCAATACAATACGTGCTACAGATCGCACAAACATCTTAAATGTCATAGAAAGGTATTGTCTCCTTGTGCTAAATAGCTAAATAACAATAGTTATAATCAATAATAAAACTATAAGCAAATGCAGCAACTTACATGAGTGTAAGGAACAGTCTGCAATCTGGGCTAATTGACTTTGTTAGTGAACATTTTTCTAGTTTGTCCCGAAGCATGTTCAAAAAGGCATCAAACTCTTCCGGCGTCAGTCTAGTAGCAATTTGAAACTGTTCCGCACGAATCTCTTTGCAAATAGAGATCACGCACCCACACTTTTCTTTTTTATTTTATTTAGCAGGATATACATTTGAAAAATCCATAAAAACAAAAAAATATTCTCTTCCATTTCTACATCCATTTTTAATTTTTATAAAACACAATTTTCTTTAAAATTTTCCGTAAACAAATATTTTGACATTCCATACCGCGTATCAAAAAGCCGCGTTCATTGGCCTACCACAAAAAACTTTAAGCGGACAATTAAACAGCTGACTGCAGCCCGCAGCCGCGTACATTGGCCTCCTACCTTTACGCTCAGAAACAAAACAAAAGAAAGGAAAAAAAACTTGTTATTTCGTCAGTTACGTTTTGTCATCAGTGGCTAGAGGTTCAACTTATGTAAGTATTTTTCCATTTCAAATAAAAAAGTAATTATTTAATCTAACAAATAATTTCAGTTACGTCGTATGTCATCCTTAATGAAAGGTCAAATATCAAAAACTCCTTAGATCAAATTCTGGAATGTAACATAGACAAAGTGCCACTTAAAAAATTTAAAAGGGTTTTTGATGCTTTAAAAGGTGAGATAATTATCTGATTAACCCGATTATTTTAATTTTTAATGAATTTGTTATCATTACATAGATGCAATTCGTATTAACGGTGCAGAAGATCCAGAAAAAGCATTAAGCAATGCAATAAAATTAATCAAAAAGCGACATTTTCAAATAGTGTGTACCAAAAAAATATAAGTTTACCGTAAAAATATTAAGAAATATATTAATATATGTACATATATATACAAAAATTAAATTATTTATATATTTAATTTATTTATTTCATTTGATATAATTACAACTAGTTTTTCAATAATATCAAAATGAAATATATTTTATATATTAAAATTTTCTTCTTTTAATAATATGACAAATAATAAAACAAAACTAGATATTATTTTTAAAACAAACATAGTTAAAAATAAAAGAAAAGAAATAAAAGTTATTTTAAGTTATTTTATAAAAATTTTCTTGTATATATATATTTAAATTAAACAAATTTAACAAAATGATATTCTTTTAAATAAAATGCAATAGATAATATATTAAAAAAAAAAACTTTTTTAATAAACTAAAGCAATAGCTTAGCTATCCATAGGTTCATTCATTTTATATCCGCCTTAAGTCAACTCACATGAGTCTAGGATCTCACCAACCAGTTTAGAGCTAGCTCGTGACGCACTCGTATTGAATCAATAATAAGCTAACTCAAAATGAGCTAGCTTGTGGTTAGTCTAAAGCTGATGCAATGTGAGTGCACCCATTTCCTACGACATTACATGTTAAAAATGATCCAGCGTTAGTATAGAAAATGAGTCAGTCGCGAGAGTTATGGAAACCCCCACAACTATAACAACACTATCACCAAGACATCAACAACAACAACTATAACAAAACATCTACAGTTTTACTCATATTTAGGTTGACACACTTTATTACTTCCTATATAGAAGCCACTACATACAATCACATAAATAAATATTTTGTTATTTTAAAACTTCTGTTTTATTATAAACACTATTAAATTTAAGACGAATTTTGTTTCACTATAAAAAATTCAATTAGTAATCAATTTATCGTAACAGAATTAAATTAAGAAGAATTTTGCTTTACTATACAAAAATTCAATTGGTAATCGATTTATTGTAACACCATTAAATCTATGAAGAATTTTGTTTACTTTCTCAAATATCGAGTCGTCAGTTTTACATACTTTTGATTCAATTTAAAATCAGTTTTTGGAAAAATAAAGATTATTGTAAGAACTGTTGTCAAACGAATACCTTGTGTTTTATTTTTGTGTTGAGTGGGAGGAATGACATAACTGGCGCAGTCGGGTAGTTCCTTTGTTCCAAGTACAAATAAGTAATTTATTAAAGCGATGGGTTATCGCTAAAATAAACAATAATACTTAAAACAAGTGACAGATTATCACTTCAATTCAATATTAGAACAAGTGACGGATTATCACTTCAATTCAATATTAAAACAAGTGACGGATCATCATTTCAATTCAACATTGCAACAAGTGACGGTTTATCACTATCAGTAAAAGGAGCATATCAAGGAACAGAAGCTACACAGTGCAAGCTACAATTGTTTTAATGTAAGTTAAATACTAAGGAAAATTTTAAACAAAAATTTAAAGCAAACCAAATAACAAATAGAAATTAGTTAAAATATTAAAATATATGAACACAAATTTCATTCAAAATAAGAAGAAAGCAAATAGAATTAAAACAAAAATCGCCCAATAAATAAATCTAACTAATATTTGAATAAAAAAAAAAATATTTTTATTGCAAAAACAAAAGTCTAATTAAAATTAAAAATCATACACAATTATCTAAACAAATTCACATGTTTTAAAAAAAGAGCCGTGATTCTTACGAGACCCTTCTGTAATTTTTATACACATGCACTTGTTTTAAATATAAGAATATTGTTACGTTTTTTGACCTTTTCGTAAAAACGGTTTTATTACTTATCCTCTAAGCATTCGTTTTATTGCATCAAATTAAAACACGGACAAATTAATTTTACAATCCCACTTCTGACACCAATTGTTACGTTTTTAGACCTTTTCGTAAAAACGGTTTTATTACTTATCCTTCAAGGATTCGTTTTATTGCATCAAATTAAAACACGGACAAATTCATTTTAGAAATATAATGCGGCAACACTTTATTTACTACTTTATTAACACGAGTATTTGTACTACTCAACACTTAGGGATGTTAACACGTCTATGTTTGATATCACACTCTCTCGCTGAGCTCTGGCAGAGTCCTTATATATAGCAAAGTGACGTCGTCTGATAACTTCGCGGAGCTTCTGGGCATGGTTGTTGTTGGTTGTACTTTAGTTAACATGTAGCTATATACGTGTGTTTGTATACATGAAAGTGCTAACTTGTGTGTTTTGCTTATGGTGACTATGTGTGGTTGTATGAATGAGTGTTCTGTGTGTTGTGTGGTTTTGTTCCTTCTTCTCCTATGTGGATATGGCTGTATATACTTGTGAACCTGTTTAGTTGTATTAGCAGCGAATACTTGCGTACAAGATCATTAAGAATAACATCTCTTAGCATTTATGTTGCTAGGTTTTTCGTTGTTGTTATTTACACTTATTATTGGCACAGCCTCGAATGATCTTGTATATTCCAGAGTATTCCATTTCCGTTAATTTGAATATTATCTATATTGTGTTGACCAGGGTTGTAACATTTTGACAACTAGAGATTAATTGGCAGTGCTGCCAAGTACATATAGCCACATTGTCGTTTTATTTAAATCTATTTCTAATCTTTTTAACAATATATTATATGCCTAAGTTTCGCCAACACACTATACCAAGAATATCTATTAATTCCCATTCCGGAATCCGAAGAAAATATGAGTTTGAATCAGAATATTGAAAATAACACAACAATGAATCCCACGAATAACGTAACCTCGATAGTCAAAAACGTTGTCAAGGATCTTCCGAAATTCGACGGTAATCCTAGATTACTATATGACTTCATAAATAATGTGGAAAAAATACTTTCAATATTAACTCCAAAATGCCAACATGATTTTAAGAGCTATTGGAAATAAAGTCGAAGGCGAAGCTAATGAAATACTTAGCATGTATAGCACTAATTTAAGTTGGCAAGACACTAAAAATAATCTAATACTACACTATTCGGATAAACGAAACGTCATTGATCATAGACTTGCATCTATTAAAACAAAATAATAAAACGTTAGAAGAGTTTTATAGTTCGATAATAGAAATCCAAGCAACAATAAATAACCATCTAATGATTCGCGAAAGAGATCCCAATATAATTACAGCTAAAAGAGACTTGTTTTCAAAAATGTGTCGCAATACATTTTTGTCTGGTTTAAGAGAACCGTTAGGATCGTCAATTAGGGCCATGAAGCTGGAATCTTTACCAACAGCCTTTTCATATTGTATTCATGAACAAAATATGTTCTATATTAAGCAAGAAAATAGGAACCTTTCAAGAAAGCAGGAAACCCCCAGACAATATGGTCCACAATATGTATACCAGCACAAACCATTCATTCGAAGACCACAATTAACGAACACTTATAGACCACAGCAATACACTAGCCATAATAATCTCACATACTACAATAAACCACAATTACCCATTAACCAATCATTCAACAGGCCTCAGTTACCTCACAAATTTAACATACCAACACCTAGCCGAACATACTATCACACAGTCACAAATAACCAAAACCAATTTAATAACACGAAACCACAAGTAAACACAAGTGCAAACTATCAAATACCAGAACCCATGGACACTAGCTCAGGCAATACTCACCTTAGAAATAATAATGAACAAACACGAAAATTTCCAAGACAAGTTCACAATATTGACTATAGTTTTGAAAATTTTAACACTTATTCTGACCCTGAATACCATAACGTTCCTCACTATATCCCTAACTCTCCATTTGGTCGTCCACTCCGATTTTTAATAGACACAGGTGCATCGGCATCCTTCATTAATCCAGAATAAACTAATCAGTTGACAATAGAAAAATGTACACCTATAACAATAACACCGCTCGTAACAAACACCAATTAAATACAAAAGTCAATATATCATCTTTCATAGAATTTCGAGAAAGCGGAAGCTTTGAATTTTTCATATTTATATATGTATATATATATATGTATATATATATATATATATATATATATATATACATATATATATATATATATATATATATATATAAATATATATATATATATATATATATATATATCTTTTGGATTCATTTCGATTTGATGAAAGCCACTTGCCAGGTCTAATGTAGTAAAATACATACATTTACCTAGTTTGTCTAATATTTCGTTAATGTTTGGTATTGGATATCTATTGGAGATTGTTTTTTTCGTTTAGTTTCAATTACTAAACGCCATTTACGCTTTCCACTAGCATCTGCTTTTTTGGGAACTATCCACACTGGTGAACTCCAAGGTGAGTAGCTTTCACGTATGATGCCTTGATTCAACATATTGGATATTTGTATTTTTACTTCTGATTTGTGGATATGTGGGTATCTATAAGATTTGGTGTATATGGGGATGTAGTCTTTTGTGACTACATTGTGTTTAATTTTGTTGGTGAAGGTAAGAAGTTGGTTTTCTTGCAGAAAAATATTTTCAAATTCTTTATATGTTTTTGTAATAACTTTTCGTTCTTCTGAATTCAAATGATGAATATTAATACGTTTGACACAATATCTAATAGAGCAACTTCAGGAAATACCATTCACTCAGCAGAGGAAAATTTCGATGACGGAATACCTATTTCAGAAAAACCAATCAACGAGTTCAATCTACAAACTCTATTTAAGAAAGGAAACACTAACACTCACATAAAACTTGAAGTAATATTCAAAAATAAATTTAGAAAAACTTTCACATACACTATTTATACAGAAGAAATTATAACAGAAATTCTAAAAAACTACTTGTCTCCTAATAAAACTACAATACACAGACGATGAAACTTTTGCTATAATTCAGCAGGTACACGCAGAAAATTTCGCACAAAGCAAAATTTTCCATTTAGTTAGATAAATTAATTCAAAACTATCATGAAAACAACAATCACAAAGGAATCCAAGAAACATTCGATCACCTTAAACGTGAATATTACTTTCCATATATGAAATCAAAAATAATTCAAACAATAAATAATTGCGCTTCATGTCAAAGACTAAAATATGACAGACACCCTCCAAAAACTAAATTCGAAAAACTTCCAACACCCATCAAACCACTAGACATACTACATATAGACATTTATAAAATTAACGGGAAAAATATTTTAACCATTATAGATAAATTTTCTAAATTTGCTGCCGCATATACTTTAACAGCGAGGAATAGCCTCTGTTCCATTATATCTTTGAAACACTTTCTAAGCATACATGGAATCCCTAACGAAATTATTTGTGACTAAGGAACCGAATTCACCTCAAATATATTTAAAGATTTTTGTCAACAATATCAAATTAACTTACATTTCACATCTTTTCAACAATCAAGCAGCAATGCCCCTGTAGAAAGACTACATTGAACGTTACCCGAAATATACAGATTAATATCAGAGAAATTTATAGATAAAAAGCTAGAAATGGATCACGATGATATTCTAACAGAAACACTCATAACCTATAATAATGCAATCCACTCTTCCACAAAGTTAACACCCTTCGAACTTTTCTACGGTAGAAGCTACAAATTTGACCGGCAAATCACATACATTAATGAACATGAATATCTTTGCAAAATTAATCAATTTCAAACTCAATTATATGACTCTATTAGAAATAAATTAAAAAACAACACAGATAAACGCATAGAAAAACTTAATATAGATATACAGGATCCATCACAATATGAAGAAAACGACTATATTTATAGAAAAGAATATAGGAGAAATAAATTAACTCCACGATTTTCTAAGCATAAGGTACAACAAAACAATAAAGTAACTCTAATAACAGCACAGAACAAAAAATTGCACAAATAAAAAATGAGGAAAAGAAAGATATTGAAAACCTAAACTATACTAATTTCAGATTATTGCTACAACACAGGCACAAATGTTGAATATTCAGAACCTAAACGATACACAGGGTCTATTACAAATAAAACTAGGAACGGCTAACACAATAACAGATTACACTAATCTTATACATATCATAAAACTGGAAACATATAATAACAGCATCATGAAAATTGAGGAATCACTGAAAAACTTCACACAATCATATCATAACAAAGGTTCTCTGAGAAGAACACAATATAAATTAACAGATCTAAAAAATAAACTAAATTCAATAACACCAAGATATCGGAACAAAAGAGGATTATGTAATGGCATAGGATCAGCAGTGAAATTCATTACAGGAAATATGAACAGCAACGATGCTTCTCGTATTAACGACGTAATATCTAACTTGACATCAAAATTACAGAGTGAAACAAATACACAAAATATACTTAACACTAAAATTATTGAAAGAATAGAAAATATTACAAATCACATAAATAAGGAACAAGACATTATAACACGGTCATTACAATACACACAAAATAGCATTTCCTCCAACTCCAAACTCATTAATGACATTCAGTACATAAATCAAATCAATTATCACATCGATTTACTATCAAATCATATTGCAAGTATTTCTGAAGCAATGACTTTGGCTAGACTTAAAACTATACCAAAAAGGATTTTGGGCAAGGATGAATTAGAAGAAATTGAAAACAAGCTGAAAAATCAATCTGTTAAAATCAATACCATTGAACACCTATATGAACTCCTAGAATTACAAGCTTACTACTAGGGAAGTGAATAAATAATCGATTTTTATTTTAATCGATTATTTCTTTCTTACTATCGATTTTTTTGTAATCAATTTTATTAATTGTAAAAATCGATTTTTAATGAATCGATTACATGAATTACGCATTTTAAATCGAGTTTTGTAAGTAATGCCATCTATGCGATGAATGAAAAAATGAGTAAATAAGTTTATTAAATGTAAACACGTCGATAAAAAATCAGCGCCATCTTTATGTACAAATATATAGTAAGTTGTGATCTTTTGTATCTTTTTTTATCTCTTTGAAGTTTTGAAGTGTCAAAATATTCTTGTTAACCATAAAAATGTCTTCCATTGGTAAAACAGCTAGAAGTTGCTGATAACGATACTGATAAATAATAAATCAAATTAGTTTTTTTTATCGTCTAAACTTGAATTATAAAAAGTGATTCATTTTGTATTTTATTAATGTTGTGACCAAACAATTGTCGTTATATTATCTGTACTGCAATAAAATATTCAAGAGTACTGAAAATTTGTATATGAATAATTCGAATCTGTATTTATAATCTAAAATTCATCCTTTTGGTTAAATTATTATACTTGTAATTAATAATAATTATCTAAAATAATTTTTTTAAATTAATCGCTCATAACTTTCACTAATATATCGAATAAGCGTTTTTCATAATCGATTTTTTCGACTCTAGGTCACATCCCTACTTACTACAATAGCACAAATATTATCTTCAATATTCTTATTCCTCATATCCCACATGATCAATACACAATTTGATCAGTACACAATACAAAATATATGAAATTTTGGAATCGGGTTTCCAAAATTACTATTTAAAGGGATACAAATGTATATATATATATATATATATATATATATATATATACCAGGGTAGCCAAATGTGCTGCTCCCGGGTACAATTTTATTTTATTTGTCTTCGCCAATTTTAAAAATTAAATTCTTGCTTTTATTCGTTTGGCTCGCAAGTAAAAGTCTACTTTTGTGAATTTAATTCGTTTGTAGGACGGAATAAAAAATAATGAAAACGAAAAATTCTGATGAACATAATAATTTGTTGAATTTATTTATACAGCCGTTTCTGTGTAAGAATTTATGTACTTTTGGATGTGTGTATCAGTTATCGGAAATGTGTCGTGTTTTTGGTATTTAGAGTCATTCATGAACTTATAAGTACACTCCTCAAATAATTTATAAGACCAAAATTATTTTTCGTGTAACTTCTAAAGTTTAACAACTAAGAGAGAATTTTTTTGTAAAAATATTACTGACGCCAAAACAAATTTATTTAAATTAAAAATAAATACAACAATGGTTTATTATATTAAATAGATACCTCTTTATTTATAGCAATAGTTTATTATATCAAATAAATTTCTCTTTATTCACTTATATATATTAGAGTAAACTGCGGTCACCATCGTGACTAACAACAACTTAAATTCTACCAAACAAACAGACTGACTTCCAAAACGTCAATTGCTTTGTGTTTGAACAAAGCATCATATTTCATAACGCCGTTGTACTGCGTAATTATACAATGTATACCATTTCAAAACGCCGCCACCAAGCATTTTTTATGCAGTAAGAAAGCAAGCAAGTTATCGGTTTTATAGTTGATGCATTCCTTCGGAACTTTGCATGTGTATGGGGTTTAAATACAGTAGCAATACTGTATACAAACTTTGTATACGAACGTTTTGGAAGTCAGCCGCACACTTAGCAACGTTGAACGACAACCATCATTATCACGAAGATCGTATGCTTAATGAGTCTGTTTTTCGACCACTCAAACCAACCTGCAAATACGGAATGAATTGTCTTTGGCTGGTGCTTTGCTTTTATACACACAAGAAAGAACTTTCACATAGCAACGATCTTTAACTTTATGAAAAAGTCACCAAACCAAAATAACAAAGAGCTTTTCTCTATTTGCAGTGCTGCAGAGAACAAGTCACACATGCTGGAGATTTGCAAAACGAATTGAAAGTAATCACATAGTCGATTACTAATATATGAGACAAATTATATAAATACTGAATGAAGTTACAAAAAAATTAAATATTCAGAATATGATATACAATACATTATTAAAGGTTGGAATAGCCGAACGCTGAAATTTTAAATGTAAGCTAAATGTGTCAGCTGATCCAACCTGGTAAGCCGTGTAAACATTTACTTCACTGTAAGAAAATGTTACCGTAACGTCCCAACCTGCAGAAAATAGAATTTCATTCTACGGTTACATGACAGTTTTAAGACAGAATGTACTATGTTGAATGAGAATGGGGCAAAAAATTCCTTTTTGGTACTTATTTCTCTTTTGATATGTTTAGTTGATAATTATGTATAAAGGCTTGATATACGTATTTTATATGTTTAACTTTCTAAATAAATGTTTTATTTTCGTTGATTTATCGAATGTCTGTGTGTGGTTGTTCGTTGCAGAGTTCTATTAGTAATCAACATCCGTTGGTACATAAATTTTATTGAAATGTATATTTTTAATCATAGAAACATGAATATTTAAACTTCAATAATATGTATATACATACTTAAATATTTTATTTATTCCCTTTCTAAACTTTGACTGATACACAATTCATTCTTTCCTTAAATAAATTTTGTATTAAAAATCGTATTGAATTTTTCCAGTTATAAGAAATTTATAAATTTGTGTCATATTAGGAAACATATCATATATATTCCAATATGGAAATAAATGTGTCCAGTTTATTAAATATATGGCAAGGAATGACTCATTGTTCTATTTGTGGTGTAAGTTGGTGTTTCTGTTGTCTATCAGTACCTTTCATTTAATTTGCGTGCTTTTTCAACTCAACGTCAAAGATATAAACACATTGAAGTGCCATCAATGTTGTATGTATAATAATTGCAAGCAACAATAAATAACCATCTAATGATTCGCGAAAGAGATCCCAATATAATTACAGCTAAAAGAGACTTGTTTTCAAAAATGTGTCGCAATACATTTTTGTCTGGTTTAAGAGAACCGTTAGGATCGTCAATTAGGGCCATGAAGCTGGAATCTTTACCAACAGCCTTTTCATATTGTATTCATGAACAAAATATGTTCTATATTAAGCAAGAAAATAGGAACCTTTCAAGAAAGCAGGAAACCCCCAGACAATATGGTCCACAATATGTATACCAGCACAAACCATTCATTCGAAGACCACAATTAACGAACACTTATAGACCACAGCAATACACTAGCCATAATAATCTCACATACTACAATAAACCACAATTACCCATTAACCAATCATTCAACAGGCCTCAGTTACCTCACAAATTTAACATACCAACACCTAGCCGAACATACTATCACACAGTCACAAATAACCAAAACCAATTTAATAACACGAAACCACAAGTAAACACAAGTGCAAACTATCAAATACCAGAACCCATGGACACTAGCTCAGGCAATACTCACCTTAGAAATAATAATGAACAAACACGAAAATTTCCAAGACAAGTTCACAATATTGACTATAGTTTTGAAAATTTTAACACTTATTCTGACCCTGAATACCATAACGTTCCTCACTATATCCCTAACTCTCCATTTGGTCGTCCACTCCGATTTTTAATAGACACAGGTGCATCGGCATCCTTCATTAATCCAGAATAAACTAATCAGTTGACAATAGAAAAATGTACACCTATAACAATAACACCGCTCGTAACAAACACCAATTAAATACAAAAGTCAATATATCATCTTTCATAGAATTTCGAGAAAGCGGAAGCTTAGAATTTTTCATATTTATATATGTATATATATATATGTATATATATATATATATATATATATATACATATATATATATATATATATATATATATATATATATAAATATATATATATATATATATATATATATATATATATATATCTTTTGGATTCATTTCGATTTGATGAAAGCCACTTGCCAGGTCTAATGTAGTAAAATACATACATTTACCTAGTTTGTCTAATATTTCGTTAATGTTTGGTATTGGATATCTATTGGAGATTGTTTTTTTCGTTTAGTTTCAATTACTAAACGCCATTTACGCTTTCCACTAGCATCTGCTTTTTTGGGAACTATCCACACTGGTGAACTCCAAGGTGAGTAGCTTTCACGTATGATGCCTTGATTCAACATATTGGATATTTGTATTTTTACTTCTGATTTGTGGATATGTGGGTATCTATAAGATTTGGTGTATATGGGGATGTAGTCTTTTGTGACTACATTGTGTTTAATTTTGTTGGTGAAGGTAAGAAGTTGGTTTTCTTGCAGAAAAATATTTTCAAATTCTTTATATGTTTTTGTAATAACTTTTCGTTCTTCTGAATTCAAATGATGAATATTAATACGTTTGACACAATATCTAATAGAGCAACTTCAGGAAATACCATTCACTCAGCAGAGGAAAATTTCGATGACGGAATACCTATTTCAGAAAAACCAATCAACGAGTTCAATCTACAAACTCTATTTAAGAAAGGAAACACTAACACTCACATAAAACTTGAAGTAATATTCAAAAATAAATTTAGAAAAACTTTCACATACACTATTTATACAGAAGAAATTATAACAGAAATTCTAAAAAACTACTTGTCTCCTAATAAAACTACAATACACAGACGATGAAACTTTTGCTATAATTCAGCAGGTACACGCAGAAAATTTCGCACAAAGCAAAATTTTCCATTTAGTTAGATAAATTAATTCAAAACTATCATGAAAACAACAATCACAAAGGAATCCAAGAAACATTCGATCACCTTAAACGTGAATATTACTTTCCATATATGAAATCAAAAATAATTCAAACAATAAATAATTGCGCTTCATGTCAAAGACTAAAATATGACAGACACCCTCCAAAAACTAAATTCGAAAAACTTCCAACACCCATCAAACCACTAGACATACTACATATAGACATTTATAAAATTAACGGGAAAAATATTTTAACCATTATAGATAAATTTTCTAAATTTGCTGCCGCATATACTTTAACAGCGAGGAATAGCCTCTGTTCCATTATATCTTTGAAACACTTTCTAAGCATACATGGAATCCCTAACGAAATTATTTGTGACTAAGGAACCGAATTCACCTCAAATATATTTAAAGATTTTTGTCAACAATATCAAATTAACTTACATTTCACATCTTTTCAACAATCAAGCAGCAATGCCCCTGTAGAAAGACTACATTGAACGTTACCCGAAATATACAGATTAATATCAGAGAAATTTATAGATAAAAAGCTAGAAATGGATCACGATGATATTCTAACAGAAACACTCATAACCTATAATAATGCAATCCACTCTTCCACAAAGTTAACACCCTTCGAACTTTTCTACGGTAGAAGCTACAAATTTGACCGGCAAATCACATACATTAATGAACATGAATATCTTTGCAAAATTAATCAATTTCAAACTCAATTATATGACTCTATTAGAAATAAATTAAAAAACAACACAGATAAACGCATAGAAAAACTTAATATAGATATACAGGATCCATCACAATATGAAGAAAACGACTATATTTATAGAAAAGAATATAGGAGAAATAAATTAACTCCACGATTTTCTAAGCATAAGGTACAACAAAACAATAAAGTAACTCTAATAACAGCACAGAACAAAAAATTGCACAAATAAAAAATGAGGAAAAGAAAGATATTGAAAACCTAAACTATACTAATTTCAGATTATTGCTACAACACAGGCACAAATGTTGAATATTCAGAACCTAAACGATACACAGGGTCTATTACAAATAAAACTAGGAACGGCTAACACAATAACAGATTACACTAATCTTATACATATCATAAAACTGGAAACATATAATAACAGCATCATGAAAATTGAGGAATCACTGAAAAACTTCACACAATCATATCATAACAAAGGTTCTCTGAGAAGAACACAATATAAATTAACAGATCTAAAAAATAAACTAAATTCAATAACACCAAGATATCGGAACAAAAGAGGATTATGTAATGGCATAGGATCAGCAGTGAAATTCATTACAGGAAATATGAACAGCAACGATGCTTCTCGTATTAACGACGTAATATCTAACTTGACATCAAAATTACAGAGTGAAACAAATACACAAAATATACTTAACACTAAAATTATTGAAAGAATAGAAAATATTACAAATCACATAAATAAGGAACAAGACATTATAACACGGTCATTACAATACACACAAAATAGCATTTCCTCCAACTCCAAACTCATTAATGACATTCAGTACATAAATCAAATCAATTATCACATCGATTTACTATCAAATCATATTGCAAGTATTTCTGAAGCAATGACTTTGGCTAGACTTAAAACTATACCAAAAAGGATTTTGGGCAAGGATGAATTAGAAGAAATTGAAAACAAGCTGAAAAATCAATCTGTTAAAATCAATACCATTGAACACCTATATGAACTCCTAGAATTACAAGCTTACTACTAGGGAAGTGAATAAATAATCGATTTTTATTTTAATCGATTATTTCTTTCTTACTATCGATTTTTTTGTAATCAATTTTATTAATTGTAAAAATCGATTTTTAATGAATCGATTACATGAATTACGCATTTTAAATCGAGTTTTGTAAGTAATGCCATCTATGCGATGAATGAAAAAATGAGTAAATAAGTTTATTAAATGTAAACACGTCGATAAAAAATCAGCGCCATCTTTATGTACAAATATATAGTAAGTTGTGATCTTTTGTATCTTTTTTTATCTCTTTGAAGTTTTGAAGTGTCAAAATATTCTTGTTAACCATAAAAATGTCTTCCATTGGTAAAACAGCTAGAAGTTGCTGATAACGATACTGATAAATAATAAATCAAATTAGTTTTTTTTATCGTCTAAACTTGAATTATAAAAAGTGATTCATTTTGTATTTTATTAATGTTGTGACCAAACAATTGTCGTTATATTATCTGTACTGCAATAAAATATTCAAGAGTACTGAAAATTTGTATATGAATAATTCGAATCTGTATTTATAATCTAAAATTCATCCTTTTGGTTAAATTATTATACTTGTAATTAATAATAATTATCTAAAATAATTTTTTTAAATTAATCGCTCATAACTTTCACTAATATATCGAATAAGCGTTTTTCATAATCGATTTTTTCGACTCTAGGTCACATCCCTACTTACTACAATAGCACAAATATTATCTTCAATATTCTTATTCCTCATATCCCACATGATCAATACACAATTTGATCAGTACACAATACAAAATATATGAAATTTTGGAATCGGGTTTCCAAAATTACTATTTAAAGGGATACAAATGTATATATATATATATATATATATATATATACCAGGGTAGCCAAATGTGCTGCTCCCGGGTACAATTTTATTTTATTTGTCTTCGCCAATTTTAAAAATTAAATTCTTGCTTTTATTCGTTTGGCTCGCAAGTAAAAGTCTACTTTTGTGAATTTAATTCGTTTGTAGGACGGAATAAAAAATAATGAAAACGAAAAATTCTGATGAACATAATAATTTGTTGAATTTATTTATACAGCCGTTTCTGTGTAAGAATTTATGTACTTTTGGATGTGTGTATCAGTTATCGGAAATGTGTCGTGTTTTTGGTATTTAGAGTCATTCATGAACTTATAAGTACACTCCTCAAATAATTTATAAGACCAAAATTATTTTTCGTGTAACTTCTAAAGTTTAACAACTAAGAGAGAATTTTTTTGTAAAAATATTACTGACGCCAAAACAAATTTATTTAAATTAAAAATAAATACAACAATGGTTTATTATATTAAATAGATACCTCTTTATTTATAGCAATAGTTTATTATATCAAATAAATTTCTCTTTATTCACTTATATATATTAGAGTAAACTGCGGTCACCATCGTGACTAACAACAACTTAAATTCTACCAAACAAACAGACTGACTTCCAAAACGTCAATTGCTTTGTGTTTGAACAAAGCATCATATTTCATAACGCCGTTGTACTGCGTAATTATACAATGTATACCATTTCAAAACGCCGCCACCAAGCATTTTTTATGCAGTAAGAAAGCAAGCAAGTTATCGGTTTTATAGTTGATGCATTCCTTCGGAACTTTGCATGTGTATGGGGTTTAAATACAGTAGCAATACTGTATACAAACTTTGTATACGAACGTTTTGGAAGTCAGCCGCACACTTAGCAACGTTGAACGACAACCATCATTATCACGAAGATCGTATGCTTAATGAGTCTGTTTTTCGACCACTCAAACCAACCTGCAAATACGGAATGAATTGTCTTTGGCTGGTGCTTTGCTTTTATACACACAAGAAAGAACTTTCACATAGCAACGATCTTTAACTTTATGAAAAAGTCACCAAACCAAAATAACAAAGAGCTTTTCTCTATTTGCAGTGCTGCAGAGAACAAGTCACACATGCTGGAGATTTGCAAAACGAATTGAAAGTAATCACATAGTCGATTACTAATATATGAGACAAATTATATAAATACTGAATGAAGTTACAAAAAAATTAAATATTCAGAATATGATATACAATACATTATTAAAGGTTGGAATAGCCGAACGCTGAAATTTTAAATGTAAGCTAAATGTGTCAGCTGATCCAACCTGGTAAGCCGTGTAAACATTTACTTCACTGTAAGAAAATGTTACCGTAACGTCCCAACCTGCAGAAAATAGAATTTCATTCTACGGTTACATGACAGTTTTAAGACAGAATGTACTATGTTGAATGAGAATGGGGCAAAAAATTCCTTTTTGGTACTTATTTCTCTTTTGATATGTTTAGTTGATAATTATGTATAAAGGCTTGATATACGTATTTTATATGTTTAACTTTCTAAATAAATGTTTTATTTTCGTTGATTTATCGAATGTCTGTGTGTGGTTGTTCGTTGCAGAGTTCTATTAGTAATCAACATCCGTTGGTACATAAATTTTATTGAAATGTATATTTTTAATCATAGAAACATGAATATTTAAACTTCAATAATATGTATATACATACTTAAATATTTTATTTATTCCCTTTCTAAACTTTGACTGATACACAATTCATTCTTTCCTTAAATAAATTTTGTATTAAAAATCGTATTGAATTTTTCCAGTTATAAGAAATTTATAAATTTGTGTCATATTAGGAAACATATCATATATATTCCAATATGGAAATAAATGTGTCCAGTTTATTAAATATATGGCAAGGAATGACTCATTGTTCTATTTGTGGTGTAAGTTGGTGTTTCTGTTGTCTATCAGTACCTTTCATTTAATTTGCGTGCTTTTTCAACTCAACGTCAAAGATATAAACACATTGAAGTGCCATCAATGTTGTATGTATAATAATTGCAAGCAACAATAAATAACCATCTAATGATTCGCGAAAGAGATCCCAATATAATTACAGCTAAAAGAGACTTGTTTTCAAAAATGTGTCGCAATACATTTTTGTCTGGTTTAAGAGAACCGTTAGGATCGTCAATTAGGGCCATGAAGCTGGAATCTTTACCAACAGCCTTTTCATATTGTATTCATGAACAAAATATGTTCTATATTAAGCAAGAAAATAGGAACCTTTCAAGAAAGCAGGAAACCCCCAGACAATATGGTCCACAATATGTATACCAGCACAAACCATTCATTCGAAGACCACAATTAACGAACACTTATAGACCACAGCAATACACTAGCCATAATAATCTCACATACTACAATAAACCACAATTACCCATTAACCAATCATTCAACAGGCCTCAGTTACCTCACAAATTTAACATACCAACACCTAGCCGAACATACTATCACACAGTCACAAATAACCAAAACCAATTTAATAACACGAAACCACAAGTAAACACAAGTGCAAACTATCAAATACCAGAACCCATGGACACTAGCTCAGGCAATACTCACCTTAGAAATAATAATGAACAAACACGAAAATTTCCAAGACAAGTTCACAATATTGACTATAGTTTTGAAAATTTTAACACTTATTCTGACCCTGAATACCATAACGTTCCTCACTATATCCCTAACTCTCCATTTGGTCGTCCACTCCGATTTTTAATAGACACAGGTGCATCGGCATCCTTCATTAATCCAGAATAAACTAATCAGTTGACAATAGAAAAATGTACACCTATAACAATAACACCGCTCGTAACAAACACCAATTAAATACAAAAGTCAATATATCATCTTTCATAGAATTTCGAGAAAGCGGAAGCTTAGAATTTTTCATATTTATATATGTATATATATATATGTATATATATATATATATATATATATATACATATATATATATATATATATATATATATATATATATATAATATATATATATATATATATATATATATATATATATATATCTTTTGGATTCATTTCGATTTGATGAAAGCCACTTGCCAGGTCTAATGTAGTAAAATACATACATTTACCTAGTTTGTCTAATATTTCGTTAATGTTTGGTATTGGATATCTATTGGAGATTGTTTTTTTCGTTTAGTTTCAATTACTAAACGCCATTTACGCTTTCCACTAGCATCTGCTTTTTTGGGAACTATCCACACTGGTGAACTCCAAGGTGAGTAGCTTTCACGTATGATGCCTTGATTCAACATATTGGATATTTGTATTTTTACTTCTGATTTGTGGATATGTGGGTATCTATAAGATTTGGTGTATATGGGGATGTAGTCTTTTGTGACTACATTGTGTTTAATTTTGTTGGTGAAGGTAAGAAGTTGGTTTTCTTGCAGAAAAATATTTTCAAATTCTTTATATGTTTTTGTAATAACTTTTCGTTCTTCTGAATTCAAATGATGAATATTAATACGTTTGACACAATATCTAATAGAGCAACTTCAGGAAATACCATTCACTCAGCAGAGGAAAATTTCGATGACGGAATACCTATTTCAGAAAAACCAATCAACGAGTTCAATCTACAAACTCTATTTAAGAAAGGAAACACTAACACTCACATAAAACTTGAAGTAATATTCAAAAATAAATTTAGAAAAACTTTCACATACACTATTTATACAGAAGAAATTATAACAGAAATTCTAAAAAACTACTTGTCTCCTAATAAAACTACAATACACAGACGATGAAACTTTTGCTATAATTCAGCAGGTACACGCAGAAAATTTCGCACAAAGCAAAATTTTCCATTTAGTTAGATAAATTAATTCAAAACTATCATGAAAACAACAATCACAAAGGAATCCAAGAAACATTCGATCACCTTAAACGTGAATATTACTTTCCATATATGAAATCAAAAATAATTCAAACAATAAATAATTGCGCTTCATGTCAAAGACTAAAATATGACAGACACCCTCCAAAAACTAAATTCGAAAAACTTCCAACACCCATCAAACCACTAGACATACTACATATAGACATTTATAAAATTAACGGGAAAAATATTTTAACCATTATAGATAAATTTTCTAAATTTGCTGCCGCATATACTTTAACAGCGAGGAATAGCCTCTGTTCCATTATATCTTTGAAACACTTTCTAAGCATACATGGAATCCCTAACGAAATTATTTGTGACTAAGGAACCGAATTCACCTCAAATATATTTAAAGATTTTTGTCAACAATATCAAATTAACTTACATTTCACATCTTTTCAACAATCAAGCAGCAATGCCCCTGTAGAAAGACTACATTGAACGTTACCCGAAATATACAGATTAATATCAGAGAAATTTATAGATAAAAAGCTAGAAATGGATCACGATGATATTCTAACAGAAACACTCATAACCTATAATAATGCAATCCACTCTTCCACAAAGTTAACACCCTTCGAACTTTTCTACGGTAGAAGCTACAAATTTGACCGGCAAATCACATACATTAATGAACATGAATATCTTTGCAAAATTAATCAATTTCAAACTCAATTATATGACTCTATTAGAAATAAATTAAAAAACAACACAGATAAACGCATAGAAAAACTTAATATAGATATACAGGATCCATCACAATATGAAGAAAACGACTATATTTATAGAAAAGAATATAGGAGAAATAAATTAACTCCACGATTTTCTAAGCATAAGGTACAACAAAACAATAAAGTAACTCTAATAACAGCACAGAACAAAAAATTGCACAAATAAAAAATGAGGAAAAGAAAGATATTGAAAACCTAAACTATACTAATTTCAGATTATTGCTACAACACAGGCACAAATGTTGAATATTCAGAACCTAAACGATACACAGGGTCTATTACAAATAAAACTAGGAACGGCTAACACAATAACAGATTACACTAATCTTATACATATCATAAAACTGGAAACATATAATAACAGCATCATGAAAATTGAGGAATCACTGAAAAACTTCACACAATCATATCATAACAAAGGTTCTCTGAGAAGAACACAATATAAATTAACAGATCTAAAAAATAAACTAAATTCAATAACACCAAGATATCGGAACAAAAGAGGATTATGTAATGGCATAGGATCAGCAGTGAAATTCATTACAGGAAATATGAACAGCAACGATGCTTCTCGTATTAACGACGTAATATCTAACTTGACATCAAAATTACAGAGTGAAACAAATACACAAAATATACTTAACACTAAAATTATTGAAAGAATAGAAAATATTACAAATCACATAAATAAGGAACAAGACATTATAACACGGTCATTACAATACACACAAAATAGCATTTCCTCCAACTCCAAACTCATTAATGACATTCAGTACATAAATCAAATCAATTATCACATCGATTTACTATCAAATCATATTGCAAGTATTTCTGAAGCAATGACTTTGGCTAGACTTAAAACTATACCAAAAAGGATTTTGGGCAAGGATGAATTAGAAGAAATTGAAAACAAGCTGAAAAATCAATCTGTTAAAATCAATACCATTGAACACCTATATGAACTCCTAGAATTACAAGCTTACTACTAGGGAAGTGAATAAATAATCGATTTTTATTTTAATCGATTATTTCTTTCTTACTATCGATTTTTTTGTAATCAATTTTATTAATTGTAAAAATCGATTTTTAATGAATCGATTACATGAATTACGCATTTTAAATCGAGTTTTGTAAGTAATGCCATCTATGCGATGAATGAAAAAATGAGTAAATAAGTTTATTAAATGTAAACACGTCGATAAAAAATCAGCGCCATCTTTATGTACAAATATATAGTAAGTTGTGATCTTTTGTATCTTTTTTTATCTCTTTGAAGTTTTGAAGTGTCAAAATATTCTTGTTAACCATAAAAATGTCTTCCATTGGTAAAACAGCTAGAAGTTGCTGATAACGATACTGATAAATAATAAATCAAATTAGTTTTTTTTATCGTCTAAACTTGAATTATAAAAAGTGATTCATTTTGTATTTTATTAATGTTGTGACCAAACAATTGTCGTTATATTATCTGTACTGCAATAAAATATTCAAGAGTACTGAAAATTTGTATATGAATAATTCGAATCTGTATTTATAATCTAAAATTCATCCTTTTGGTTAAATTATTATACTTGTAATTAATAATAATTATCTAAAATAATTTTTTTAAATTAATCGCTCATAACTTTCACTAATATATCGAATAAGCGTTTTTCATAATCGATTTTTTCGACTCTAGGTCACATCCCTACTTACTACAATAGCACAAATATTATCTTCAATATTCTTATTCCTCATATCCCACATGATCAATACACAATTTGATCAGTACACAATACAAAATATATGAAATTTTGGAATCGGGTTTCCAAAATTACTATTTAAAGGGATACAAATGTATATATATATATATATATATATATATATATATATATACCAGGGTAGCCAAATGTGCTGCTCCCGGGTACAATTTTATTTTATTTGTCTTCGCCAATTTTAAAAATTAAATTCTTGCTTTTATTCGTTTGGCTCGCAAGTAAAAGTCTACTTTTGTGAATTTAATTCGTTTGTAGGACGGAATAAAAAATAATGAAAACGAAAAATTCTGATGAACATAATAATTTGTTGAATTTATTTATACAGCCGTTTCTGTGTAAGAATTTATGTACTTTTGGATGTGTGTATCAGTTATCGGAAATGTGTCGTGTTTTTGGTATTTAGAGTCATTCATGAACTTATAAGTACACTCCTCAAATAATTTATAAGACCAAAATTATTTTTCGTGTAACTTCTAAAGTTTAACAACTAAGAGAGAATTTTTTTGTAAAAATATTACTGACGCCAAAACAAATTTATTTAAATTAAAAATAAATACAACAATGGTTTATTATATTAAATAGATACCTCTTTATTTATAGCAATAGTTTATTATATCAAATAAATTTCTCTTTATTCACTTATATATATTAGAGTAAACTGCGGTCACCATCGTGACTAACAACAACTTAAATTCTACCAAACAAACAGACTGACTTCCAAAACGTCAATTGCTTTGTGTTTGAACAAAGCATCATATTTCATAACGCCGTTGTACTGCGTAATTATACAATGTATACCATTTCAAAACGCCGCCACCAAGCATTTTTTATGCAGTAAGAAAGCAAGCAAGTTATCGGTTTTATAGTTGATGCATTCCTTCGGAACTTTGCATGTGTATGGGGTTTAAATACAGTAGCAATACTGTATACAAACTTTGTATACGAACGTTTTGGAAGTCAGCCGCACACTTAGCAACGTTGAACGACAACCATCATTATCACGAAGATCGTATGCTTAATGAGTCTGTTTTTCGACCACTCAAACCAACCTGCAAATACGGAATGAATTGTCTTTGGCTGGTGCTTTGCTTTTATACACACAAGAAAGAACTTTCACATAGCAACGATCTTTAACTTTATGAAAAAGTCACCAAACCAAAATAACAAAGAGCTTTTCTCTATTTGCAGTGCTGCAGAGAACAAGTCACACATGCTGGAGATTTGCAAAACGAATTGAAAGTAATCACATAGTCGATTACTAATATATGAGACAAATTATATAAATACTGAATGAAGTTACAAAAAAATTAAATATTCAGAATATGATATACAATACATTATTAAAGGTTGGAATAGCCGAACGCTGAAATTTTAAATGTAAGCTAAATGTGTCAGCTGATCCAACCTGGTAAGCCGTGTAAACATTTACTTCACTGTAAGAAAATGTTACCGTAACGTCCCAACCTGCAGAAAATAGAATTTCATTCTACGGTTACATGACAGTTTTAAGACAGAATGTACTATGTTGAATGAGAATGGGGCAAAAAATTCCTTTTTGGTACTTATTTCTCTTTTGATATGTTTAGTTGATAATTATGTATAAAGGCTTGATATACGTATTTTATATGTTTAACTTTCTAAATAAATGTTTTATTTTCGTTGATTTATCGAATGTCTGTGTGTGGTTGTTCGTTGCAGAGTTCTATTAGTAATCAACATCCGTTGGTACATAAATTTTATTGAAATGTATATTTTTAATCATAGAAACATGAATATTTAAACTTCAATAATATGTATATACATACTTAAATATTTTATTTATTCCCTTTCTAAACTTTGACTGATACACAATTCATTCTTTCCTTAAATAAATTTTGTATTAAAAATCGTATTGAATTTTTCCAGTTATAAGAAATTTATAAATTTGTGTCATATTAGGAAACATATCATATATATTCCAATATGGAAATAAATGTGTCCAGTTTATTAAATATATGGCAAGGAATGACTCATTGTTCTATTTGTGGTGTAAGTTGGTGTTTCTGTTGTCTATCAGTACCTTTCATTTAATTTGCGTGCTTTTTCAACTCAACGTCAAAGATATAAACACATTGAAGTGCCATCAATGTTGTATGTATAATAATTGCGTTGTGTATAAATAATTATTTGTTGTTGGTTTATGTTAAAAACAGATGACACATTTTTAAGGGTTCTATAAGTGTAGCAACATTTACATTTAAAGATATGTAACTTACGTTTAAAATTTCAGCGTTCGGCTATTCCAACCTTAAAGGTAATGAGCTACAATATTTATTTTCATTTATTTCAAAGAGAGATAACAAAATTTAATTAATTTCTCTGCATTTTGCCGATTTTTCGTTGCAAAAATGACGAAGTGAGATTTGCAGATTTTTGCTGTCAAATTGCAGACATCACAATTCTTTATTTACCTTCTTTTCATTTGCTTATATGTATATCAGAGAACGAAATAGTGTACAAGAAAATTTAATGTACACCCGCTGTACAAAGTACACCCTCAATACATTGAAGACATTGCCTTTCTTTCGTTGTGTACACTTTTCGTTGTGTACACCTTCAGCCTGTAGTTGTGTACATCTCGTGTAAATGCATTGATGGGATTTTGTGACCTAAGGCATAATCAACCATAAGTTACCTTATAGGGCTATTACACTGACGTACATGTTGGCTAACATGCTCGACAAAGTACCAAAACTCTGGTGTAATCGCATGTCGTGAGACATGTTGGTCGGTTTTCAAAAATTTTTGATTTTCTGATATTCGTCGCTTAAAAAAATACTGGTGTAATAAAGTGTCGGTCCGACTTCATATAAAAATTCAGTTCAGTTGTGGCCGTTGCCGGTGACGTTGCTGTGTGTTGATCGGAAAGTTGCTAAAAACATGTCTCTCAGTAACGTTAGTTTTTGGGAAGAATTAATTGAATTATATAAAAACCTGCCACAATTGTGTAAAAAAAATATCAGATATATACCACAATATGCAATTAAATATTATTGGGTACAATAAATAAAATTTTATCTTCGTTTTCCTCCTCTTGTAATAGTATTTAATTGATAACCATAGCTGCTACAACCTTCCGCTTCATTGCCATGCTTTCACTTCAAAAACTTTTGTAAAATGAAGTATGCCATCAGCGTTGGATAGTGTAATAGCAAAACGTAAACTTCGCCGTCGAGCATGTCGGCCGACATGTTTGTCAGTGTAATAGCCCTATTAGGGTTAGTTCAAATTCCGACAGGGTGGTTTCGCGGGCAAACACACGAATGATAGAGTGTTATTTCCTTCTACTGCGCACACACACACTAATTTTTTGAAGACACAAAAACTAATATTCTCTGCTGCGCTCACATCCATTAATTTTATGAAGATACAAAAACAAATATTATGTTATCATCACCGCAAATGTGTATACGGACATAAAGTGAATTCAATGTTTTCAATGGCATCAAAGTCTTCCATGTCTGCAATGTCTCAAATTTTTTCAATGTTTTCAAATTTTTCAATGTCTTCAATGCACAGTCCTGTACACTCAAGATGTACCTGTGTATAGAGTGTGGCATGTATACATTTTTCAATGTCTTATTTTTCGATGTCGTTGATGTAAACTTGTGTACACAAAGGCTAAAAAATTACACTATTTCGTTCTCTGATGTATATACGTACATAAGGCGAATTCATTTATCAGGTGGTGTTAACAAAATACAGCTAAAACCATTTTGGATAACTTAAATTATAAAAAATATATACTTGGTTATGTTAATAACATCAATAAAATGTTTCATAGCGAAACTACTGAAATTCAAAATTTATATATACAAATGGAAAGATTGTTGAAGTACAATTAATAGATTACAAAAACAAAATTAATTTCTTAAATACGATTAATGTTTATGTAGGTCCATATGGTGGAAAATGAATTACACTGGCAGAACTTAGCAATGACGAAATTGAAGTAATTTTAAAAAAATGTATAGACTTTTATATCGAGCTTTGTTACCAACTTTTTAAAAGATTTGATTTTGGAGAACAATTAAAATGTTTAAAAGGAATAAATCCAGATATTTTAGGTAATGGTGAGTTGAATTCAATATTTTAAATTGTTTCCAAATTTAATATGCGAAGAAAATATGCAAACAATTGACTCTGAGTTTAGAGAGCTTAAGCTTCTAGATTTAAAAAATTTTATATATAAAATAACAATTTATTACACTTTTGGAAAAATATATGTGAAATTAAAAGTTTTGACTCGAGAATATTATTCCCAAAATTGTGCCTTTTTATTCAAAAAATATAAGTTTTGCCACATTCATCAACTAATTTGGAACGAATATTTAGCCAAGCAAATATAAATTAAACAAAGCAAAGAAGTCCTTTAGATAAAGAATCGCTTGAAGGAATTTTGCTTACAAAAGACATCCTTAAATTTAATAAATCAAAAATGTTTTACTACTCCAATTAAAAATAAAATTTTACGACAAATGACTTCTGAAATTTACAATAAATAAATGTTTAAAACTGTTTTAAATGGGATGATATGATAATATGCAAGGTCTATTAATATATAATTTATATGTACAATGTGTTTGGATATACTTTTTATGTTTTGTGTAAAAATTATACATATTGTTTATACATATATATTTTATTTTGTATAAAATAACTTTTGATTTTAATGTCCCAAAAAATGTCAAATATCAGTTTTAGTTTGTTGTATAAAAAAAAGAAAAAGAAAATCAACATGAAAATAAAGTATTTTATTTTCCCAGATTTTTTGCAGATTTTTACATTTTTTTCCCAGATTTTTTAGTTACTTCACACGAGATATATATAAGATTAAATATAAAATTATTAATATTTGTTTTATTAGTAATTATTGTGTCCTCCTCGTTGGACTATCACCATCTGAAGCCTTCTGGGCATTGAGTTTATAAGATTTGCATTTTATCTTGGCTTATTTTACCCCATTCCTCAATAATGGCATTTTTAAAGAATTTTACATTCAAATTTACGTTCATTTTGGGTAGTATTGGAGTGTATAAAGCAGTATTATTCAGTGGAATGTATTTGACGTACTGATACAATAGCGTTGATTTATATATCTAAGTTGCAATGCATATATATCCGACATCATCATCGTACTCACAACATCTCAAACATGTTTGATTTATAAAACAGTTTAGTGTGACCGTATGACTTATAACAAAGATTATGTATATAAGATAGTCCATGACAAGCACAAAAATTTTTAGAAAATTTTTTTAGAAAAATATATTAAAATTTTATAATATTATATGTAGAAAAAATTTTAGTGTGTGCAGACTAAACATTGTAGAAAATAAAAATATATGTATCTATGTACATTTTGAAAAAACAAAACAATAAAAGGACAGTTTTCTTCGGCCTTTGGAATACCGTGAAAGAATTATTATAAATAAATAACAGCCATATTTATGTATGTATGAACATACATGCATATATACAAATATGCAAACATACACAACACAAAGTGTAAGAAATTATATTATGGGCCCAAGAGACGTAAGCCCAATTTACATGAAGAATTTTAATTCATGAATATTTTTTACTTTTCTTTCAAAACATCTTCTAAAATCCTCTCGCACTTAAACGGTGATTTATAATTCATAAATATTTTTATTTCAGGGTTGATTTTTTTAACTTGTAATCGCTTAATTTTCTTTGTTTGATTATTCTTATTTTAACATTGTGCTTTATAGACAAGAATTTCGAGAATGAGTGCAAAAGGAAATAAAAAAATTCATGAAAAACAGAAATCATGATGTTTTTTCTACTGCTACTTCGTCTCTATACCGCTCACCATCAAACAAAAACAGCATGAATAAAATTCTTCGTCTAAATTGGGCCGTACAAAATAAAGCAACAATCACATAGCAATTGTGTTTTTTCGGCTATACGTACATGTTCGGCTCTGATTGATGAAAATTAAAACATTTTGATATTTTTATTTGTCCCCTGATTTTTGTACGTCACCGAATCTGATGGAAGGAAAAAACCTCATTTGCTTGTTGAAGTTGTTACGTGAAGACATGGAGAAGTGTGCGGATGAAAATAATTTATTTTACATTTTATTCAGGAAATATGTTTCATCTTATTTTTCACGTTGAATACATAGTACACATATACATATACATATACATATGCTTTTTTTGATACATATTTGATTAATATGGTTTTTTATTATACATTATAAACTTATTCATATATACATACATATGTATGTACACTATTTCTTATATTTCTATATAGTTTCCTTGTAACTAAATTTAAATTTTATATAACTTCAATTTAATTTTTTTTATATACACATACATACATATATACATATATTATTTCGTATTGTTAACTGAATCCTGTACTGCAATATAAAGTGCCCAGGAGACGTGCAAAATAAACCAACAAGCGGTAAGAATGTGTTAGTGTCGTTTAATTGATGATTTTTCGGAGATACACAAAAAAACTCCTCAGTCAGCATTTGAGTTTTGACTTCGCAGCGTTCGTATTCAAGCATGTCGTCATCGGATGATGAATTGTTGTTATTCAGCCTTTACACACTGGATGAATTGTGCTGGAATAATATGGAAGTCTGTTGGCATTTTCGGTGAGGAGAGTGGTTTTTGGTTGGCACAATTTTTCAACCATCTTCAACCCCACATTAGCAGAACAAAACTAATACATACGCACTTATGAAAACAATGAAAACGCAGGTTCTTTGTTTTCTATTTTACAGAGCGTTTTTAGTCTTCAGATGTCCATCGTTGTGTAAACATGAATATGAAAACAGAAGGGGCTTGGTCGCGGCGACAAACATTAAAACTAATAAAAGAAACTAATAACAGTGTTCGCACTAATTTTTAGTAATTAGTAACAGTAAAAATTTTTGTTTACTGAAAATTTCAGCAAAATTTTACTGAAATTACTTAAAAAATTTTACTGGTCTCATGAATAAGCAAAAATTTCTGGTTCTTGATTTTTGAATAGTCTTTTTAATTATGTATGAGAAAATAATCTTATATGAATTTACCTTTAGAAATTCACTTTTCATGCTTGTGCAAATTGCGCTACATACTTTTTTTTTGTTCGTTTATTTGTCTTAAAAAACAATTATATGTAAACTATAAAAACATTAGTTAACAATATAAATAATTTTTTACATATGTATATATGTATTTTTAATATGGTCCTAGTTGATTTCTACGACATTTGATTTAAGCTTTATTTATTTATTTGAAAATATATTTACAATGAAACTAGAAATTCCTCCTAAGTTTATTGCCAATTCCTTATAACTTATTTCAGTCATATTTCCCCTAAGTATGTGTCAAAACGCATGTGTACAGCAAACGAAAAATAACACCAAATAAACAAAGAAATACTAACAAAGCTGTGTATACGTATACAATTTTATGCCAGATGAATTCATCCAGTGTAGATCGAAAAGAACAAAAGTTGAGCGGACTAAAAATTCATCTAGTGTGTATTGGCTGATTGACTACCTGTGCAGTTTTATTTAAATATATTTATGGTTTTACAACTATTGTTTCTTTGGGATATTGTTTTTTTTAATACACTTAATAACATGTCATATTGTTTATTTTTTTCTTCTCTATTCCTATATGCTTCTAATTTTACATTCCATACATTTATTTATTTATTTTTATGTCCCACACACAAGACATTGTAGTACAGGACTGAGTACATGCAAATAAATACATATATCAAAGAGTAAAATAAAAACAAAAGTTAACAATAAGAAACAATATATACATATGTATGTATATAAAAAAATAAAATTAAAGTTATATAAAATTAAAATATAGTTACAAAATTTATAAAAAGAAATTACGTTAATAATGTACATATATATATGAATAAGTTTATAATGTAAGTTAACACAAACAAAATTATAAATTCATTTTAAATTTATTTTATTTATTTTATGATGACATGTAAAATTTCAATTAATTATTATTAAGTTTATTGAACTAAATTTTACAATAATTGCAAGATCAGCGTCTGCAATTATTGCTTATTCAAACTAATTGTAAATCACGCCACTTTTAATTATGTCAATTAAAGAATATAAAATAAGAAATTTGTAAATCTAGTTTTTAGTTTTAAACATTAACTCAAATAAAGTTGGTCGTAAACACCCAAAAAAATAAAAAAATATTTTTTTTTTAACTTTTGCAATCTGCAAAAGTATAACTGGCGCCCGAGCAAAAAATTAGCCTTTAAAATTCGGTTTTTTTGCCCCTTAGTAGCGTAAAGCAAAAAGGTGGCATTACGTGCCAGCCTAACTGAAGGCTCAAAGTAAATAAAACAAGTAAAAGTGCTATATTCGGCTGTGCCGAATCTTATATACCCTTCACTAACGTACGTCTGCTTTCTAACTTATAAAATAGTTTCAGTTAGCAAAAAATAAAAACAACTTCAGTTGGGTTTTTTGGTTACTTAAAAAAAAATATTCTAAATTTCCCACCCTTGGAAAAGAAATTTTAATTTTTAAAAATGTTTTTAGCATAATGTGTAAAGCGGTTTTATTTAAGCAAAAGTAAAAATTTTTAACCATTTTGGTAACGTTCATGTTATACAAAATATTGCAGTATCCAAACCTGGAATCAACATTTTTATTTTTCTTAAATTTTTAATACCAATTTTGTTTTGCCGAAATAAAAAACAATTTTAACTTGGAAAAAAACGACTTTAATTGATTTTTGGTTATGTATTGTATAAAAAAATTTAAATTTCGGAACCCTGGATGGGAACTTTAAATTTTTAAATTTATTTTTAATCAATGCAAATCTTAATGATACCAAAAATGGTTTTACTTAAGAAAAACATAAAATTGTTAAACATATGTACCACAAAATACCGAATGTACCAAAAAAAAAAAAAAAAATTATAATAATAAAATTCCCCACCCCTGGAGACGAAAACTAAATTTTTTTAAATAATGTTTTACCAATGCAAGTCTTTATGATGTATAAAGCGGTTTTATATAAGAAGAACTAAAATTTGTAACAATTTTTGTCACTTTCATGTACTACAAAACATTGCAGTATCCAACACTGGAAATGAAATTTTGATTTTTTTTAAATTTTTGATACCAAATTTGTTTTGCCAGAATAAAAAATTATTTTAACCAAGAAGAAACGACGTTAATTGATTATTGGTTATGTTATTGTATTAAAAAATTCAAATTTCCTAACCCTGGATGGGAACTTTAAATTTAAAAATATATTTTCATCCATACAAATCTTCATGTTACCAAAAACGGTTTTATTTAAGAATAACTTAACATATTTATATATTTTAGTCATTATATGTACCACAAAATACCGAATGTGCCCAAAAAATATTTCAATTTCCGATCCTTGGAGGCGAAAATTAAAACTTTTTAAAATAATTTTTATCCATACAAGTCTTCATGATGTATAAAGTGGTTTTATTTAAGAAAAACTACAAATTTGTAACCATTTCTGTCACTTTCTTGTAGTACAATATATATCAGTTTTCGAGCCCTGGAATCGAAATTTGTTTTTTTTTTTAATTTTGATACCAATTCTGTTTTACCAGGACAAAAAATAATTTTAATTAGGATAAAACGACGTTAGTTGATTTTTAGTTATTTTAATGTACAAAAAATATTAAAATTTCCTAACCCTGGATAAGAATTTTTAAATTTTTTTTCCATCTATGCAAATCTTCCTGATGTATAAAATGGTTTTATTTAAGAAAAACTTTAAATTTTTAAACATTTTAATTATTATATGTACCACACAATACCGAATGTGTAAAAAAAATATTCAATTTCCGATCCCTGGTACCGAAAATTTAATTTTTTTAAATTATTTGCTACCAATGGAAGTCTTAATGATGTATAAAGCGGTTTTATTTAAGAAAAATTACAAATTTGTTACTACTTTCGTTACCTTCATGTACTACAAAATATTGCAGTACCGAACCCTGGAATCGAAATTTTAATTTTTTTTTTAATTTTTAATACCAATTTCGTTTTGCCGAAATAAAAAGTAATCTTAACCAGGAAAAATGACGTCAGTTGATTTTTGGTTAGCTTATTGTATAAAAAAAAATTGAATTTCCTAACCCTGGATGGAAACTTTAAATTTTTAAATTTTTTTTCATCGATGCAAATCTTCATTACACCAAAAACGGTTTATTTAAGAAAAACTTTAAATTTTTAAACATTTTAGTTATTATATGTACCACAAAACACTGAATGTACCAAAAAAAAAAATTTTAATTTCCCATCCCTGGAAAAAAATTTTTTTTTTTAGTTTTAAATGTACAATTGAGGAGTCCCAAGGCATGAAATAGGTTCAATTTTCAAATAAGCAAGAAAATAATCGGTTTTTGGTGTTAATTTTGCGTCGAGAAATAGGTGTAAGCTTCCCAGCTCTGGAACAGTCCTTCCGATTTTTCTGAATTCCAATACTACTCTAAGTTAGCTCACTTCCAATCGATCAGTCCAAGAATGAAGTCTCTAGCTCTTCTGGGGGCTTGGGAAAACCGATTTCTCGTACAGACAGACGGACAGACGGACATCGCTCAATCGTCATCGCTATTCATAAGGATCCAGAATATATATACTTTATGGGGTCGCATATTGATATCGAAGAAATTACACACGGAATGACAAACCTAAATATACCCTTTCACATTTTTGTGAAGGGTATAAAAATATAAAAGTGACTCTAATTATCCTTAAAATTTAATAAATAAAAATCGTTTGTAAAGAAAAAGACGAAAAATTTAAAAGTGACTCTAATTATCCTTAAAATTTTATAAATAAAAATCGTTTGTAAAGAAAAAGACGAAAAATTTAAAAGTAACTCTAATTATCATTAAAAAAGGACAAGTAAATATAAAAGGGTGGAAAAAAAAGAGAACTTTTTTAAAAAGAAAAAAAAAAAACTATTGAACTTAAAAAAATTGGTGTGCAATAAAAAGAAAATTGACTTTGAAAAACTTAAACTTTTTGACTGAAAAAAATAACCTGAATTAGAAAATATCAAAACAAAATTTTTTAATTCAAAAAATATAAAGTGAAGTGAAAGATATATGCCAATCTTTGGAATCAACAGAAGTGAGAAAATCATCATCATCATCATCATCATCATCATCTAGAAACTATTACGAGTAGAAGTCAGCAACGTCCATAAGCGAGGAAAATAAATCATCACACATCATCAAGAACCAGAGGAATTAAAGGCAAAATAAGGTAGAAACTAGTAATTATTTTAATTATAAAGAAATTGTTTATAAATTTTTGATTGAAAAAAAAAAAACATTAACAAAATTTTTTTACTTGGAGGGAAAAAAAAACATTACTTGAAAAATCTTATTTAAAAAGAAAAGAATTTATAATATTCTTTTAGTGTAAGCAAAATATAAGGTATTCCTGAATAAAGTTATCCCTTTTTAACAAAGTAGTTTTGAAATTCACATTTAAAGTGCTTAAAGAAAACAAAGATGGCAAATCAAAATAATTTAATTAGGCCCCCTGTGCTTGCTCACAATCCTAATCCTGGACAGGCAAATGAACAGTTAAGCATAGAAGACTTAGCTGCTTTAATTTCTAGAATCTCTACTGAAGTTCTAAGAAATCAAGGACCGCAGGTAGTTCAGGCTATACTTAATCCAGATGCGGACTTGAGCGACGCTAGAGATCAAGTAATAAATGACGAACCTAGAAACAACTTAGGCGACTTAGACAAGATACCTGATGTAGTCAAATGCCTTAAAGAATTCTCTGGACAACCAGGAGAATTCAGTTCATGGAAAAAAAGCGTAGATAGGATCCTTGCCATCTACGAACCCCTCAAGGGAACCCCAAAATATTACGGAATTCTGAGCGTAGTCAGAAACAAAATAATATGAAATGCAGACATAGCTTTGGAGTCGTATAACACGCCTCTTAATTGGAATGCTATATCAAAATGTCTTATCGCACATTATGGTGATAAGAGGGACGTCTCGACTTTGGAACACCAGATGTCTGTGTTGACTCAAGGAAACAAAACTGTTTCAGAGTTTATCAGGAGGTGTATACGCTTGACAATTTCATTAGGGGTTTAAACGGCGACTTACCGCGACTTCTCGGAATAAGAGAGCCTGCTGACTTACCTCAAGCTCTACATCTCTGTTTAAAACTTGAAAACCAAAGCTATAGGGCCAACCATGTGCATAGCGTAAAAAAATATCAACTTCCACAATTACCCCCTAGAAGGAATAATCTTCCAACGCAAAGACACCCATTTTACCCTCAATTGACTCACATGCCACAAGCGAGTCAACAGGTATGGCAACCTAGACATCAGTCTTTTCCACATAACTCTTACCAACCACCAAGACCCTCTAGACCACAACTACGGCCAGAGCCGATGGAAGTAGACCAAAGTATACGCTCAAGGCAAATAAACTACATGAACCGACCTCATCAGAATAATTTTTCAGGAAAAAGACCACATTCAGTACAGAACCCACAGAGAAAAGCACAAAGAACATACCATATAAATACCGAAAGTAATCCTACCAACGAAGACTATTTAGAACCAACCGACGTCTATTTTTTAGCCTAATGAGCTCTTCGTTGCCCTATTTCGAAGTGAAAATGGAGAGCGGAAACATTCTTAAATTCCTTGTAGACACGGGATCTAGTAAAAACTACTTACAACCACATCTAGCAAGAAAAAAAATTAAAAACGAAACACCATTCTTTGCAAAATCAGTGGTAGGAGATGTAAAAATAACAGAATTTACATTTGTTAAACTATTTAATTTAGAAGACAAAATAAAATTCTTTTTAATGCCGTCTCTAAAAACTTTTGACGGAATTTTAGGAAACGATACCCTAAGAGAACTACATGCTGTTATCCACACGGGAGGAAGTTTTATGATGTTAAAAAACGGCAAAAAATAGGTCTTAAACAATTAGAATCAAAAACAGTTAATAATATAGATATTAAGTTAGATAATCTAACGAATCGGAAAAAGTCGGAAATGAACCGTATCGTCAAGGAACACGCAAAACTTTTTTCAGACCCAAACGAAAAATTAACATATACAACAAAAATTTTTGGAGAAATTCGAACTGAATCAAATTCTCCAGTTTACACAAGATATTACCCATATCCTGCATCTTTGAAAGCAGAAGTTGAAAAACAAGTAAAAGCACTTTTGTACGATGGTATTATACGACCATCAAGATCACCGTACAATTCACCGGTGTGGATTGTACCAAAAAAACCTGATTCGGCGGGAAACAAACAATACCGCATGGTGATCGATTATCGCAAGCTTAATACAATTACAATAGCGGATAAGTACCCTATCCCCGAAATAACAGAGGTAATTGCGCAGCTTGGCAATAGTAAATTTTTCTCAGTACTTGACTTAAAAAGTGGTTTTCACCAGATTCCACTAAAAAAAATCATACATAGAGAAAACAGCTTTCTCAATCAACAACGGCAAATATGAGTTCACACGTTTGCCGTTCGGCTTAAAAAACGCGCCATCCATCTTTCAACGAGCTCTCGATGATATTTTGCGAGAATTCATCGGAGAATGTTGTTACGTATACATTGATGATATAATAATATTTAGCAAATCAGAGGAAGAGCACTTCCAGCATATAAGAAAGATTTTCAAAACATTAGAAGATGCTAATATGAAGGTGCAGCTCGATAAATGTAAATTTTTTAAAAAGGATGTAGCTTTTTTAGGCTTTGTTATATCCGAAAATGGCGTAAAAACCAAACGAGAAAAAATAGAAGCCATCGCCAATTTTCCACAACCTGGAACGTTAAAGGAACTTCGTAGTTTCCTAGGTATGTCAGGGTACTACCGACGTTTTATAAGAGATTATGCAAAAATTGCAAATCCCCTGACATCCCTTTTAAGAGGGGAAGGAGGTCGAATCTCCAAAAATAAATCAGCAAACGTAAAAGTTTTTCTAAGCAAGGAAGCAGTAGAATCTTTCAATAAATTATAAAATTCTCTTATGTCCGAGGACGTTGTTCTCGCTTACCCAGATTACGGGAAGGACTTTGAACTAGTAACAGACGCCTCTTATTTTACAAATGGCGCAGTTCTATCCCAAGAGAATAAGCCAATAGCATTTATTTCAAGAACTCTTAATAAAGCGAAGGAACATTACGCCGCAAATGAGAAAGAAATGTTGGCAATCATTTGGGCCTTAAACTCTTTAAGAATCACAACAGTAAAATGAAAAGATGGAAAGCGATTCTGGAAGAATACAATTACGAATTGTTTTACAAACCCGGTAAAACAAATATTGTTGCAGATGCTTTGTCCAGAATACCGCCACAAGAATCACCTCTTAATACACTTTCAATTGCCACAAATTCTGACGAGAGCTCCTCACACGGATTAATATTAAGTATAGAAGCTCCTATTAATGCATTTAAAAACCAGATATTTTTAAAAACAGACATATCCTCGACTTATCAGTTTAAAATTGTGTTTCCAACTTACCATCGCCACATAATTACGGAACCAAACTATTCTGAGGAAACACTTACCGCAATTTTAAAACTTTATCTTAATCCTTCAGTCATAAACTGTATAAAAGCCGAGGAAAACATAATGGGAAAAATTCTACAATTGTACCCTTTCCATTTTAACAAATACAGAATAAGGTTTACTCAGGTTGATGTCGAAGATATAGTAGACGGCCAACACTAGGAGAATATAATAATTAGATTCCATAATAGAGCACATAGAAACACTAAAGAAAACAGAACTCAAATTAAGAGAAAAGTATTATTTTCCCTCCATGGCAAATAAAATCAAAAAAATTATTAAAAATTGTAAAACGTGCAAACTATGTATGATCGGTATCCGCCAAAAATGGAGATACAGGCAACACCTATACCCAAATATCCCGGACAGTTGGTTCACATGGATATACTACTGATGGGAAAAACCATAGTTTTGACAGCTATAGATAAGTTCTCTAAATACGCAATGGCAAAACTAATCAATTCAAGAGCAGCAGAAGATATAAGGCAGCCTCTTAGAGACATTCTCTTTGCCATGATACCAGAGTCAATAGTATTTGACAATGAGAAATCTTTCAACTCTGATTCCATTAATTTTATGATAGAGAATGAATTAGGAATTTCGATTTTTAGAACTCCCCCATATACAAGTTGTTCGAACGGTCAAGTGGAACGTTTCCACTCCACGCTACAAGAAATCATGCGTTGCCTTCAGGTTGAACAAACTCATCACAAATTTCAGGAATTACTTGATAGATCAGTAAAAGAATACAATTATTCCATTCATTCGGTTATTGAAAACAACCTGTAGAGGTATTCTTCGGACGACGCGTAAGTAGCGACCCCCAACTGCTAGAGAAAGATAGGAACGAGACCATCAAAAAACTCATAGAAAAACAAATAGCTGACCTCAACTATCACAATGCGAAAAGATTTCCGCCAAAGGAATATAAGCAAGGAGAAGAAATCTTCGTTAAATTAAATAGACGACTAGGGAATAAATTGTCTGCCAGATACAAGAAAGAAATCGTGGCAGAAAATTATAATACAACTGTGAAGACACGATCCGGCAGAATTGTACATAAAAATAACATCAGACAGTCCTAGATATAAAAACAAATTTAATTTATTTATTTTGCAGATTTAACAATGCGGACTTTAATGATTTTTTTAACTTTGGCTACAGCAATTAATACCCAACAACTTCATATTCATGACTTGACCAACAATAATGGGTATATACCAATAAAGGTAGGAGAAGAAAAGACAATAAAAATTATGACAAGGTGCTCCATTTCATTAACATGACTACATACGACGAGACCCTTATTTTAATCTCTGAGAACATAAAGACTCTAAAAGCCACAACATACGAGGACAAACGACTTTTGGACACTATTAATAAAAATTTTATATTATTAAAAGCAAAAATAAGCAGTCTGCATGTACATTCGAAGCAAAAGCGAGGTTTAATGAATATATTAGGAAAAGGACTAAAATACATAGCAGGATCTATGGACAGTGACGATGAGAAAACAATATACGAAATAATAACAAACATACGAGACAACGAACGTAACACCAACATGACACTGAATGAATTAGTACACATTAACACAGGTATGACGGAAGAGATCAGAAATATTACAAACCATATCAATAGACAACAGATACTCATTAGTTGATACATAAATAAATTCAAAGACGATTCACAGAACAGAATAAAAACTTTAGAGGACGAAGTAGAATTTATCGAACAGACTTACAGAATTGACAACGACATATCCCTCCTTCGAAATCACATCGATGCCATTGGACATATAATTTTTTCCTGTAAATTAGGCATAATTCCTTCCGATATGCTTACGGATAAAGAAATTAATTTAATAAGCGACTTTGACAGTTACAGTGGAATGAAAATTGCGGTCCTTGCAGAAGACAATAGTATTATATTAACACTACTGATCCCTCAATTCTCCAGCAACGTTTTATCCTAAATAAAATTTGTCCCTATCCCAAATACCGCGAACAAATCTTTGGTATTGGATTCATATGAGATATTGATTGACAATAATACCAACATTTTCAATAGTAATATTAAAGATGACTTAGAAAAAAATTTAGTAAGAATAGAAAATAAGTGCATGGAAAATATTTTAAAGTTCCAAGAAGCACAATGTGAGTTAAAAACGGGTCATGAATCCTCTGTGGTTGAGGTAATGCCAGGAATACTTATATTTAAAAATTTTAATGAAAATATTACGCAAAATTGTAACGAATTAAAAATAAAACATACAGGAACATTTCTTATAAAGTTTGAAAATTGTAATGTAACTACTCTAAATATAACATATACTAATATTAATATAAAAATACATGAAACTTTTATTATGCCAAGCCTAATAACAAAAATCAAGGAAAAGACAAATATTAATAAATTAGATCTTAAACTTGAAAGCCTGTATGTGAACCAATTGAATAATAAAGATAACATAAAATTGTTAATTAATAAAATCAAAAACACACATGTAAAAACTTTAAGCTCAGATATTATAATTACATTATTTGTTATCCTAGCTATATTAATTCTCTACTACAAAGTAAATTATAGACAAAAAATGTATACTTCAAGAGACAATGTTGCAAGCAGTAGTAATAGGGATAAACCATATTTTCAGCTTGCAACAAAAGAGTTAAACACTCCCCCCACTAAGCCACCACGATTGTGGACAATCGACTTAAGAGGGGAAGAGTTAACACAAACAAAATTATAAATTCGTTTTAAATTTATTTTATTTATTTTATGATGACATGTAAAATTTCAATTAATTATTATTAAGTTTATTGAACTAAATTTTACAATAATTGCAAGATCAGCGTCTGCAATTATTGCTTATTCAAATTAATTGTAAATCACGCCACTTTTAATTATGTCAATTAAAGAATATAAAATAAGAAATTTGTAAATCTAGTTTTTAGTTTTAAACATTAACTCAAATAAAGTTGGTCGTAAAGACCCAAAAAAATAAAAAAATATTTTTTTTAACTTTTGCAATCTGCAAAAGTATAACTTGTATAATAAGAAATCATATTAATCAAAAATGTATCAAAAAAAGTACATATATGTAAGTATGTATCAGAGAACGAAATAATGTACAAGAAAATTTAATGTACACCTGCTGTACAATGGACACCATCAATAGATCATAGACATTGCTTTTGTTTCGTTGTGTATACTTTTCGTTGTGTACACCTTCGGCCTGTACTTCTGTAAAACTCGTGTAAATGCATTGATGGGATTTTGTGACCTAACGCATAATCAACCATACCTTAGGTTTAGTTCACCTTAGGGTTAGTTCAAATTCCGGCAGGGTGGTTTCGCACGCAAACTCACGAATGGTAGAGGGTTATTTCTTTCTACTGCGCACATACACACTAATTTTTTGAAGACGCAATAACTAATAGTCTCTGCTGCACACACATCCATTAATTTTATGAAGATACAAAAACAAATATAATGTTATCATCACCGCAAATGTGTATACGGACATAAAGTGAATTCAATGTTTTCAAAGTCTTCAATGTCTTCAATGCACAGTCCTGTACACTCAAGATTTATTTGTGTATAAAGTGTGGCATGTATACATTTTTCAATGGCTTTTTTTCGATGTCGTTGATGCAAACTGTCGTTGATGTAAACAATGGCTAAAAAAGTACACTATTTCGTTCTCTGATATGCATATTAGTGGTTTAATACATATTTTGGCATAGTATCATGAGGTCACCCATGTCATAGTAACCATGTAAATCATAATCTTTTGTAATTTTTCTCCAAAAATTCACCCGTCAATAGGTTTTTCGAAACAGGTGTATAAAATATTATTTAAGAATATATTATTTTTAAAATACTGAAAGTTATATATACAAAACCAAGAATAATTGTGAGTTAGTTATTGAAAGATAAAAATTTTAAATTTATAGTTCGAAGAGATTTTCAAAAAGGATAATATCCTGAACAGCTCTAATGGAACGCTCCGCACAGATATTATGTCTTTGTTGGCTTCGAATTACTGAATCATTTCTTTTCCAACGAAGTTTTCAGCACCTTCATATCTTGAAAGTGATTGATATAAAACTTCTAAGCAGTCGTCGCGAAATCTTTGGTCTGATAACCATATGTCAAATCATTTTCCGCAGATAAACGCTTATTTCTCCATATATCATATATGAACTTTGTTATTGTTTTAATTCTATTACATTTGTACACTTGTGATTGAGCTAAGCCTTATATCTGCTATTTCCTTGGTAAGCACTTTACTGAAATGATTTAGTCCAAAATCAATATTTTGAATTTTACGCGGCACTACAAAATTGTTTGTGAAAAAAGGTAACTGATTTTTCCAGACTGTGGAATATTTTTCTACTCATTTGAAACTTTCGCTGAAAGAAATTTTGAAACACCTAGAGCATGGACTTGAACAAACAAAAATATTATTTAACATAACTGAAAATTATTTCGAGGTTTTCTTAATGCAATATTAAATACTCATAATTTTATACTGTGTATTTTATTAATTTTTAATATATTTTCGTTAAAAAGGTTGAAGATACGTATTAATAAAATTTCATACTTCAGCTATATTTTTAAAACAAACATATCATACATTTTTCGGGACCACAGAAATAATAAAAAATTTTCAAAACTTTATCGCGGTTGGTGTGTGAACTTTTTGACCTCAGCGAAAAATCAAATTACGTTCAATTATAGTTTTTATGCTCTCTCCGACTGTGCTATGCCAATTTTGATATAATAAAAAATTCTGATAATGTTATATCCCTAATGAATTAGATTGAATATAAAAATAAAATTTTAATATATTTTAATTTTTTTTTTAAATAAAACGACAATGTGGCTATATGTACTTGGCAGCACTGCCAATTAATCTCTAGTTGTCAAAATGTTACAACCCTGGTCAACACAATATAGATAATATTCAAATTAACGGAAATGGAATACTCCGGAAGAAGGCACATCTATAATAGGATACTCAATTTGCAACCCTGCCGAAAATATATGTAGTGGATTCGCCTTGATATGTATTTTGTTTGTGTAAAAAATTTTCGTTTGTCAAATGGACTTGACAAGTAAAACAAGAAAAATGGCGATACAGAAGAAAAAACAACACGGACACCAACAGACACTAAATGAGAAAAATGTAAAGTGTTTATTTCAAGGTGTTTATTTATAAAATGTTTGTGCAGAAGTATGAAATTATTATTTCCATATTCATTGCTGGATGGAACTGGTGCTTATAAGGGTAAGCTTTTGTAAACATATAATAATATTCATATATAAAAGTTCAATTTAATTAGTTCTGTCGGAGCTGATTCTGCAAGTTGACTAGACTAAGGTTCACATATTTCCTGCTCTTATGAAAATTATCATTATTTACATATTCATTGCTGGATGGAATTGGTGCTTATAAGGGTAAGCTTTTGTAAATACATATAATAATATTTATATATAAAAGTTCAATTTAATTAGTTCTGTCGGAGTTGATTCTGCAAGTTAACTAGACTAAGGTTCACATATTTCCTACTCTTTTGCATCTACAATTGCTACAAATAGCTCTAAACATGTCTCCGTCTAAACCTAAGGAAATGAAGTTGTTGTAAATCTCTAATAATCAAGAATCAATGACATTGAACAATTCGTCTTTAGATGATATGCCGGCAACATTTCAGCTAATTCTGATGGTTTTACACAAGCCACAAAATAACTATCAGTCTGCCAATTATACAGCACCCATAGCCAAACAAGCTATAAAAATTGTAAGGAGGCTAACCAAATCTACTGAAATCCATAATAATGGTGTACGTCCGAGGCAGCCTATAAAAACTTTACATCAAAGAGAACAATAAGTTCAGAAAATTTATTTAAATAAAAACTATTGCTTTTCACAAATTAAGTTTTGTTTTTGAACTCTTCACAAATTTTTCATTTTGGCGCAAAGACTAAAAAGCAGATTTTGACAAGCGAGTGCAAGGCGAACTAAGGCGAAAGCAGAAGATTTTGACAACCGAGTTCAAGGCGAACCAGGCGAATTGTATCGGCTGTTCGCCATTTTGCATATTAAGGTCACCTAGTATAGATGCGCCTTGCTTCGGAATATACAAGATCATTCGAGGCTGTGCCAATAATAAGTGCAAATAACAACAAAGAAAAACCTAGCAACATAAATGCTAAGAGATGTTATTCTTAATGATCTTGTACGCAAGCATTCGCTGCTAATAAAGCTAAACAGGTTCACAAGTATACACAGCCATGTACAAATAGCAGAAGAAGAAACAAAACTACACAACACACCGAACACTCATACATACAACCACACATAGTTACCATAAGCAAAACACACAAGTCAGCATTGTCATGTATACAAACACACGTATATAGCTACATGTTAAGTAAAGTACAACCAACAACAACCATGCCCAGAAGCTTCAAGAAGTTACCGGACGACGTCACTTTGCTATATAAAGACGCTGCCAGAGCTCAGCCAGAGAGTGTGATTTCAAATATAGACGTGTTAACATCGCTAAGTGTTTAGTAGTACAAATACTCGTGTTAATAAAGTAATAAATAAAGTGTTGCCGCATTATACTTCTAAAATTAATTTGTCTGTGTTTTAATTTGATGCAATTAAACGAATCCTTGAAGGATAAGTAAAAAACCGTTTTTACGAAAAGTTCTAAGAACGTAACAATATATATATATATATATATATATATATATTAAGGTGGGTCAATTTTATTTGTAAGTAGGCAAAAAAGTAATCTATAGCTGATTCTGAGAAAATTTGCTAAAGAAACCATAGCTCTAAGTTGGATTTGGGGCCCCCCAAAATTTCAAAATAGAAATTTTTCCATATATTCATAGAACAATTTAATTAAATTCGTCATAAAATCGGATGGAATTATAGTAGATTTCTCAATCTAGGCTTGTTTGAAAGGTATTTTTATCACCTTTCATCTCTGTATTGATACCAATATATTTTTAGTAGAGATATTAGGAATTTTTTGTCGAAAAATAGCCTTAAATTAACTTTTAACTAATAAATTCTGAATTTTGTTAGATTTTTTTGCAGACTTATAAAGTTCTTATAATTTCTAACAACTTTTAGTACGATAAATTTTTTCAAGAACCATCAACATCGTCTGCGGTGTCTTCGCAAATGGAAGCAACAACATCAACAAGTTTTGACTATAAATTTACTAACATGCCTCATCAAGATATTGTTGTTTTTGATTTATCAAGTGATTGATCTTAGTTTGCCTACTAAATGTGGCATTTTAAAATATAATTTTTTTTAAATGATCGTGCTAAATTTGAAAACAAAATGTTCTCGTATAAAACTTTTACTCCTCGGGTAACAGATAAATTGATCCAAATTTGGTGTAAATTAGATATTGAAATCATTAATAGAAACAGTGTTTTAAAAAAATTAACTGGTTTGCTTGATAAATACCAGAAATATGTACAACAGAGAAACAAAAGAGAGGAATTTAAAGTATTTGTTGATTCAATAAACGAATTATCTTATATTGGGAAATGTAATTGCAAATTAAAACCAACAGAATGCTCGTAAGGATTGATTCCAGGACATCTAAAAGAATTTGTGATGGACCAGCATAATGATAGAAAATTCACAATACCTGAATATACGGAAGACGTTGAAGAAGTAGCTACAACAATACCAACACCTACAACTGGTACCGATGATCCAAGATACGAACCACCTGAATTATATATGGATGAAGAAGAAAATGAAGCAACAACAGAAGTTCCAGAAGCAACTGTTCAAATGAGACGAGGTCATTATACTCAAAGATACGATGCCTTAAATTTTGCTACGATGTGTGATAGATTCGGTGTTTCAGATAGAGTCGCTTCATGTATAGCAACAGCTTTATTCGAATATATAAGTCTTAGATATGTTCATGGTAATCTTGTTATTATGGATAAATCAAAAGTGGCTAGAGAAAAAGTTAAATCTAGAGATGAAGTGCTTCGTACACGACATACAAATTATTCCATAACTGCATTCTCTTTCGATGGTAGAAAAGATGACTCATTAACTACAGAGAAAATTAATGACAAATTTCATAACTTTATGGTAAAAGAACCGCATTTAGCTGTTCTGAAAGAGCCCTATGATGAGTTACTTGGATATTTAAATTTGGGTAGTCAAGAAGATGCAAAAACCAACCACAGAAAACTGAATGAATTTTTCAACAATAAATGCTGAAAATAGTGTTTTACGATTATTTGAAAAACAATTAAATAGACCAATTCACTGGTTTATTTATCTGCTTCATTTCAATGAACTGCCATTTCGTCATTTATATGAAGCATTGAACAAAACAGTCACCAGTGGACCAAGAGCAGCCAGTGGAATGTTATTCAAAGCTATTCAAGAATGTGAGAAATTGCAGGTATATAACACTTTATTTAATTTAATAAAATATTGCTGTATACTACATATTTATTCCATACATAAACCGGTTATTGGCGTCACTAGATGCAGGAAGTACCTTAAAACATATTAATTGTATCATGTAGTAACGGCCTCAGTACACAACCAACTGTAGAGCACTGCCATATTAATATAATTATTTGTTGCTCTGTACATAAACACCGACTTAAATCGGGTTGTGGCACTACTGGATGAGTCAAGTTAGTTGAAACCTGTGCCTTGAGACTTGTGGTAATGTTAGGAGAAAACAAAATTTTCAAATATTGCTAAGGAGCGTATGTTATACGTCTTCGCATATTCAACCAGTTCCTAAATATATATTTGTCACCTAAAAATCTAACACCGATTCGATATTGAGGAACTTAATATGCTACTAATTTTGACTATATCTGTTTGTGTGAATTATGTCTGTGATAATTTCATAGTGACTTGATATGGCATTATTTTATTCAAATCTAAAAGAGATATGTGTTGTGGTTATTATGATTAGTAAAAGGATTTGTAGTTGTGGGAGTATTGCTGGCCACATGATTCACATATACATTTTGAGTTGGATCGCAGACAATTCGAAATTTATGACCAGGAAATAATCGCTAGAGTATTGTGGTTACGCAACTGTAGACTGCTTTGACTCTGCTGGGGATTCGCAACAGCTTCCTTCTTCAGTCTAACTCTTGGAACCATCATCATTGATGTTGATGGAAGACTTAAGAGCTGGACTAGTTTCGGAAGCTATTTGTGTGTTGGAAAGCAGGGATTCTTCGCTATTGTTGCGATGTGCAAAGAACGGTGTTGTCTGGTGCAGGTGGGTGTTATCGTTTTTGGCACTGAGATTTCTTATGTTTGCTTAAGTAATTTTTTACAATATATCCAATTATACTATTGCTGCATCACTATTTGATGATTTTATTGACTTTGCGTTTCTGCTGTATTTATGAATTGCGAGACTAGTACTTATAGTCCGAACCCCCCTCTATACTCCAATACCCCACTGTATACCCGGCACGATCCGACCGTAAGCACCAGAGCAATTTTTATGATACAAGGTCGAATATTTTTTGAGTAAAATATGTGTTTTCTTTTGCGCTCATTTAAGAAGTACCCTTTTATCAGATCGATTTTATGAAACACTGATTTCAGATAGAAAAGTATTTTAGTTTTTAATAAAACTTACCCTTATTATAAAGATATTATATAGTTTTTTTCGGAATTGCTTGGGCATTGTGTATATGCTTATATTCACAACTGTGTCTAATAAGGAACATATCTTAACTAAATATGGTAAAAACAATTGATATATCACAAGCGCTATTACAGATAGAAGTACAAAATCAAAACTTATTAAAAACTAAAAGGGAAATACCTGGAAAAACGATGCGTCAAGGGTTCACGTCTATTGTTTATACTGTGGTCTTCTCAACCTTCGTATGTGCGCATGTGAATGTGTTCGTTTCTTGATTGTGATGTTAGCTGTCTACCTGAATTTTATTGTTGTTTATTTCCGAGTAAGATTTTTTAAATTAATTTCTTCATAAGTGTTATTTATTAAAATTTCAACTATGGGTAAGTAGACCTACAGAGATCTCGCCGATATTTTCTTTCAACAATATGATTTACACGAAATAGAATTGCATATACCAGGCAATAATATTTTTAAAATATACAGTACAGAAGAAAGTGAACTACACAAAAAATAAAATTTTTGGAAAAAGATTAATATCACGCTATATAATAAGAAAAGGATGTGCGAATGCAACCATTAATGGTTCTCACAGGAACTTGTTTTCGGTATAGTATCTACAAATGCCAAATGTGGGAAACAGGGTCGACCAGCAAAACCAATTGATGAATGTAGTGAAAGATTTTGAAGATGCAAACTTCAGAATATCAATGAAGAAATATTTCCAATAAACATCAAGGACTCATTTTTGCACCAAATTCAGCCAACACAAAATAAGAAATCGAAAATTGGGATAATTGAAGCAGTAATAGAAGCAAACCCAAGGCGCACGAAAAGGAAACCAAATATTTCTACACCAAATGAAGACAAGAAATTTACTCCAGAAGAGGTGTTGGCGTTATTTTTGGGTTTCAATTTACCTAAAAACTAGTTTAAGGAATTGAGAAAACGGGCCAATGAAAAGAATTCTGGGATTTTCCCAGAGTATAGGGATTTAGTCGCTGTCAAAAAAGAATGTTTACCTCCACAAACTGCTATAACTGTCACTTCCACTTCAGTAGAAATTAAATCGCAAGATCTTGAACGCACTCCCGAACGGTTGTTAAATACGCTTGATGCAAATGCCAGCATTACTTAAAATTCTATATGGGAATGTTATGGGTCCTCTGGTCAAATCAATAAAAGCAATGCAATGCCGAAAAAGCATCAGATGCTGACTTATAAATGGTATCTTTCATCAACCAGCAGAGCAACAGAAATTGATGTATGGAAATAGAAACAAAAGATTACATAATTGAAGAAGTCCAAAATATGCAGTATTTACAGTTGATGATCAGAAAATCGAGTTATATTTTGAAATTTTTGATGGAAAAGTTGCACAAGCTTTAACTGAAACAAAAGCTTCGTCAAATTGCGTTATATACCAAAAGACATCAAGTCAATTTAGGCATTTCATTCCAGAAGATGAGAGTTTTAAGGCAGCATACGTATTTGGATTGTCCCCTCTTCATGTGGAAATACGTTTTATGGGGCATATTTTTAAATTAGGTTATGATTCGGATTTTGGCCAATTCAAATTCAACTACTTCAAAAAGATGAAAATCAAAGCTATTTAGAAAAAAAGTTATAAAATTGTTTAAGTAATAATAGTTCTTCAAAACATCGTTATTTTCATCACTTTAACATCTAATGTGCATATGTAAATTAAACAATTTTAAATTTACAAATTTTTCATCAAAGTTAACATACAATGTCCATTATGAACTGAAATAGAAACCTAAGTCTTCTGCATTAAAATCTTTTATTTAAAATAAATTTTATCAATGTTTCTACCAAAATTTTTACTTCTTAATAAGTATAAGTTGTAAATTTCATTTAAAATATCAGGCTGTGTGTAAAACAATTTTTATACCAAAAATAGCATTATATTAAAATTCATTTTAAGTCCATCATAACTATTTTTCTGATTGGTCGATGTCAAAGGTTTGTACCTTAACTAAAAGCCTATGGTCGCACCTAATAAACATAAAAACCGCGTATAAAATTTCCTATCTGGTTAAAAGTTATATATTTTTGACCGCCTTCTCCCGAAATGGTGCATTGTGCGACGTGCATATACGCGATTAATATTGCAGTACTATTTTATAGTCCAAACTCTCTTCTACACTTATACCCCATTGTATACCCGGTATGATCCGACCGTGAGCATCAGAGCAATTTTTCTGATACAAGGTCAAATACTTTATGTGTAAAATATGTGTTTTGTGTTGCGCTCATTTTTGAAGTATTTGTTTTATCATATCGCTTTTATTATCGATTTCAGATGAAAAAGTACTTTAGTTTTTAATGTAATTTGCCCTTATTTCAAAGGTATAAAATAATTTTTTTCTGAATTGCTTGGGCATAATGTATATGTGGATATTCACAACTGCGGTTCATAAGGAACTGTTGAAAAGCAACATTGTTTGTTTGACATCATTTGTTATCTTTCTTTCTTTTATCCTCTCTCTAAAAATTGTAATGTCATATCTTCATTTTTCTTCTATTACTACACATTATATTATTATACACATTATATTCAATTTCATTCCGCTTTGAACTTTTGTCAAATAAACACTGAATTTAATTGCTTAAAACCCCTCCCGAGTTTCTATTTTTTATTAGGAACGCATTTCAACTAATTGTGCTCAAAGCCATTGATATATAACAAGGGCTGTAGCAGGTACAAGTAAAAAATGAAAAGGGAAATTCCTGGAAAAACGATACTACAAAGGCGTATGGGTAGACGTCTATTGTTTGTGCTGTGGTTTTCTCGTCCTTCGAATGTGCGCGAGTTAAATTTACGAAACCCGACAGTATTGATAAATTCATGACAGAAATAATTAAAGCTAAGAACTTCTAAATAAGCATATATTCATAAAGAACAAGTCAATAAACAAAATTACTAAAAGTATTAAATTTTATTTTCATTTCCGTTCACACGCAAATTATTAACAAAGTGCGATCCTGCAATTTATTAAAATACAAATATATTAACATTTTAACCTATCAGAATTGGTCACATTAAAAAGCCATTAAGTAAACCATTATAAAAATTAATGTTAAAATAAATTATAAGAAGAAAGTGAAAAAATGAAGTTCAGTTTGAATTCCATTCTTGATTGTAACAGTTCGAATTTATTTATTTTTCTTGGTCTTAGAAGAATAATTCTTGATTGTGATGTTACCTGACTACCTAGATATTTTCATTTTTTTCTTTGTTGAATGCTGTAGGCAAACTAATACCGTGTTCAGACATACCTCTTAATTGCGCAATCAGGGCATTTTTCTCAATTAAGGCCTTAATTGACCTCAATTTATCATACAACAAGTCAATTAGTAAATTTAGCAATTAGTAGTTAATGGTATCACTAATTGCGTAAAACTCGAATTGCAACCCTGGTCAGAGGTATGATTATTAAGAACTGTGTTCAGTGAGCAGAAAAATTTCATATAATGGCGAGCCAAATGTCATAAAATGTACAAACATATAAATAAAACAAACTGAGCTTTCAAACAGAGTAGACTGAACTCCAATAAATAAATAAACAAAAGCTGCTCCTTTGGAGTTGTGGCCATTTGGAATAGAGGAGCTGCGTGGCCAAAGAAAAAACGGTCACATATATGCTGCGATGCCGGATGAGCTGCAGAAGTCGGGCTTTCCATACAGCCCGCGCGATGTACATGTTAAATTACAAAGTTTTACATAGCGGTACAGGAATGTATGTATGAATTTATGTTGATAAAAATAACGGGTTAAATCTTCACAACAGAAAATAAAAACCATCCCGTAATCTGATTGCAATAGGAAAGAAGAAAGTAGATTGTCTTGAGAGCTTTGCAAAAGACAGTTCGGAATTAAAAAATGCCTGGATTTAATTTTAAATAAAACGTGAAAAAATTATTGGTTTTAAATTAAAATTTAAAAAAATAAGTGACTCTTTTTAAATAAAAATAAATTAGTTTTTTTAAATAAAAATAGAGCAAATCATATCTTTATGCTTACTAATATTTAATTTATCCAAATAGCCACAGAGTATATTATAATTTGCTCGAGTCATACGAATGTGAGACTAAAAGAAATGGTCACCATTACAATTGCAAGTGACTTTCTAAAATACAGATTGGTGATTCTATGAATTGAAAAATGTTACGGTTGTAAACAAATTTATTCCACTTGCACTTACCATCGTCCACAATGACCTTTGGGTTGCATTTTGATGGAATAATGAAAGGAGAAGCAGCTGCTGCTTTCTCAAACTTTGTAAGATTTTCAAGTCTTCCTCTTTCTTTTTTTAAGCAATGATAATTTTGAATCAAAAATGAATCGCAATGACTCTGACAGCTCCATATTTCTATTATATGCAAGTATATGTTCGATGCGAGTTGTAATATAACGATGCGCATAATAATGTTTTCATGGTTGATATGCACCATCTTTGCTACTATATAATACGATGCATCTTCCAAAGCCATCACAATGTCCTAACATCAAGCCAATAGGAGCTCATTTGCAAACGAAAGTCTGGAAGCACAGTTCATCCATATATGGATATATATACACATATATATGTACATGTAAGGATATTTATATATATATATATATATATATATATATATATATTTACTACCGAACCCCCTGCACACTTCGTAGTGCAAAAAAGAAAATAAAAAAATTAATTCGAATTCATTTAAATTAGTGATAAACGGCTTTTATTGTTGAAGGAAACTGAAGTCGTTTAAATTCAAATAGTATATCAGACGGGATACCTGGAATGAATACATCTTCGCCTTTTAATTTTTCAGTTAAAATAGTAGTCTTAATTACATAAGCCATTAATTTTTTAATAGCAAGTCATTTACCATTACACAAATGGGGTTGATTGATATTACGAAGCATAATAATAGTTGCTCCAACTTTCTATTGGAAAATATGCGGAGGCAATCCTCGTAAGTCCAGCGAATTCAAAAATTTTGTTGGATAATTCAAAACATCTTCTTCATTGGTAATAGTATCGACAGACGTGTACAACACCACTTCGCCAGGAATCTTTAATTGTATAGCCATGTTTAATTCAGTAACATCTTTGTTACTGAATTAAACTTTGCATTGCATGTATATTGTTGTGCTATGTTAGAGAAAACACATTCAATAAATTCCTCTTTTGCCTATACGAAACGGAAAAATCAGTTGGCAATGTTATTAATAGGTTTGTCATCAATAGGCATTGCACCATTCCCAATTTTCAGCAATTGCTTACAGAACTTATCAGCAGATGGATCATTCTGCAATTGAACACGAACGTTGACAGTGAGTTTCAATATTTTTAACAAATCTCCATAAATATGAAGACTTTAAGAAAACATTAATTTCATCGGCAGCTGCCGATTTTGGAATGACGGGCAATTTTTTCCTGATATCGCCTGACAAGTTATCTGAGTTATCTCGGAGATCTTTCATTGTTCTTTCCAAAGCTTCAACAGATTTCTTATTCGCATGCTTATGCATATGACGTGGTCTGTGCATGGACCGTGTATCATATTGTTACGTTTTTAGACCTTTTCGTAAAAACGGGTTTTTTTACTTATCCTTAAAGGATTCGTTTAATTGCATTAAATTAAAACCCGGACAAATTAATTTTAGAAATATAATGCGGCAAAACTTTATTTATAACTTTATTAACACGAGTATTTGTACTACTAAACACTTAGCGATGTTAACACGTCTACATTTGAAATCACACTCTCTCGCTGAGCTCTGGTCTTTATATAGCAAAGTGACGTCGTCTTGAAACTTCGCGAGGCTTCTGGGTATGGTTGTTGTTGGTTGTACTTTACTCAACATGTAGCTATATACGTGTGTTTGTATACATGACAATGCTGACTTGTGTGTTTTGCTTATGGTAACTATGGGTGGTTTTATGTATTCGTGTTCTGTGTGTTGTGTAGTTTTGTTTCTCTTCTGCTATGTGTATATGGCTGTGTATACTTGTGAACCTGTTTAGCTTTATTAGCAGCGAATACTTGCGTACAAGATCATTAAGAATAACATCTCTTAGCATTTATGTTTCTAGGTTTTTCGTTGTTGTTATTTACACTTATTATTGGCACAGCCTCGAATGATCGTGTATATTCCGGAGTATTCCATTTCCTTTAATTTGAGTATTATCTATATTGTGTTAACCAGGTTTGTAACATTTTGACAACTAGAGATTAATTGGCAGTGCTGCCAAGTACATATAGCCACATTGTCGTTTTATTTAAATCTATTTCTAAACTTTGTAACACTGCCGCCCACTTAAGCCTGTTCGACCCGAATAGGCATACAATCACCTCTTCCATAGTGCGCCAATCATTCGCGCTGTACTATATTCATTTTCGACCTTAGGTTATTATACTTCTGTATCCGGTATACAACGTCATTTACTCTCTTAATCACTTTATACGGGCCAACCCAGTGAGTCTGTAATTTTGGGGACAATTCTTTCTTCCGTTGTGGGTTATGAAGTAAAACCAATTTTCCTTCCATAGATCCCTCCGAATTCGCTGCGCGGTCATACCTAGCCTTCATCTTGTCACTGACCATCTTGATTCTATTACGCACGAACTTATGAAGTTCGTTTAAGTCCTCCTTCTCTTGTGACGTAATAGCTCCTTCTTCTACAGTTGGCTTAACACCAAATTCCAAATAACCAAGTAGTTTTAATTCCGTCCCGAAGATAATTTTGGCTGGCGTTCTATGTTGAGTCGTGTACAGCTGACCTATATGCCATCAAAAATTTGGGAATGTGCTCGTCCCAATCCATCTGATGGTTGCTTACTACTTTTCGCAGGTACTCTTCTAAGGTGCGATTGAACCTCTCTACCATGCCATCAGACTGTGGATACAAAGGCGTCGTTCTGGTTTTCTTTATCCCATATAACTCGCACATTTCCCTAAATATGGCAGACTCGAAATTCCTTTCTTGGTCGGAATATAATTCTATTGGGACACCATAGCGACATACACAGTTGTTGACGAATGCATTTATAACTGTCTTCGCTTCCTGGTTAGGTATAGCATATACCTCTGGCCATTTACTGAAATAGTCCATTACCACAAGTACATAATGATTTCCGGCTTCAGTGACCCGAAAGGGAACTGCGATCCGCTCGAATGGTGCTCCTGAGTTGTATTGTTGTAGCTGTCCCCGGCTTCTTCTTACTGGACCTTTGGCTGATATGCACTGTGGGCAGTTTGCTATCTAGTCGGCTACGGCTTGTTGACATTCAACCCAATAAAAACGCTGCTTCAGTTTCTCAAGTGTGTTTGTTACTCCAAGATGACCGCCACTAGGTCCATTGTGAAACTCCTGTAAAACTTTACTTATCTTGGAGTATGGCACAACTATTAAATTTGAAGATGTTTTGCCATCTACACTTTCCCATACGTGGTATAAATACCCTTTTATGACCTTGAGGCTGTTCCACTAAGCCCAATAAGATTTGGCAAGTGGGCTTTCAGCCGAAATTTCATTCCGGGACGGTCGTCTGTCCTCTTTTTTGGCAGCTATAATTTTCCTTAGTATGCTGTCGTCCCTGTGTGCCGCTGACTAGTCTTCTTCAGGGCCGATGTGCATTAGCCGAACATCAACAACGCCTTCTTTTTTCTCGGTTCTAACACAATGTTTACACTCTAAACAGCAGCGTCTTCTTGAAAGAGCATCCGCATTGTTATGCTTTGTGCCCCATCTCTGCTCTCCAGTAGCTGTACGTAGCTGTATATTGCTTAACCGCTCGCATTTCCCCTTTACTATATCGGGCCTTATTATTGACTGCGATGCCCCTGTGTCTATGGTAAGTACGTGCTTTTCCCCGTTGATGTGTCCGGACGCAGTGAGGTTGCTATTTTTCTGCTGCATCACTGATATGGAGATTGTGGGGCCCTCGTTTAAGAGAGCTAGCTCTTGCCCCTTAGTGCTAGCTGGTTTTAGTTTAACGGGGACTCTTGTGATGTTGCTTTGGTTCACCCGTTTGCTGTTTCTTGGTGGCGAAACAGATCTACCTCTCTTCCTTGATGCTTTGCAGCTGCGCTGAAAATGACCGATCTTTCCCCAGTTAAAGCACTTAGGCTTTTCTTTGTTAGCACTTTCTGCCAGAAGTTGTTGCATTGCCTAATGGTACGCTGCCGTCGAAGCATGGCGCTTTTATCCGCGCAGAAACCTCCGCAACTGCTCGTACTGGCCCGCCACTATACTCCAGGTTATGCACTTTGTCCTCTAGAGCATGCAATTTCTCTTCGAACTCTTTTTTATGCTGTTCCAGGCCACCGCTTTCTAGATGTTGGACCCTATCCGCCAGCTCTGAGAATTTATTCTCAATAGAATCCACCCTCCTGTTAATGGCTTCAGAAACTTCTACCAGGGTCTCATTCGTGGCTTTATTTGACTCCTGTATTCCGGCTACAAGCTTTTCCTGCATCTGCTGAGAGTTCTGTTTTATTTCAGTTATTTCGGCCACAAGCTTGTCACTGCTGATTTTCGATGCAGTTTGTGCATCACTGATTCCTTTTATCTGGATCATCATAGCAGCGAACATTGAATTTATGTCCATGCTGATGGTCGTGGCAGGAGGGCATACCTGCATAACGGCTTTGTTCTCAAACTCGTATGTCCCGATATCCATGCCGCGATTCTTAAACTCATCTATCAGCCTCTTCTGCAGTTCAGCCTTGTTACCTGCAGCTGGCAATTCTAGCTTACCGAGCTTCTTTTTCAGCTGTTCAACTTTTAGCTCTTCAAATTTCATGATTATTTATTTTATTTTTTATTTTTTTTAATGTCCGTTTTTTCTTAAATTGCAATGTCCTTTTAATTATTTTTGCAATCCCACTTATGACACCAATTGTTACGTAAAAACGGTTTTTTACTTATCCTTCAAGGATTCGTTTAATTTCATCAAATTAAAACACGGACAAATTAATTTTAGAAATATAATGCGGCAACACTTTATTTATTACTTTATTAACACGAGTATTTGTACTACTAAACACTTAGCGATGTTAACACGTCTACACTAGAAATCACACTCTCTCGCTGAGCTCTGGCAGCGTATTTATATAGCAAAGTGACGTCGTCTGGTAACTTCGCGAAGCTTCTGGGTATGGTTGTTGTTGGTTGTACTTTACTCAACATGTAGCTATATACGTGTGTTTGTATACATGACAATGCTGACTTGTGTGTTTTGCTTATGGTAACTATGTGTGGTTGTATGTGTGAGTGTTCTGTGTGTTGTGTAGTTAGTTGTTTCTTCTTCTGCTATGTGTATATGGCTGTGTATACTTGTGAACCTGTTTAGCTTTATTAGCAGCGAATACTTGCGTACAAGATCATTAAGAATAACATCTCTTAGCATTTATGTTGCTAGGTTTTTCGTTGTTGTTATTTGCACTTATTATTGGCACAGCCTCGAATGATCGTGTATATTCCGGAGTATTCCATTTCCGTTAATTTGAATATTATCTATATTGTGTTGACCAGGGTAGTAACATTTTGAAAACTTGAGATTAATTGGCAGTGCTGCCAAGTACATATAGCCACATTCTCGTTTTATTTAAATCTATTTCTAATCTTTGTAACAATATGTTGCACAACAACATCTTATAATTCAGGATTACTTATTTGATCTGGAATTTCAGAACATATAACATTGTCAACTTCATGCGATGTGATTATATTCACCAACCATATTGAAATGTAAGCGTGTGGTAAACAACGCTTTTGCCACTACACAGAATACATCCAGAGCTTCACTTCACCAAACACTTTAGATTTCACGCTAAAACCAATAAGCGCTTGCAACGTCTGTTTAAAAATAAATTATCTTTAATGTAGCTCCATTGTGGATTACACGTAAATGTTATAAATAAATTTGGTCGATCGGAATGA
>OY776281.1:5868178-5893178 GCA_963675445.1 Linnaemya vulpina | reverse complement strand
ACTTAAATGCCTAGGCCCATAGCAACCGAGTGAAGAGCCAATCCTGAAGGGAATTGTAGACCACCTTGGGAGCACAGCTCTTCTAGCGAGTCTTTCGACTTTACATTTGTTACAATAATTGAGATCGAAGACGTTGTCTCTGTGTTCAAAGACAAAAAGGAACCGGGTCTAGACTGTATTCCAAATATAGTATTAAAAGAGGCCATTAAGCTGTGTCTCGAGAAGTTCTTAAGAGTAGTAAATGCAGGCTTAAGTAAGGGATCTTTTCACACAAGATGGAAGAGACAGAAGTTGGTGCTAATACCCAAGGAAAATGCACCCCTAGATGACCCCTCATCTTATGGGCCACTGTCTATGATAGATACATGTGGGAAACTGCTGGAGGGTGTAAACTGCAGAAGACTTGCGAATTGCGTTGAAGACAGACATGGCCCATCAGACAACCAATTTGGTTTCAGGAAAGCAAGGTCAACGGTAGATGCAATAAACATGGCAGTAGAAACTGCTGCTCATGCTATCTATGGGAAGAGCTGGAGGAATGGTACAAAAGAGTAATGTGTAACATTAGATGTTAAGAACGCCTTTAACACAGCAAACTGGGTTCGTAATGTTGATGCTTTAGCTCGATTAGAAATCGCAGAAAATCTGATAAGAATAGGGCAGGATTATTTCCGAAACAGAGAATTGATCTATGATACAGAGGTAGGAATAAGAAAATGTAGGATTAGTGGCAGGGTACCCCAAGGGTAGGTAGTTGGACCATTATTGTTGAACGTAATGTACGACGGAGTACTAAGGCTGAGTTTACCTGAAAGTATAAACATAGTAGGATTCGCAGATGAGCTAGCGTTACTGTGTGAAGCCAAAGAATTATTAGAGGCAGAAACCATTGCGAATGTCAGTGTACAAATAGTAAGACCTGGATTGCCTCAATGGGATGAACTCTAGCTGATCATAAAACCGAAGCGGTCTTGATAAGTAGCCGTAGGGCTAGCGAAAAAAGGTTCACTTAGATACTCCACTTATGTGAGGTTTGTATCCCCTGTGCATTATATATATATATATATATATATATATATATATACATATATATATATATATATATACATATATATATATATATATATATATATATATATATACATATATATATATATATATATATATATATATGTATATATATATACTTATATATATATATATATATATATATATATATATATATACTTACATATATATATATATATATATATATATATATATATATACTATATATATATATATATATATATATATATATACTTACATATATGTATTGTTATATATATATATATTGTTACGTTTTAAGACCTATTCGTAAAAACGGTTTTATTACTTATCCTTCAAGGATTCGTTTTAATGCATCAAATTAAAACACGGACAAATTAATTTTAGAAATATAATGCGCAGCACTTTATTTACACGAGTATTTGTACTACTCAATACTTAGCGATGTCAACACGTCTATATTTGAAATCACACTAACTCGCTGGTTGTATGTATGAGTGTTCTGTGTGTTTTGTGGTTTTGTTTTTTTTCTGCTATGTGTATATGGTTGTGTATACTTGTGAACCTGTTTAGCTTTATTAGCAGCGAATGCTTGCATGCAAGATCTTTAAGAATAATATCTCTTAGTATTTATGTTGCTAGGTTTGTTGTTGCTGTTGTTTACACTTATTGGCACAGCCTCGAATGATCTTGTATATTCTGGAGTATTCCATTTCCGTTAATTTGAATATTATCTATATTGTGTTGACCAGGGTTGTAACATTTTGACAACTAGAGATAAATTGGCAGTGCTGCCAAGTACATTTAGCCACATTGTCGTTTTATTTAAATCTATTTCTTATCTTTGTAACAATATTTTATAATGAAAAATTTTTTATAGTAAAAAATTCAGTGTTAATTAAAGCGTCTAAAAGTCGATGAGAATTAACGTACTTTACTATTTACAATAACAAAATATATATACGTTCGCTGCGGCAACACAGATATTCTTATTTGGTTCGCACATATTATTTTCTCATATCAACTTATGCATATGCAAACCCCAGCAAACACTAAGAAAAATTTTTAACTAATTGGTCCCTTTATAACATTAATATATAGAGCTTGATTTCTTTTAATACTTATTAGTACTGATTTGAAATCAAGCATTCGTGTTTGTTGGGAATCATACTTAACAATGTCGAATATTTTTGGGATATTTGTATTTAATAATATTTCTTTACAGAGTAAATGGGAAGAGAGTGGGAATATTAACTTCAATGATATATTAAAATGTAACAACTCCTCGCAGAGTTAATACAATTTGGTGAGGGTAATTGAAGGGGAATTAATATATTTGTGTTCCATAAGTCTGGTTAGGAATAGGTATTCTTACCTTTGAGTCTCCAAGATATGAAAGAGATAAGTAAGTATTTGTTGCATACAGGTAATTCAACTTATTGTTGCACGGTTTAGACTTAGCTTAACAGATGTAACTTCTTAGCAGGTATAATTCACTAGTTCTTAAGTAAGTAAAATTTAAAGGATTTTAGTTGAATACAATTTAATGCATAAGATTTGCTATGATTTTAATTTAATTTATAATCTTCTTTTGGTAAGTTTAAGGATGATGATTAAAGTTCAATGTGTGTAGATCAGAGTAAAGATGGTTTGTAAGTGACGAAACTTTTTGAGCTAAAGCAACCCGAGGTTCTTATGTGCTGAACTTCACGATCTTCTGCATTCCATATTAATGTTTTTTGGATTGTTGTCCAAATTGAATTTGGATATGGTGCGGCTTTGGCCAGATTACATATTAATCTTGTTGTACTATATCGTAGCCAAAGATCGTATTGCTTCTACAATGACGTTGGTATCATTAGTTGCTGATGCCGTAGATGGTTGTCGGTGACTTCTCGTTTGTAGTAGAACCTTCTGGTCGATTTGCTGTCGTCTTTTGCTTTCTTTTATTTGGCTTCTGGTTCATTTTCTTTCGTGGATTAGGTTTCGTAGCAGGATGTCATAACGTGTGTTGGTATTCATCGCACTTCCTGCACGTATCTAGGGATCCACATCCTCTTAAGTTATGGTGACTCCTGGCTAGGCAGTTGACACAACAGCGATATCGCTCTACCACACTTCTGCGCTTTGTTACAGACATGATTAAACATGGTAAACCATGAGTCCCCTTGCACAACATGCATTTATAGACATCAGATTGTCTTTGTATTCTTATTATTGTGCGAAGTTCCACTGTACGCGTGGCTGCTAATTTACGGTTTTGTCTAACAATATAATAAAGATAAAGAGTAATTAGTAGATGAAAGTGTAATTTTCTTGGGTAAATGCCAAATTTGTTGAGAAGTAGTTGTGAGATAGGCATGTCCTGAGCACTGTAATATAATTGTAAGTTTCAAAAAATAAAGTATAATAAATAAGAGAGAGGTTTTAATAAATAATGAACACATTTGCTACAATTCTCGGTAGGAGTTTTACGAGGTTTCCTCCTTGAGAAAGGGAAGATAGCATAACTATACTATAGGGCAACACGCACGTTTCCGCCCGTACCAGAATATATCTTTTCTACGTGCCCCAATCGCCATTCTTGAGGTGGTAAGAGATCACGCAGATTTGGGATGGACTTTCTCCATTTATAGCGCTTATGGAGGGATTTGAGGTAGTCTTCTTTCCATCGAATAGAAAATTAATGATGTAATGCCTTTATTTTTTCCCATCTGTTGATGAGAGACATATTTTGATAATCTGGCTCTGGGAAGGCCATTTTGGGACATCCACGTAAGAAATGTCCAGGTGTCAGTGCTGTCAAGTCTGAATGGTCGTCTGATAGTGCTGAAATTGGGCGGGAATTAAGAATCCCTTCTATTCGAGCCAATATTGTCAAGAATTCCTCGAAGTTGAATTTGTGCGCTCCAGCTGCTCTTTTAAAGTGGAACTTAGAACTTTTTACGGCCGATTTCCATAAACCACCCATGTGGGGTGTATGTGGCGGGATAAATTTCACTCAAATCCATGAGCTATATGTTTTTGAGCAACGTCGTGGGCAGCGTGACGTAAAAACTTAGAAAGTTCGTGGTTGAGTTCTCGGCTAGCACCAAGGAAATTTCTGCCATTATCAGACATAACCCTTTGGCGTAGGCCCCGCCTCCCAACGAAGCGAACGAACGCTGCTAGGAAAGCTTTCGATGTTAACTCAGAGCATGCTTCTAAATGAATTGCCTTCCACAAAGACACTCTCATACCCTTTTATAGTACTGGATTTGTGAAGGGAAGATGTTTTGAGCTCAAAAGGTCCCGCGAAATCTATTCCAGTTGTGTGGAAAGATGAAAGAGTACACCTTTCAACTGTGAGCCTAGTTGCTATTTATAAATTATACAAACTTTGCTATGGGGAATAATATTCTTGATTCGGGGTTTGAGTCGAGAAATATAAAACTCCGATTGTACCATTCTACACATTTGTTTACAGTCGGCATGAACTAGTAACATATGTAGATAATTGAGATACAGGTAGCAAAACCTTGAGTTTCCTGGTAGTATTATTGAATATAATGGGTTTAAAATCGCTAAGGGGCTTCTATTTCCAATAGCTTCCGAACTACTGAGTAGTTGGTACTCTCTTTATAAAACCTCTTTTGAGCAAGAGTAATTAGACGCATTTTTACAAATTTCAATTTAGCGTGCGTTAAATTTTCATTATGTGTACGTATCGTTTTCGAGCATTTCTGATAAAACCGAAAGATGTAACCTATAACACGCAAAGCTTTGTTATAGGAAGGAAGTTACACAAAATGTCATCCTCCGTAACTTCTGTATGAAGAGCTTGACTAACAATTTCTGCATTTTCAGCCACTTTTAGCGGGTTTCTCCTTGGCCATTCTGAATTAGATTTTTGTAGCCAAGCTGGGCCTTGCCACCAGAGATGATTAATTACTAAATCCTGAGGGCTGCAACCTCTGGTGCTCAAATCCGCTGGATTTTCATGGCTGGCACATGATGCCATACAGCACCAGGGGTCAGGCTGTGGATTTAAGAAATCCTGTTTGCGACATAGGTTTCCCAACACGAAGAAGATTTGACAGCCAGCCTAGGACTATGGACGAGTAAGTCCACAGATTAATTCCGCTAATTGGAAGCCTAAAGGAAGTCAGTACATATTTAACAAGATGCGCTAGTAGCACTGGGCCATTTAATTCTAGGCGCGGGAGACACACAATCTCTACCGGAGCGACCTGGCTTTTCGCAACTAGCATGCTGTTTTTTATGCATCGGAAAATCCGTGTAATGAAACTGAATCCGACGTGTGTATTGAATCCAACGCGGAATGGATATTTCTTCTATTCCATTTACCAAGGTACTCTGTCAAAACCTCTTCATCCCACTCTAACCCTTCCAGCCAGAGTTGCTGCATAAGGATTTTTGCTTTAATTACTATAGAGGCTACCCATCCCGCTGGATCAAAAAGTTTTGCTACAGAGGACAACATTTTCCGTTTAGTTATTTTTCCCGTATGCTCCAATGGAGCGAAACTATAACTAAATGAATCTGTTAGCGCATTCCATTTTATACCCAACTTTGGTAGCACTTGTACTGGGAAGGCGAAGGGAACCAGAGTCATACAGATCATATTTCGGTAAATGGCTGAGTAACTGTATATCATTTGCAGTAATCTTTTTGATGGGAATTCTGCAGATTTCAGCACGTCCATGAGTTGCTCTGTGCAGACAAGGCTACTTCTAACGAGTACCCACCAGACAATATATCATCAAAATATCGACCCGCAATATAGAAGCTGCTTTCGTAAATTCGAATTCGGACAGCGAGTTGGAAAAGGGTTCTAATAGGAAGATAGGGAGCACAATTAATACCAAAGGTTACTGTTTTTAACTGGTAATCTTTTATAGGACCATCTGCTTCTGATTAAAACAAAATCCGCTGAAATGGCCTATCATCGGGGTGAACCAGTATTTGACAATACATTTTTTGAATGTCGCCATTAAAAACGAATTGATGTTTGCTCCAATTGATTATAATAGACATTAGATCATTTTTGAGAGTGGGGCCAGTGTATAATACATCTTTGAGTGAAAACTGAGATTTTGATTTCCTAGAAGCATTAAACACAACCCTTACTTTGGTTGTTTTATGTTCCGGACGAACCACTGCATGAAGTGGTAAATAGTAGGAGTTACATTTACCATTAGAAACAATCTCCTCCATGTGGTCCAATGTTAGGTATTCATTTAACACCTCCTTATATTGAGTCTGAAGGCCAGCGTTTTTTAATAGATTTTTTTCCAGACTCGAGTATTGAGCTAGAGCTATGAAACGGGTCGAGCCAAGGACAACTTTTTCTAACCATGTATCTGCCCTGATTGTAGACTGAGTGTGCAATTTTTCACAGTACTGATCTTCTACAGATTTGGGCCTAGAAACCGGGATTTCTTGATCTTCCCAAAATTGCTTCAGCGTGTTATTTATCTCAATTGCGTCTGTTACGCAAACCGAGATTGTAAAAGTTTGGACTGATTGAGTTGTAATAGGTCCGCTAGGAACCCAACCGAAAATGGTATTATACGCTGACATTTGACCACCAATGTTTTTCTTTATGCCGACAACATTGAGAAACTTTTTGCAATCATTACCTAGAATAAGATCTACTTGAGAAGATTTATTAAAGGTTCGGTCAGCAAGATCTAATTCAGATAGTTAACGTGAGAAAGGGATCCTAAAAGTAACAGCAGGTAACGTTCGTTTAGGCAATATAATCGCCTTTATTGGAACCCGTAAGTTATGCCTCTTAGCATACAATCCTTATTCGACGATTGTGTCTGACCTCCAATGCCAACAATTTCGCAATATGATTTTTTATACGGAAGATTGAAGCGAAATCTAATTCTTTCTGTTAGAAATGCTTCACCCTTTTGCTCAATTTGAGCCAGAGCGGTTCGTAGTAAAATATCTCCAGTGGTTGTTGAATAGTTAGCCTGAATTTGCTTAGAGGTTTGTGGGCGCTCGTCGTGTGGCATTTGGATGTTCTTTCGGTGGGATATTTGAAAACGGCATTGAGACATGAGGAGTCTGTTTCATATGCAGTAAAGAATGGTGCTGTTTCTTACAATACATGCAAGTGTGTTTGCTGCCACACTTGCCTTTACATGAGACGTAGCTAGACAGTTGTTACAAACTTTATTCTTGAACACATAGTCCACCCTCTGTTGTACACTGAATGCTCTAAATTTGGGACATGTTCTTAAAGAGTGGCCTCCTTTGCACAGGTTACAAAGTCCAGAATGAACATTGTCATGACCGGGGTACATCTGAACATTAGACTGAGTAGGCTTTATTAGAGAGAACTAATCCTTTGAGGATTTTATGCTGGCCAAACGCTCTATGTCCTCGTATCTACTAATTCGAAATTGAGACATTTGGGAAACTTTGGGAGATCTCTAGGGGATGTAAGAAACTGCTCCCAGAATAACAGTGTACAATCTGGCAATTTCCTTGATATTAGGCGGATAAGAATTGGGTCCCAAGTATCTACTGAGACTCCAAGGTTTTGCAGGGTCGCTAAGGAATCATTTACTGAAGATTGAATTCTACGAATAGATTCGCTATCTTCAGCTAACGCCGCTGGTATGTCGAATAATATTTTGATTTGGTTATTTACCAGTACTCTTTTATTCTCATATCATGTTTTTAAAGCGTTCCATGCCAGATCGAAATTAGCATGAGAAAGCTTCGCCTCTCGATTTGTTACGCAAGTGGTACAGCTTTGTAACAGGCGTTAGCCGTGAGTGATTTACGTACACTGCTGTGAACATATCACGAAATGAGGGCCATTGTTCGTAACTTCCTTTAAACACTTCAGTGTCACAAGGCGGAAGTTTTCTGCAGTTGCTTGAATCTTGCTCTACATATTGAGCATAAGGCATATGTGGAATTGCACCTTCAGTGTCACAAGGCGGAAGTTTTCTGCAGTTGCTTGAATCTTGCTCCACATATTGAGCATAAGGCATATGTGGAATTGAGTATCGAGAGGTTGATTGTAGTGCTGGGCATTGTGGAGATCATAATCGCAAAGCTTTCAACAATTCCCCCATTTGACCATAACAATGGAAATAGGCGGATACTTGGGCTGCATAATAACTTCTGGCAGTTAGCTTGAAATCAGAGTCAACCGAGCCATCAGCACATAGCATGAGCTCTTGATAGGAAGCCTCCAATCTTTTGTATCTCGATTCTAAATCTTTTAATTTAATTTCTAATACTGATTTCGTTTGATCTTCACCCTCAGCATTGCTGAACATGTCGCAAAATTGGATTAAATTTTCGCAATCAAAGAGGAAGAGATCTTGGAAAGCAGTTCCGGTCGTTCTATCGGCAACTGTCTGATTAATCTTTGTAGCCATTATAGAAGAGAAATTAACTTGATTAAAAAACTAAATTATTTACGGTAGGTTTCCAGTTTATAGGCGTGGGTTATACAAAGGTAAGTATTTCGCAGGTAAGTTAAATATCAGTTGATCTCACTATAACCGAGTAAGTATAGGGGGTTTAGATGAATTGGGTAAATTCTTTCTAAGTTTGATATTGCTTAATTCTTGAGTTTTTTAATCCGACCTCGTTTTTTATTTCTTTGAAAATTTGGAGCTAATGGAATAGCACTAGATAGCACGATCTAGTTAAACAAGAATTATAAACAAGTGGATTAAGATTGTGTTGAATTTGAAATATTTATCTTCATAGATTAAGGGCTACTGAATTAGTACTAGATATTGGTTATCTAATTTATTTCAATACTTGTTTAAACAATATCAACTTGTGGTTTTGTGAGTCAATCTATATATTTATTTATTTTTCTTTGTTTCTGATAGAACCTCTATATACATCTATATAAAATTTTCTTGATTTTTAGGTAAGTATACATTTTTTAATAAGGGGTTTAATTTCCAAGATTAAACAGGTAAGTATGTTCAAATAAGAAAATAATTGGATAATTTTACAATTAATTGAGCAAATTTGTATATTGTGTTTTTTCGTAAGAAAGCAAGTATATGCTTAATTTTATTTAAAAATTGTTATTCGATGGCCAAGAACTACGTAACCGTGTATAAATTCTTATTAAATGGATATATTTCTTACGGATGATTAAGTATTTTTGCAGACGTAGATAAAATTAACATTCAGCGTTATGTTTTTGCGTATTGATGAAATTTTATTTATTTGAATTGAACGTCGTTGTGAATCCGGAATTGGATTTACACATGCATATCTAAAGTTTTATAAATTACGAAACAGTTATGATTCTCAAAAACAAAACTTTTTTTCGGACACTAATATCAGTTTTTAATTTTTGATGAGTTTTTGTTTAAAGGGTGTTTGATTTCTTGTTCAAAATTTACAGAACAAACAAATTATATATGAATGTATTTATACGAACATATGTATATGTATATATACTTTAAACCTTTGAAATGATTTTCTATGTAATATATATGTACATATAATGCTCGGTAAATTTTGATTTATTATGGAATAAATTATAAATGATAGTGTATATATAGTGTAGTATTATGTATACGAGGGCACGCATACATATGCACTGATTTTTTTTAATTTCTTATATAAGAGGGTTTAAAATTGTATAATTTTTTGTTTAGTTTATTATTTTAACAATTTAATAACAAAATCTCATATATATTTATAAATATATATATATATATATATATATATATATATATTTATATGTATTTTAAAGTAATATATATGAGCTTTCTTTAATTATGTACGACTGGTTTTATCAACTAAAATTTATAATTTGCTATTTTCGTTGCCATCACTGCTTTTCTTTCCAATGGTTTGTTTGCTTATTTCTGCAGTGTTATGTTTTGTCTTTGTTTATTTTCTCTTTTATAGTCGACTGTAGGGAAATTTTCTCCTAAAAAGAGCAAAGCAGTTATAATATACAAAGAAGTTATATATTTCTCTTTTTTCTTTTCTTTTTCTTCCTTAACTAAAATAAACTGGAGTGTATAAGCATATTCACTTAACTTAAGGTTTTTAAGAGACTTTATTGGATACAACTTTGGTGGTTGAAAAATTTTGTTTTAAAGTACGTGCTCTTTATTTCAACCGGTACGAATTATATATGTGTTTTTTCTTTTGAGTGTTATTGCAAATATTTTTAAGTGGTGATAATTTCATCGACTTTATTATTATTAGTTTGCACAACAAATTTTTGCTTGGAATGTATAAACTGTTATTAAACCGTAAGAGAACAAAATTTTGTTCACTATTCTATATTTACATATATTTATTAAATGGATGTATGTAAATTCTTAAAAATACATGGAGATCAAATAATGAGTTCTTTTTTAATTTAGCTAAACCAAAGAATATACACTACAACAAGACGCATGTGGAACAAATCAGGAAATAAAATTCTTTATTGGTGCCGGCGGTAAGGGAAAAAATGAAGAAAAAAAGCAGAAACCAATGTGTTCGTTGGTTATCGAACATGTTTAAAAGTTGGTTTCATAACATTTAACTTAGGTACTGAAGGGATGGTGGAAAACACATAAGTAAAAAGCACATGCAAACTTGTTTGAAGATCTTTACAGAAAAGTTTACTTTCATTTCAAAACTTTGTTAATGATTGAGCTACAACATTTATGTGCGTGCGTAATTTTCTATTGTTTTACATGATGAATGCAAGTGAGAAAAAGACAATTTAATATCGGGCAGGAAATGCTGCGTAAAGATGTGTAAATGCATATTAAAGGTTTACGATTTTTTATTCGTTTTATGGCAAATTTGGCATGTAAAATGTCTAATGCCTGAAAAGGATTACACAAAAATTTTTATATCTACATATGTATGTATATGCGACGGCAACATTGAAAGGTCATTCATTTGGATAAAAAACTAAAGGCGGAAGCAAAGACTCTATAATATAAAGATGTTGCACGCTATAATTAAAAAATTTTGTACTTCGAAATCCAATTTCAATTTTTAGTTTATCATAAATTAATTTATATTTCAATTATATTCATACTTAAGACAAAATGAATTCATTTAAAATAATATAGGTCAATTCCTGAACGATTCACAGATCCACTAAACAAATCATTTAATAACAGCTCCGCCGTCTATACAGAATTTTGGCGCTATTTTGCAATTTACTAATGCCGAACGAATCACCTAAGCCAATAAAATAAAATTTATTGATAATTAATTTTTCAATAAATAATATATATATATATATATATATATATATATATATACTTGTATATATATATATATATATATATATATATAAATATGTATATATTATATATATATATATATATATATATATATATATATATATGTATATATATTCATATATATATGCATATATATATATATACATATATATATATATATATATATATATATATATATATATATGTATCTATATATATACATGTATATGCATATATATATATATATATATATATATATATATGTACATATATATATATATATATATATATATATATATATATAATGTATACAAAAATTGTTTATAATAATTGTATATCATAATAATATTTGGCATTATCGCAACACTGCTGATAGATACAGTTTCGTTTATCCAACAACAACACAAGTATTATTTACCCTAGATTAATTTACGCAATAGTATTTTACTCTTCAGACATAAAAGTACATGAACAATAACAATTTTCTGCAATAAATAATAACACATTCCCCCTCACAAGTTTCATTGTTGACTGCTCTAGACAAACTAACCAATTTTTTGTGTTATTCGAACAAATAACTACACAAGACAAGATGAAATATGTTTGATAACATATGTTTGACGAATATTTTCGATGCGTGTCATAATATTACGACCCGCATATACATTTTTTCGTGGTTGTCATGCACTATCTTATATACATAATTTGTGGTACAGGTCATTGCTTTGTGCATAATGAAATAATGACTTATGATATGTATCCGCGGACAAGCGGGCAGTTACATATGTACATGGATTTGTATGTTAATGTATACATATATATATATATATATATATATATATATATATATATATATTGTAACGACACATTCTAGCTCTATGCTGGCGCAGGCTCGCGGCTGCCAGGGTCCGTTACAAATATTTATATTTCTTCTGATGAAAGAGTAGAACCACCTTTAATTTTCTCTTTAATAATGTATTTATTCGCAGTTCTCTTAACCTAGCTGTATATCTTCTTTATAACTAGACTCTGACACCAAGTCACCGACAACACGCTTCCGTTAAACACCCGTACGCAACACGAGTGGTCTCTCTAAATAAATGCTCTCGCCCGACACCGCGCTATATTTATGCAAGTTGCTGGCCGGCGACTCACTGATCATCTACTTGTAAATCAACTGTCTTAAATTATCCCCTTGTGCATGTAGTGTCGTCGTTGAACTTACGAATCTACAGCCTCATGGTGTTTGCTTACACATACATAAGTAATCCATCAGCTGTTGAGGACAGCAGTGTTATAACATTTAATAATCTCTGATCTATGTTGCCCTGATTTGGTGTCAGATGGCGCCGCATAACGGCCGCTAATATTTTAAATTTAATTCTAAATTTATATAATATATATTGTATTATTTATCCCTAAAAGTAAACTCAACATTAGTAATTCAATGTTCCATGTTTGTTTAAAATATAGTAACATGGCCTAATTAAAAATATACTTATTTCAAAATAGCAATAATACATAAGGAGAAGCATTGGCAAAAAATAACTAACTTACAGGATTCATCTGCGCCAAAAACGAACTCTGACTTTTGGCTCGTCACAATATATATATATATATATATATATATATATATATATACATATATATATATATATATATATATATATACATATAGATTTATATATATATATATATATATATATATATATATATAGATATCTATATATAGTATGTCAAGATATTGTTTTTACAATGAAAATAAAATAAATTTTCCTTGGAATATATATGTACTTACATTTTCATCCTTCCCACTGTTATGTTTCGACGACACTATAAAAAAATTAAATGCGAAAAAGATGTTACTACATGCGTAAGTATTTTGTCCCCACGGGACGTCATCCTGATATAAAAAAAAATTTTAGTACAGATATGTATGTACATTTACATACTTATAGAAACATACATGTGTATCAAGGTAACCAGATTTCGTCGAAGAACATCTTATTTTATTATATTATATATATATATATATATATATATATATATATATCAGCCATGTCACAAAGATAAATTCCATTCAGAAGTGAAATTGATTCCGTATTTTGCTTCTATAGAAAAAGTAAAATGAAAAAATTTTTCGGAATGAACCACTTTTAATTTTCTATGAGCAATTGATCTCTTAAGCATTTTAAAAGTGTACACAGTACTCATAACATCTTTTTATTAGTAAAGGATATTGTCTTATTTTTATTTACCTAAGAATTTTTTTTTTATTCAGCTTTAATAAAATATTAACATTTCTGTAAATACTTCCTAAGAGATAAAAGAAAATACGGAATTTGTTTATTTAGTGCTACCTAATACGTTGACAGAAACCAACTTATTGCAATAAAAATTTCGTTGTATCGTCAGTTGACATCCGAGCTCGCGCGACTTGATAAGTCTTGAATACATACCACAGTGTCAATGGCTTCTGGTGAAAACCTGCAATAATTTGCAGCTACGCAGCCAACGTTGTTCGACTTGTTTCAAAATATGCAATAAAGATTATATTGATCATTCGAAGTTTATTAAAGAATGGATATATTTCTTTTGAAATTACCGGCCTAAGTCCGTTTGGGAAATTTTGGGAAACTCATAAACATTGTCCGTATAATGTATTTACTATGCTTATAACCAAAGGAAAATCAAAAAAATTATACATTTCATTAAAACGAAAACATAATATTCTTATGCCCAATAAATCAGTGGTTATTTAAATGTTATTTAACTTTAAATGCCATTTAAATACCAAATTTCGTTTTTCATCTCAAACTTAAATAAGACTTAAATGCCCCTTATTGGCCATTTAAATGTTATTTAAATCGAGCACAGTAAACATATGACTTTGACTTTTTTTCTTTTAAGAAGAACAAAACATTGTGATGTTGAGAAAAATTTGCTAAAAAATTTTTAAAAGTTGCGTAATTAAAGTTAATTGTCAATAGAATAAAGTTGAAAATCAATAAAACAATATTTATTACACTAATGGACTCTTAACACAGTTAAAAAACTTAAAATAATTTCATGCACAATACTAGAAATTCTTTGAGTCATAAGCAAAACATCTGTTTTCTGAACAATGGCGATTTTTGTTTACATATTTCATGGTGCTATCACATTTTTCGCATAAGTTAATTGAAGTATTTAAGTCTGACTGTAAAACTGAAAGCTCATTTAAATAGACTTTAAATATTCATCAAAATTAACTGAATCTACTTTTAAATAGCCACTGATTTATTGGGCATTAGTGGATCTGACAAAGAATCGTTCGTACGAAAATTTTTCATGTAGAGAGGCAATGAGCGTTGAGGAATTTTAGAAGTTAAGTTGGTCAAAAACACATGTGATATAATAGTGACATATTTTTACGCAAAGAAAATGCATGACTTGAATAGTGAGATGACTTCATAGTTGGTCCATGAATTAAATGGAAAACGTATTTTAACTTAAAAATGTTACCCTTTCGAAATATACCTACAATCGAATAAAATTATTGCAAATAAGCCGTTTTGAAAGTTAACGAGAAGTTTTGTATATACGGTGTTGTAGCATTTTAAAATTTTATGGTATAAATATTTCGATTTATATTATCAAAATTTTCATCAATTTAAGGTTATAGAGGAATAATCATAAAGGCAACTATTGTTTAAGAATAGCTGGCCAAATGGGTAAGCACATTCAAAGGCAGTACAATACATAGTACGTACTATGTTTGTTTGAAGGCTTGTACCAAAGACTCTATAATATAAAGATGTTGCACACCATATATTTTTAAAATTCAAAAATTTTGTGCTTCTCTACGATGCGGGGGACAAGTCTGTAGCAACGAAATCCAATGGCTTATTTATTCTCTTTCTAATGTTTTTTGCGTAACTTAATATATATTCTTAGCCTCTGTTGTTATGTATGTACATATGTATATTTGTATATACATATGTACATACATACATACTTATGGCTGTTATTTTTTATAATAATTTGGCATAGGATTGCAAAGACCGAAGAAAACTGTCCTTTTCTTGGTTTGCCTTTTCTAGCATATGTATATTATTAATATCTTTAATGTTTAGTCGAAACACGAAACACGTTTCGATGAAAACAACGTACATACATAAGTATGTTACAAACTTGGAATAGATATACTTAATATAATAACTTTACCGCGTAAGCATTCTTCATGGGAGACCTATGTATGTGCATATAAGTACAAATCATTAAGTGGTCAGGCAGTTAACATTTTCAATCATTATAAGAAGAAAATACTTTAATATGTGTTATTGCCAATAAAGTAATTTTAAATTAAATACTTTGGATATTTTATTTTACGAAGTTGAAGGTGAAGGTAGTCCTCAAAAATTGCACATTAATAATATACACATGTATGTATGTAGGAATTAACATTTCGGTTCGAGTCGATATATATTTGTTTCTAGAAAAATGAAATATATACGTATCAGAGAACGAAATTGTGTACATGAAAATTTAATGTACACCCGCTGTACAATGTACACCCTCAATACGTTGAAGGCATTGCCTTTCTTTCGTTGTTAACACTTTTTTGTGTACACCTTCGGCCTGTACTTGTGTACATCTCCGTGTATATGGAGAAGCCATATTTCACAGTGGCAAGCCTCTATAGTGATGGAAATAATAATATCTTTTGAAATTCGTTTTCCTGGCAATTTTATAAGGATCGTTTCATATATGAAAGTATACTTACCTCTTTCATATTTAATTTCATTTGCAAAATATGCAAAATGCAGCAAATTCTTGGAAAATAGCAGCGTTTCTGTTGTTTTGTGTTATTGCTTGCCCGAAAAATGAATATATTTTATTTGGCCCTTTTTATTATGAGTATATTTGTATTTTTTGTGGTGTTGTTGCTATGTGTGCGTCTATTTAAAAACTCTTGGCGCCTCATAGTCCCACACATTAATTTTATAAAGATACAAAAACAAATATAATGTTATCATCACCGCAAATGTGTATACGGACATAAAGTGAATTCAATGTCTTCAATGTTTTCAATGCACAGGCCTGTACACTCAAGATGTATTTGTGTATAAGGTGTGGCATGTATACATTTTTCAATGTCTTTTTTTTCGATGTCGTTGATGTAAACTTGTGTACACAAAGGCTAAAAAAGTACACTATTTCGTTCTCTGATGTATATGCAGATATGTGAACACATGGGCATAAATTTATGTGGTACCAATATTACTACAAATGTTATTTATGTATGTACATGCATGCAAATGTGTCGGTAATGTTTAGGGACCAGTGGTATGCCATTGGGACAACCCGATAACAATAAACACCATCTCGCACTAATGCATGTCAGAAAAATTCGAAACCATATTCATGACTGAAGGCGACGTCAATCTCGGGATATAAGGCATGTTAGTCTTGTGTTAGTAAAATTATAATTTAGCTATATATATAATAAAGTTATTACATCGATCACAAATTTAAAATAAAATATTGTACTATTTATACAATTTCGTAGAAACGCCAAAAGGAAAGAGCCATCACTGTTTCAAGCAGATGTTTTGATTTTTTGTTTTAAATGATAAACACCACAAGCTAAACAGTATTCTGTGACATTTTGCACAAACGTAAAAAGTTTAAACAAATAAATATATATTTTTCATATGCATTTTACAATATACATATCTTCTTTTTTAATATTACCACTCAATTAACTTTAAACACTACAATTTGTTGTATGTACATATACATATATATGCACATACCCAATTTTTTTCTGTAAAAACATATGGTGCGTTTTTAAGCATTCTATAAGCGGAGTTGCGTTAGCGCGTTGCGCTGTCTCGCTAATGGAGCCTTAAAAACTTTTTACTCTCTTTAATGGTAACTGTTATAAATCCCATTATCATTTTAATACCGGGAAATCAATGTATGGAAGTGCAACATCTTTATATTGTTACAAAGATTAGAAATAGATTTAAATAAAACGACAATGTGGCTATATGTACTTGGCAGCACTGCCAAGTAATCTAAAGTGTCAAAATGTTGCAACCCTGGTCAACACAATATAGATAATATTCAAATTAACGGAAATGGAATACTCCAGAATATACAAGATCATTCAAGGCTGTGCCAATAATAAGTGTAAACAACAACAACAAGAAACCAGGCAACATATATGCTAAGAGATGTTATTCTTAATGATCTTGTATGCAAGTATTCGCTGCTAATAAAGCTAAACAGATTCACAAGTATACACAACTATATACCCATAGAAGAAGAAACAAAACCACACAACACACAGAACACTCATACATACAACCACTCATAGTTACCATAGGCAAAACACACAGAACACTCAAGCAAAATAAACAAGTCAGCATTGTCATGTATACAAACACACATGTCAAGTAAAATACAACCACCATGTCCAGAAGTTTCACGAGGTTACCAGACGACGTCATTTTTGCTATATAAAGGCACTGCCAGAACTCAGTGAGTTAGTGTGATTTCAAATATAGACGTGTTAACATCGCTAAGTGTTGAGTAGTACAAATACTCGTGTTAATTAAGTAATAAATAAAGTGTTGCCGCATTTTATTTCTGAAATTAATTTGTCCGTGTTTTAATTTGATGCAATAAAACGAATGCTTGAAGGATAAGTAATAAAACCGTTTTTACGAAAAGGTCTAAAAACGTAACAATTGGTGTCAGAAGTGGGGTTGCAAAAATAATTAAAAGGACATTGCAATTTAAGAAAAAAAAGGACATTAAAAAAAATTAATAAATAAGCATGAAATTTGATGAGCTAAAAGTTGAACAGCTGAAAAAGGAGCTCAGTAAGCTGGAATTGCCAACTGCAGGTAACAAGGCTGAACTGCAGAAGAGGCTGATAGATGAGTTTAAGAATCGGGACAGACGAGTTTGAGGACAAAGACGATGTGCAAGTATGCCCTCCTGCCACGTACAGCAGCATGGACATAAATTCAATGTTCGCTGCTATGGTGATCCAGATAAAACAGTACTCTCAGCAGATGCAGAAAAAGCTTGTAGCCGAAATAAGTGAAATAAAACAAAACTCTCAGCAGATGCTAGAGGCATCTAGGATCAGCAGTGACAAGCTTGTAGCCGAAATAACTGAAGTAAAACAGAATTCTCAGCAGATGCAGGAAAAGCTTGTAGCCGAAATACAGGAGTCCAATAAAGCCACGAACGAGACCCTGGTAGAGGTTTCTGAAGCCATTAACAGGAGGGTGGACTCTATTGGGAATAAATTCTCAGAGCTGGCGGATAGAGTCCAACATCTAGAAAGCGGTGGCCTGGAACAGCATGCAAGGGAGTTCGAAGAGAAATTGCATGCTCTAGAGGACAAAGTGCATAACCTGGAGTGTAGTGGCGGGCCAGTACGAGCAGTTGGTGAGGTTTCTGCGTGGATGAAAGAGCCATGCTTCGACGGCAGCGTACCATTAGGCATCTTCAAGTTCCAGTTCGAGACGATTGCTAGCAGAAATAGATGGGAAGCTGAAGAAAAGGCCATAGAGTTGATTTTGTCCTTAAAGGATACAGCCGCAGAGGTACTTGAGACTGTGCCAGTAAGCAGCAGAAACAACTACAATGAAATAATGGCAGCATTGCAGCGCAAGTATGGTGGTGAGCACGAGCGCGATTTATACAGAATGAAATTGCGATGTAGAGTTCAGAAGCCTAACGAATCTCTACAAGATTTCGCAATGGAAATCGAGCGTTTAGTGCAGCTCACATATCCAGACGAGAGTCACCCGTTCCTGGACCATTTTAAAACTGAGGCTTTCGTTAACGGCATTCGCGACTCTGATGTTAAACTGGTGGTGTGCGCTACGCAGAAATCCACTTTCGCTGAAACTGTGTCATTTGCGCTGGCTCAAGAGACTGCCAGGATGGTTTTCAAGCCACAGATATGTAAAGTGCGGAATGTGGAGGTTTTGTCTGAGGATAACAACCTAGTCGCTAGCGTTAAGGAGGCAATGCGACAACTGCTGGCAGAAAATGCTATCAGAGAAAAGCCAAAGTGCTTTAACTGCGGAAAGATCGATCATTTTCAGCGCAGCTGCAAGGCACCAAGGAAGAGAGTTAGATCTGTTTCGCCACCAAGAAACAGCAAACGGGTGAACCAAACAACATCACAAGAGTCCCCGTTAAACTAAAACGAGCTAGCACTAAGGGGCAAGAGCTAGCTCTCACAAACGAGGGCCCCACAATCTCCATATCAGTGATGCAGCAGAAAAATAGCAACCTCACTGCGTCCGGACACATCAACGGGGAAAAGCATGTACTTACCATAGACACAGGGGCATCGCAGTCAATAATAAGGCCCGATATAGTAAAGGGGAAATGCGAGCGGTTAAGCAATATACGGCTACGTACAGCTACTGGAGAACATGCCACTGTCTATGGTAAGATTGAAGTGAAGGTGACTATAGCCAACATCAACGTGAGACATGTGTTTATTGCTGCCGATATTGTCGATGAGGTTGTTATTGGAGCCGATTTTATGATTAATCATGGCATTAATCTACATATGGGACAACAGCTGATGATTTGGCGCAATGTGGAAATACCCCTTGATGTTGGATATGACAACAAACCGCAAGTAACAAGAGTATTTGCTATTGAGAGTCAGACGTTACCGCCGCAGTCTGAAACAGTCATATGGGCGCGTATGAAGGGAGATTGTGAGGACAATCGGTTGTGGGTTGTAGCACCAGCAGATATAAAGAGAGAGCTTATAACAGCGAAAGCTTTAGTGAAAACTAGTAAAGGAGGAAAAATACTGAGAATTATGTCCTTATCTTTATAGTTTATAATTGCCAAAATATCATCTACATATTTGGTTATGTAATATGAATGCCTTTATGAATGAATGAATGTTTTTATTTTCCAATTCTGTAATTGTTTCGTCAAAAAGGCCATCTAGTACAATATCAGCTATAGTAGGTGAGAGAGGGTTGCCCATCGGCATTCCAAAAATTTGTTTGAAAACTGTTTTGTCATATATAAAGTAATTATTGCCTAAGAGACAGAAACGTAAAATTTTAAAAAATAAGGCTTAAGTTATCTTTGTGAACTTATTTATAATGATCCATTTACTCATTATGGTTGTTATGGCAACGTGTATTGGTATGTTGGTAAAAAGTGATATTACATCGAAAGATATTAAGATTTCCTGTTCGTCTATAGTTACATGTTCTAGTTGATTTTTCAATTCCAAGAATAATTTGTCTTGCTTTTTTCTTTGTTGGTTTGCCACTGTGTAGAAAAAGTTCAGCAGCAGGCAGTAGCTCTACAGTTTTTTAGGTGACGTGAGATATACAGGTTTGATATATAATTGCCCGTGTAATATTATTTATTGGCCCGGCTAATCGCAGGTAGAGCTTGAGACTCTTATCAGGGTCATGGGAGTTCCCATGAAAATATATTCGCACACCGTTTCCCACCACGTGTACGTGTAGAACCCGGAGTTTTGTTGCGGATTCCCCAGCGCCACAATTGGTATTGTATTTTTTTTTTATGCAAGTAAGCACATCAAAAGATAACATTTTAACTTTTTGTGACTTATGCGTACGTACTGTTGCTGGTTCCAAGCGCCAATATTAATATTTGGATTTATTTAGATACAGGCATACAGATCATAAATACTTTTTGTTTTTTGGTAATTATTGTGTAGGAATTTGATTCTTTTGTTTATTCCTTTTTTTGTTTTTGTTTAAATAATTTTTTTTAATTTTATTTGTTGAAATAATTCTTTTTATTTTTGGCGATAGTCATTTGGTTAGATTTAAGTTTTTGGTTTTGCTAAAATATATCTGCTCTAGTTATGCGTGTGTGTGCAAATGTTTGTTTTGGTTTTTGTTTTTCTTCTATGACATTCCTTTGGGTAATTCGCCGTACCCATTATATAGTCGCTAGCACTGTAGTGTTGCTAGAAATAACATCTGTACAAGTATAGTGGTGGTTAATGTTTTAATATACGTGCGAAAGGCCAGTTGACTATGAAGATTTGAATCCCATTTATGAATGAGAGGCAGAGGGGGTCAAAACGAGAATAATTAACACGCAGATTATCTAAGTTGGAAGGAACGGTACTGTTTTTTTTTTTATTATTATTTCACATTCGGATAACGAATTTGTAGACAGAAATAATAAGAAAGGTGGAGAATTGGAGGGAAAATAAAGATATTTGGTCTGGAAGGATATGGCGGAGTGGAATAGGGAATATGCTTATTTTTAGAAAGCATTTATGGTTCACGAACAGCGATCTGTAATTTCTGAGAGAGATAATTATTCGTCTGAGTAGATGGTCGGAACACGGAAAAAGTAAAGATAAAAGAAAAAATCTATAATTAAGAAAAGGATAACTTGGCTGTGAGGAGACATAGAGAATCAACGGTGGCCATAGTTCCAGCGGTAGGAATACCAAGGGGAACAGTTGACCCAGGAGAGGTGCCGAAATAAGTGCTGAAGTAACAAAGCAAGGTACGAGACTTTATTGAATATATAATTTAAGAAACTAATGTGGAAAATGAGAGGACTATAAAAAAAAAGGAAAGATTGAACAAAATCCAAATTATAAGATTATAGAAAACAAAAGGAACAAAGATTTAAAAATATATAATTAACAAATTAAAAAAAAGGAAAAGAAGAGAATAAAAGAAGGATCTTAAAAGAAAAACATTAAAAATTATAAAATAAAATAGGATAGTGTTATTTATATATGGTAACCTTAAAACTTTAGTACATAGAAATATTTATTCTTAGTATAGATATTTGGGGAATTCACACTGTAGTCATGATAATAGCGCGAAAAATATGACTAGTGTGAACAACCCGTCATAACTATGTAAATAAATAAACTATATACATATATAAAGTCTAACAGCTGCTGCCTTGTTATGAACTGAATAAATAGTTTTTGCGGCGGCATACGGAAATACATTCAGTGGCTGCCAGCTACATAAGTTAAACGGGAAAAATTTGTCACTTGTATATGTTTAGGTTTTGCGATTTTGTGCTCCTTAAATAATTTTTATGTTATAAAAATGTGATTTAATGTACAGGCATATTGGTATGAAAAATTTTTAACCGTTTTTTTGTCGTGAATCATTTATATAAAACGGCGGAAAACATTTTTCCAGTTGAACTCAGATCTCTAGAGCATTTTATGACAACACAAAAACATACCTGATAGAGTGCTATTATTTTATGACTCTTTTATATTCAAAAACTATTTTAAACTAGTCTAAAATCTTATGACAATATGACCAAATAGCACGAAGTGTGAATACCCCAATTGTCTTTGCTGTATGTTTTATTGTGGTGTAATATTCATTTAGCCAGGTTTAGGTATAAGGTTTAAGTATAAGATTTAAGTATAACCAAAGAATATATACTATAAGAAGACGCATGTCGAACAAACCACGAAATAAAATTTTAAAATCCTTATTGGTGCCGACGTTAAGGACAAAAACGAAGAAAAAAAGCAGAAACCAACGTGTTGGATCGTTGGTCATCGAACTTGTTTAAAAGTTGGTTTCATACAATTTAACTTAAGGTACTGAAGGCATGGTGGAAAAACACATAAACGAAAAGCACATGCAAACTTGTTTGAAGATCTTTACAGAAAATTTTACTTTCATTTCAAAACTTTGTTAATGATTGAGCTACAATATTTATGTGCGTGTGTAATTTTCTATTGCTTTACATGATGAATGCAAGTGAGAAAAAGACAATTTAATAACGGGCAGGAAATGCTGCGTAAAGATGTGTAAATGATTTAGAAGACATATTAAAGGTTTACGATTTTTTATTAGTTTTAGGGCAAATTTGGCATGTAAAATGTCTAATGCCTGAAGAAGATTACACAAAAATCTTTATATATGCGACCGTAATTTTGAAAGCTCATTCATTTGGATAAAAAACTGAAAGCGGAAGCAAAGACTCTATAATATAAAGATGTTGCACGCCATATATTATTAAAACTCCAAAATTTTCTTTGATTTCTTCTGCCGTTGTGGGTGTGGCCAAACTCTCTTGAATAAAGTGCAATATATATTCACAAATGGTGCAAAGTTCACCATTTTCTACATAAAGATGAGGATTGGCAGCACCCATTAGGTGGTCGATAGGCAAAGTCATAGCTTTAATTTCTTCTTGAGTAAATTTAGGTTCATGTGCACCTAATTTACGAATGCTCACTTTGATTTCAGCAGATGGAAAAACGGATAATAGTGGTCTCATTTCACCCCGGAACATGGTATTAGAGCTTTTGGGGCATACACCAATTAGGAAACAAGCGCCATTTAACTTAGGGTACTGAAGGCATCGTGGAAAAAAACATAAGCAAAAAACACATGCAAACTTATTTGAAGATGTTTACACAAAATTATATTTTCATTTCAAAACATTGTTAATGATTGAGCTACAATATTTATGTGCGTGTGTAATTATCTTTTGCTTTACTTGATGAATGCAAGTGAGAAAAAAAAAAATTTACTATCGAGCAGGAAAGCTGCGTAGAGATGTGTAAAAAATCTGGAAGACATTTTAAAGGTTTACAAATTTTTATTCGTTTTAGGGCAAATTTGGCGAGGAAAATGTTTAATTCCTGAAGAAGATTACACAATAATCTGTATATATGCGACTGTAATTTCGAAAGCTCATTCATTTGGATAAAAACAAAAGGCGGAAGCAAAGATTCTATAATATAAAGATGTTGCACGCCGTATATTATTAAAATTCAAAAATTTTGTGCTTCTCTAGGATGCGAGGGACAAGTATGTAGTAACGAAATCCAATGACTTATTTATTCTCTTTCTCATGTTTTTTACAAACACAATTTTTGAGCAGTTTAATATATTTTCTTAAAAATTTCATAAGCCGCATCTCTTCATAAAGAAATTGTAATAAAAATCTTTCAATAGAAAACATTTTATAATGAAAATATTTCTGTAAAATATATGTATATACTTCTTTCTCTATCTTTACGCATATACTTCTTTCTGTATCTTTTCATTACAACTCATTTTCTATCAAATATTCTACATGGATAATTATTGTATCGAAAGGTTTTCCATCAAAAAATTTTCCGTAGAAAAGTTTTTATAAAAGATTTTTTGTACATAGAATAGAAATGCTTAATATTCTTATAATAACTTTACTGCGTGAGCATTCTTCATGGGAGATCTATAAGTACATATCATCTAGTGTGCTCAGAAGGTTAAAAAAGGAAAGTACTTTTTTGTAATATGTTTTATTGCCAATAAGATAATTTGAATATATATATATATATATATATATATATATATATATATATATATATATATACTATGGAAGTTGAAAGTAGTCCTCAAAGATTGCATCAGATATTGCACATGTATGTATGTATTAACACTTCGATGCGAGTCGATATTTATTTGTTTCTACACAAATAAAATACATATTCTTTTCCCTACATTAATACAAACAATTGTTAAGCTCATTTTCTTATTCACATCCATACATATATTTTTAAGGAATATTGCCTTGAGGTCGTAAAGCAAAAATGCGCACAGTTGGACGAAAGACATTCTAAGTAAATGGTTTTGGTTATGGACGAAATGATCATAAGAAAAGAGTTAAGGTATAATCAGAGTTTAGATTTA